>CM057339.1:929939228-930321858 GCA_030015575.1 Agapanthus africanus
AATCCTTAGATCAAACCCAAATATCTCATGAACCGATGGACCTCACAAATATGAAATCTGCGTCCTAAGTTCATTTCCGTTGGCAAACCAAGCTACCAATGTGGACCCCGTCAAGCAAATCCTTGACCCAAACCCAAATCTCAAATATACGGATTTGGACTAATCCGCGCCGTACGGACGATGACATAAATTAGTCTCCGTATACAATCCATGGGCAACTACATAAAAACAAAACAACACACGACACAAAGTGAACTTCCGGAGCAGGAGAAAGTGGTTATCGCAATACGGTAACGTAATTAACTGCAGGGGCTTGCGTCTGTAGGGAAGATTGTCTTCACAATCAAAAACCCATCACAGATGAGGGGGAATCTGATGAAGTCACACTACAACGGTCGCGTCTGTCCAAACCTCCGATATATGGTGCCATAAATCAACTTGGTATTTTCGGAGAAGTGGATGGATAAGTCCAAATAGCATCTGCCCCTAAATTCAGGCAAGACAATCTATCCCGGTTCGTCTCTGTTTTCGGCGGTAAACAGATTCTGGCACGTCCGGTGGGACCTTTTCTCCTCTTTCCACTCCACACTTCATGTGTCGTGTTTTTCCGCTATCAAATAATCACGGTATATATGTTTGTAGTTGCCCTTGGGTGATGGGAAAATTCTCTTGTGAGATCCTTACGACTCTTAAGAGAAAACGCACTTAGGAGTCCTCACGACTTCTAAGGAGAAAATACACCTACGAGATTCTCACGACTCGTAGGGAGAAAAATCTTTATGAGACCCTCACGGCTCATAAAGTTGAAAAGTCTTAGGCGACAGACTTAAATATGTTTTCTAAGCTATCGCTGCCCTACAAGGAGATCCAAACTGACTCTTGTATACCATCCATGGGCTACATTCGCCAATGAAATGAAGAAGTTACTTATGGGACCTCACGACTCCTAAGGAAAAAATACCCGAGTGAGTCTTTACGGAGGCGATGAACACTTAGAAATCCTCACGATTTCTAGGAAGAATACACACCTATGAGATCCTCATGACTCTTAGGGAGAAAAACCTTCTTGATACCCTTACGACTTATGAAGATGAAAAAAGCCTTAGGCTATAAGGATCCTAAACTTGTCTCCTAAGCTATCAATTCTATGGTCATGCATAACTCTACACTACTTCGTCCACGTACATACTTACGTGGACAAACTAGTGGGGAGCATTTGTTCTTACCAAAATTTTTGGCAAAGAGATATTTGTAAAATTATAAAAAAGGGGAGAAAAGAAAGAGGAAAAGAATTCTCATAATTTGGCCTCACGTGTTAAACACGTGAGCGCTTATATGAGCGCTGAATAAATAACTAAGGGCTAAACCGGCCTTACGTGTTAAACACGTGAGCGCTCATATATAAAGCATATGAGCGCTGAATAAATAAACCTAATGGCCAAACTGGCTTCATGTGTTAAACACGTGGGCGCTTATATGCTTTGCAAAGCATATAAGCGCTGAAAACAAATTGGCCTCACGTGTTAAACACGTGAGCTCATGCTAAGCATATGAGCGCTGAATATAAATAAACCTAAAGGCCAAACTGACCTCACGCGTGTTAAACACGTGAGCGCTCATATGCAAAGCATATGAGCGTTGAATATAAATAACCAAATGCCAAACAAGTCTCACGTGTTAAACACGTGAGCGTCTATATGCAGAGCATATAGGCGCTGCAATTAAACAACTAAAGGCTAAATATGCCTCACGTGTTAAACACGTGAGCGCTTATGTGTAAAGCATGAAAGCACAAAGAAACCCCATACTGGGATCACGTGTTGAACACTTGAGAATACCCTTTTGAAGCATTAGCTTCAGATAGAGTTAAACTCTATGCATAGAATTAAATTCTATTTTTTATATGCAAAGCATATGAGCATTAAGAGCAAATGGCCAAATTGACCTCACGTGTTAAACACGTGAGCGTCCATATGCAAGGCATACGGACATCAAATGAAAGAAGCTAAATAAGCCTCACGTGTTAAACACGTGAGGGCGACTCCTCACGTAAAATTAAATTCTACGCTTGGGAAATACTTCCTCGGATTTTTCTAAAAAAGAAAGACCCTCTCTATTAAATAGGGAACCGTTAGATCAAAAATCCAATGGTGATTATGCATAGAATTAAATTCTATGTGGGAAATATTTTTCTGATCTTTTTTAAATTAGAAAGATCTTCTCTGTTAAACAGAGGACCCTTGGATCAAAAATCCAACGGTGATTATAAATCACCCATCGATCATGTGATAGAATAAAATTCTATCTTAGGAAGATATTTCCTAATTTTATTAAACAAACAAGAAATCTTTTCTGTTAAACAGAGAGTATTTGGATTAAAAATCCAACGATGAATAAAATTCACCGACTGATCTAAAAGATCATTTTGATTGATCATGAAATCAATCATGATCTCTCAATAAGAGATTTTCTCAACAAATTAATTTTTTTCTTCTCCTATAAATATTAGCAAAGTGATTAATAAAAAGGGAAGAAAAGAAGAAAAAAGGAAAAAAGGAAAGGAGACCCTCCATAAGCTTCTGTAAAAATACAGAAGGCTCTAAAAACAACAGAGAATTTAATTCTCTCAAAGAAGATCTCCTTCCTAAAAAACCCTAGGTAAAGAAAAAAAAGATCAAAATATCTCTTTTACCTAACATAGCATATCTAAGGGTTTAACCCTTATCAAAGAACTTAGTTCTTTCTCTGGATCTGAGATCCACAAGATAAGTCTTCTACAAGTTGAGAATTTAATTATCATCGGGAAGATCTTGTTCTTAAGAATCAAAGATTCATGTAAGAACATGAATAAGATGGAGTCCATAATACTCCAGAAACTTAGTTCCTTCAAATCAAGAACTTAGTTCTTAAAGAACATGATCTCAGATCCTCAAAATAATGATCTTGGCGATCATTAATGGTCAAAATACCATTAACAGAGATTTAAGTTCTCTAAAAATATCAACAGAGATTAAATCTCCAAAAGAACGCAGCGCCTCACATGAAAAGCACGTGAGCGCTCAAGAATATCAACAGAGATTTAAGTTCTCTCTAAAAATATCAACTTAGTTCTTAAAGAACATGATCTCAGATCCTCAAAATAATGATCTTGGCGATCATTAATGGTCAAAATACCATTAACAGAGATTTAAGTTCTCTAAAAATATCAACAGAGATTAAATCTCCAAAAGAACGCAGCGCCTCACGTGAAAAGCACATGAGCGCTCAAGGCCAAATTATATAGCGCCTCACGTGAAACACACGTGAGCGCCGGAAAAAGTTAGTGCTTAGCACTATTGGAACGCCTCATGTGAAATGCACGTGAGCGCCAGAAAACAGGAAGTTAGTGCTTAGCACTAGTGCAGCGCCACAAAAGACTAGTGCTTAGCACTATTATAGCGCCTCATGTGATATACACGTGAGCGCTATAGGCAACTGAGTGCTTAGCACTGCTGGGTGTTAAAGAAACCCAAACCAAGCCCAAATTGGCTGAGTCCCTCTGGAGTCAATTGCAACTGAGCCCAAATGCTCTATTGTTTGATCTCAATTAAAATTTGATGATCTTTAAATGTTGCTAAGTTGATCTTAGTTTCAAATAAGACCAACGTATCCTTAGTTAAAAATAAATTGAGTCCAAACGTTCATATGTTTATGTCGATCTTAATCTCAAACTAGATTAACGGTCCTTAAATCAAACAAAACATTTTTGAACTAAAGGAACATATAACCTAAGTTCAAAACTCAAAACCCAATCTTAGCCCAAATTGGCTAAGCTTATGTTTGTGATATCCAAACTGATATCCAAACCGATATTCATCCTATACCTCCTAAGATAATCTCAGTCTCAAATATGACTAATGATTCTTAGGTCCATCACCCCCTTTCGTCCCCAAAAGGGAATGCTGGACCGAAATGTCCTTAAACTAACATTTGTCCCCAAAACCGGAATGTTGGACCGAAATGTCCTTAAACTAATATTCGCTCCAAACAGGGAATGTTGGACCGTGACGTCCTTAAACTAATATGTACTATCCATGGGCTATTCATATATGATCTAATGATCAGTTGAGCCCATATGCTCACTGCTCATAAGTCGATCTTAGTCTCAAATATGGCTAATGATTCTTAGATCAAATCCAAATATCTCATGAACCGATGGACCTCACAAATTTGAGATCTACGTCCTAAGTTCATTTCCGTTGGCAAACCAAGCTACCAACGTGGACTCCGTCAAGCAAATCCTTGATCCAAACCCAAATTTCAAATATACGGATTTGAACTAATCCGCGTCCTACAGGCGATGACATAAATTAGTCTCCGTATACAATCCACGGGAAACTACATAAAAACAAAACAACACACAACACGAAGTGAACTTCCGGAGTAGAAGAAAGTGGTTATCGTAATGCGGTAACGTAATTAACTGCAGGGGGTTGCACCTGCAGGGAAGAGCGTCCCCACAATAAAAAAAAACCCTCATAAATGAGGGGGAATCTGATGAAGTTACGCTACAACGGTCGCGTCTGTCCAAACCTCCGATATATGGTGCCATAAATCAACTTGGTATTCGGAGAGGTGGATGGATAAGTCCAAATAGTATCTGCCCCCAAATTCAGGAAAGACGATCTATCCCGGTTCGTCTATGTTTTCGGTGGTAAACAAGGGCCTCCAAGGTGCGCATCGGGAACACCCATGATGCGCCCTCGGTTTTGAACCGTTTGAATGAGCTTTCTGACATTCGGACTTGATTTTATATCCTCTCCGGCTATTCACTCCGTTTGGCCAGGGAGGGTGAGCGGGCAGACCAGGTACAGGGCAAAGAGATTGCTCTGTACCTGGAAGCATTCCGGACAGGGATGTGTCTGCTCTTCCCATCTGAAGTTTGTGCCGTGCTCACCTTGCCCCGGGCCAGCTAGCGCCGAATTCGTGGAGAATCCTCTCCAGATTTCTGGTCCGGCTGAAAATTGATCAGATCCCTTTTGATTTGAGCATCCTCCTCTCCTTTCTTTGCTATAAAAATCACCTCGGTACTGGTAAGGAAGAACCGAGCTGGGTGTATCTTTCGTTTAAAAAACATAAGGGTAAGGCGACCGAGTTAGGGGTAGTGGTTGTCCCTTCTTCCATTCACGAATGGAAGGAAAAGTTTGTCTTCGTTGGGCCACCGGAGGGTGAGGATTGGCAGGTGCCCACCCTGTGACACACAGCCGATTGTCTTAGGGTAAGGCAGTCGAACACCTCCGAGGAAAGGGTGGTGTCTCAGTGGGAACCGATCCAGCGGGCTGATGTCCTGCTTTCCGAGCAGGCTCTGAGCTGACCTGGACTCAGCCCTACATGCTTTGTGGGTAAGTTAGGGCCTTCGTCGATCTATCCAGACTTTGTTAAAATTTCGTTGCTGTTTTCGATAGCTGATATTTTCCTTATGTGTATCTTGCAGAGTCTATGGATCGTCAGAAGATTATGGCCGCCAAGGCCTAGAGGTGGAAGGGCGATGGCGCAAGCTAGTCCCGGCCAGCTCCAAGTGCGGCTCCCCGACAAGCTCTTCCGGCCAAGGCTTCCACATCGCCCCCAGTTCTGGAGGAACGCCGTGGCGGAGGTCAGAAGCATGCGCGGGATCCGGTGCCCCGGGCTAGGACGGAGGCGCCGCCTCCGCTGAATCCCCACTCAAGAGGAAGAAGAGGGTGGTTTCTCGGCCGCCTTCGACAGGGATTCAGGTGCAGGAGGGCAAGTTCTGCATCGAGGTGCCCTCGGGGCTTTCTGTGGCCGACAGTTTACTGGCAGACATGGAGAAGGCGTCAGGGGACAAGATTTCCCGAGGCACGATGAAGGCCCATGTGGCTGCGATAGCTCAGGAGGCTGTTCTGCTTGGTAGCTTTTTCGAATTTCTCAAAGTGTTTTTTACTCGGTTTTTAGCCTTTTAATAAGGTTCCCATTTTCCTCATGTCCTCCAGCACCGTGCCCTTCTTGCTGCAATGGAGTCCGAGGAGGTGGCCCCGACAATGAAGAAGACGGGCGGATCTTCCTCGCGAGAGGAAGAGCTCCTCGCCCGGCTGCAACAGGCGGAAGAGAAGGCGGTCCTTCTCGACTCGTGATTGGCCACGGAGGGTCTGACGGTCGCTAAATTGAAGGAGTCCCATCGGCTCCTGACCGAATCTAACCGGGCTATCCAGGCCCACATAGAGGAGGTCAACAGGCTCTTCGATGCCATGAAGAGATAGATGGACTCATTCAAGCGGGATGCTCGGGCAGATTGCGAGGCGGTGAAGCTTGCAGAGGGCAGAGCGGAAAAGGTCGTGGAGGAGTATAAGACATCCGACCAGTTCTATCTCGACTTTGCCGATTCCGCGGCCGTCGGATGGCACAACGCCCTCGATGCCGTTAAGGAAGCCATGCCCGGGTTCGACGATCAGGAGCTTCGTGCTAGGTATCCCCTAGTCGAGGAAGCGCCACAGGGTAGAGGTGTCGAGCGGCCGGAGGGCACGTGGCGGCGGATGGAAGCGCCGAGCCGGAGGTCGCCATTATAGCCCCTGACGGAAGCGTCGAGCAAGGGAAAGGATCGACCAAGAAGGCGACTTGAGCTATCTCTGTTTTGGTTGTCGATTTTGTATGCCTCCGGGCATTTTGTAAGGCTGGAGAGCCCATAATACCTTGTACATAATTTTAGGATATAATTAAAGTATTTTTAGCTCGTAAGTGTTTTTGTTTCGCAATTTTTGCTCGCAAGTATTTTTATTTTCGCAAGTGCTGGGCGAGTATGACGTAAGAGCTAGCGAAATCCAAGCACAGATAGACCGGTGTCCACCTTTTCCCCAGAGTCGAGATGACGATCGTGTATCGAGTATGAATTGAGCGAATGCCAAGTGTAGGTAGACCGGTGTCCACCCTTTCCCCGGAGTCGAGGTGACGATCATGCGTTGAGTATGAATCGAATGAATGCCAAGTGTAGGTAGATCAGTGTCCACCCTTTTAAGCTTTGAACGGGCCGAGCAGGAGACTACTCGGCCGCCTCTTAACGAGGGTTTTGGATCCGCATATTGGATTGGCCTGGCTGAAAGATGCCCTCAGCGGATGGGCCAAGCAGGAAGCTACTTGGTTGCCTCTTGACGAGAGATTTGGATCCGCGGATTGGCCGAGCAGGAAGCTGCCCTCAGCGGATGAGCCGACTAGGAGGCTACTCGGTTGCCTCTTAACGAGGGCTTTAGATCCACGTATTGGCCGGGCAGGAAGCTGCCATTAGCAGATGAGCCGAGCAGAAAGCTATTCGGTTGCCTCTTGACTAGGGCTTTGAATCCGCGGATTGGCCGGGCAGGAAGCTGCCCTCAGCGGATGAGCCGAGCAGGAACTACTCGGTTGTCTTTTGACGAGGGCTTTGGATCCATGGATTGGCCGGACAGGAAGCTGCCCTCAGCGGATGAGCCGAGCAGGAAGCTACTTGGTTGCCAGTGAATGAGCCGAGCAGGAGGCAACTTCGGTTGCCTCTTGACGAGGGCTTTGGATTCGCGGATTGGTCGGGCAAGAAGCTGCCCTCAACGGATGAGCCGAGCAGGAGGCTACTCGCTTGCCTCTTGACGAGGGCTTTAGATCTGCGTATTGGCTGGGCAGGAAACTGCCCTCAGCGGATGAGCCGAGCAGGAAGCTACTCGGTTGCCTCTTAGGCATTGTCATGTTAAAGATGGCGCTGATTTTCTCTGGGTTTGCCTCGATTCCTTGATGGGTAACCATGAACCCGAGGAATTTCCCGCTTGTGACGCCGAACGCAAATTTAGCTGGATTCAGCTTCATCTTTTTCGCAGGACATCGAACGCTTCGCCGAGCTCCGCAGCGTGTCCGGTTGACAAGGCGGATTTTACGAGCATATCGTCGACGTAGACTTTCATATTTTTTCCAATTTGCGCTTTGAACAGTTTGTTGACCAATCGCTGGTACGTGGCTCCGGTGTTCTTGAGTCTGAAGGGCATTACCCTGTAGCAGTATACCCCGGATCCGTGGTGAAGATTGTTAGATCTTCGTCGGCCGGATTCATTCGGATCTGATTATAACCGGAGAAGGTGTCCATGAAGCTTAGCAATTCGTGGCCGGTCGAGCTGTCTACTAGCCGGTCTATTCGAGGAAGCACGTAGTTGTCTTTGGGGCAAGCCTTATACAGGTCAGTGAAATCGACACATATGCACCATTTCCCGTTTGCCTTCTTGATCATGACCACGTTCGCCAGCCAATCCGAGTAGTCCAGGTTTCTAATGAAGTTGGCAGCGAGCAATCGATCCACCTTGTCTTCTATCGTCTTCTGTTTAATCAGTGCGAAACTTCTCTTCTTTTGTCGAATCGGCCTGGCTTTCGGGTCGACCCCGAGCTTGTGGGAGATCACCTCGGGTTGATCCCGGGCACATCCGCTGGCGTCCAAGCGAACACATCCGAGTTGTCCCGGAGGAACCGGATCAGGCCTTCGCGGATGCCCTATGTTAAGAGAGAGCCGATCTGGACTGTCCGGCCGTCGACTCCCTCTATGAGGGGAACTTTTGCCAACGCTTCCACCGGGGTGCCTCGAATTTCCTTTCAGTCATCGCGTGTATCCAAAGACCCCTGAAGACCATGTGTGTCTTCAAAATCATCGCCCTGCTCCCCGGCGGGAGACATTGAGGTGAGGCAGATCCTGGTGGTTTGTTGGTCTCCATAGGCCCGGCATATTCCCCCATTATCTAAAGGGAATTTGAGCGCAAGATGGTAAGTCGAGATCTGAACCCGAAGGACGTTTAAGGTAGGGCGTCCCAGGAGAATGTTATAAGATAACGAGATCTTAGCAACAAGAAAGTTCACCGGTATGGTTCGCGTCTTTCCTGCTTCCGCAATGTTGAAAAGAAGGGGGACCGATCTCTCGGCTAGGACGGAATGGTTGGTGAACCCAGAAAGAACATGGGAAGTCGGCCGAAAATCGGATGGATCTAATCCCATACGCTGGAAACAGTCGTAGAACAGGATATCCGCTGAGATCCCTGAATCGACCAATATTCTCTGGACCTTGTAACAGTGAACTTGGGCCGTTATCACAAGAGAGTCATTATGAGGGAGTGATATGCCGTGAAGATCTTCGTCGGTGAAGATGATCGGGTCATCCTTCCTGCATTTCTTGTGGGGCGGATCACTTATGGCCCCGACCGGTAGGAGGTGGCGGTTCCCCCTTCTTTCCAGAGTTGGATCCGTTGAAATGACCATGATCTGCCCGATTTAACTCCCCAGGAGGGTTTTGGTCTTTTTGCTCCTGCTCTGCCTTCCGCTTGTCTTATAGGTATTTTGCCAGGTGACCAGAGCGGATCAATTCCTCGATGTCATCATGGAGTTGCTTATAGCTCTCGGTCAGGTTCCCCTGCGACCTGTGATAGGCGCAGTACGTGCCGCTGAGCCGTTTGCCCGTCCTCTGGGTAGCTGGCGGGAGCTTAAAGAACCTCTGGCATTTAGCCTCCTCTAGCAGCTCTGTCTTGAAAATGTTCATAGGAGTGTACTCGTGGAACCTTGGGGAATAGGGTTTCGGACGATCAACTTTCTTTTTCTCTTCCCTGTCCCGTCTTTTCCGGTCTGCTTGGTCGCCTCTGGGCAGATTGGAGTTCACCTCTGACTCGAGTTGGATTTCTTGCTCGGTCCATACTTTCACTTCGGCCATGGTCTTAGGTTGCGCCAATGCAAAAGAGCGGAGCCACTATTTGTGCCTAAGACCCGATCTCAGGGCGGTGATAACCGTTTCGTCACGGTGCTCGGGAACCTCCAGGAGAGCGTTATAGAAGCGGGTGACGTACCCCTTGAAGGATTCCTTGTCTACGTTCTTGACGGTGAACAGGTAGTCGACCGTCTTTTTCTGTCGTCGGTTACCGACGAAATGACCGAGAAATTAAGTAGCCAGCTCGTTAAAGGTCGAGATGGAGCGCGGCGCATGCCCTCGGAACCAATCTCGACCAGCACGGATGAGGGTGGTGGGGAAAGCCCTGCATTGAGCCGCATCCGAGTTGTCTTGGAAACTCATGCCCGCCGTGAACGCGTCCAAGTGGTCCTTCAGGTCGGACTTTCCGTCGAAAAGGGGCACTTTAGGCGGTTTGTTCCTGGACGAGACACGCTCAGCTAGCAGTCGTTCGGTAAAGGGCCTCGTGAGTGAATCAGCGGAGTATTTCGCCCCTTCGCCGGCCGTGTGGTCGTCCTGTCGTATGTCCTCGATTTTCTTTTCGAGAGCCTCGATCCGTTAGTGGTACCCTGAGGATTCTCCATAGTCGGAGCGCCGACTATCTCTGTTCCGGGCTTGCGCGATGGAGCGGCTTCGGTTTCGCTCTATCATATTTCTTAAATCCTCAGGGGAGGCCCTTCGTGGATAGTCCCGACATTCGCTGCATGCGCGGCCTCGACGGGAGTGGGGGTGTCGGTCGTGCATGGAACCAGGCGAACTGACCGACACCTCTTCAGGGGGTGTGAGAACGCGGCAGGTGTCGAAACGATGGCCTGGTCTCCTCTGAGATCGGGGCGTTGAACTGTCCGGGGCCTATCGGATAATGGAATCATTCCCCACATGCAGGTCATGACTGCCGGAGTCGGCGCGCTGGCGTTCGTTAACATCAAGATGAACGCGATTGAGGTCAAGGGCCTGAGTGCGTGCTCCCGTCAACATGCGTACGTCGCCATCCCGAGGAAGGGGAACTGCGGTTTGGTTGGTGTGGTCGGCCTCTTGAACGTGGATGAGCGCGTTCACCATCGCCGTGAGCCTGTCGATCCTAACGGATAAGGTGTTGATAACGTTAAGAGGGGAAGTAGGACTGCTCCCGCCTCCGTTATGGAGGACGGGACGGCTCGTGCTGGGATCGTCGCGGTCGTCATTTGCCATTAAATCGAAGGCAGGGGATCAACTTTTTCCCACAGACAGCGCCAATTGATGGAGGTTGGAATCTCCCTCAGATGTTGTCCTCAGTCGATCTTTCTGCATGCGGTCTTGAACGGTTGAGATTGAGATTTAAGGCTGAATGTGTGGATCTCAATGGGTTGTTGTTGACGCCGAGCTACCTGCAAGGGAAGTCCCGGGATAGGTGACCATCGCAGGCCCCTCCGACGATCAAGTAAGTACCGAGAAATAAAAGCAGGGTAGCGGCGTATTGGATTGGGTCCTTTTGTTTACCTGAGTCGTCTGGAAGAGAGGGTTTATATAGCCGTCGCGGGGGGCGAACCGGCGCGAGATTCTCACCGACCGTTACACTCCTACGACATGTTCGCGTTGATGGCGGGATACGTCCATTAATAGCGAGATACGCTCGCTAACGGAACGTGGAGCAGCGGAGATCTCGTTCTTGCGAGATACACGGAGCCGTTGCTGGGGTGCTTGGGCTCCGCGCTCCTGGTTGAACAGGGAAGCCGAGGAGTCTCTGCTTGGTAGATAGTTCGGAGTCGAGCGAGAAGGCCGAGGAAGCCCAGCTCTGTATCTGCTCGGAGTCGAGCAAGAAGGCCGAGGAAGTTCAGTTCTGTATCTGCTTGGTACTCCGAGGAGAGCTTTCATAATAAATCTAGGTTTTAATTTGTAAAACAATGGTTTTTCTCAACCTCCATATGCGAAAGCCTAGGCCATGAAAAACCATCGTTTTACAGGTTAAAACCTAGATTTATTATGAAATTTGTTGAAAATCAAAATGAAACAAAAGCATATAATTCAAAAAGGAATGATGAGAAAGGTTGGAATGGTTAAGAAAGCGATGTTTGCTTTACCTTCTATACTGAACAGTAGCGAAAAAATATCCATTACAATTTTCTGAACACCAAGTTATGAACAAAATACCAATGGATGAACATTTTCAACAAAATACCAACATATGAACCGATGTTAATAAAAGTAATGAAAATTGTGATTCATTAGCAACTCTTTAATGCATGCTAGGTGAATTTTCACCGATTATTTTCTTTAAAAAAATAACAGTCATAAAGTTGGCATTATTGTAGTAAGAATTTTCCATGCAAACGGGAAAAAGGAAAAGAAAATGAGGAACAGTAATAAAAAGAAAAGAGAAACAATAGAAAGATCCAAAATCAAATAAAAAAATAATTACCGTTTTCTAAATATGGTCATTAGAGTCACTATGTTTCCAAAATCTCTAGAGTGTTAAAGAGTTATTAGAGCCGTTGGTTGCGAGTAAGAGGCAAGATTTTGACCAAATGAAGAACAAAGGGATAAACGATACAAGTTTATGAATGTAACAAAAGGTAGAGAGCCAAATCAATTCATTATTTAGGTCTAACATTTGGCTCTACAATCTCACGCATACGTTATTCCGTATGTACCTTTATCGAAGTCATTATAAAATACAATGTCAAATAATAAAATGTGATATTAAATGCTGCTAAATACCATCCTGTATATCCATTAAAATATACATTTTTTAAGTATAGACTTGGATTTTAGCTGATAGAAGGGTGATTGATGAAGGCCATAAGAGAGACAGGGGAAGTGGTCAATGCCCTTAAACCATTTGGCCGTCTTTTAAAACACCGTTGATGACATAAAATAGGTTTTCATGTGAGAGCAAAAAATAGTTTTGTAAATTTCCTACACAACAAACTATGCAACACACTCAAACACTTGGTGTGGAGTCCATTCACTTCACTGTGGAACCCGCTAATCTTGTGAGCGTTGTGTAGTTTGTTTGTTTCTTTTTTGGCCAAAGGTGTTGTGTAGTTTGCTGTGTAGAAAAGAATTGTGTAGGAACCCTCCTTCATGCAAATACGAAGAATACGAAAAGTTTTGTGCAAATATCTTGATTTTCATGTGTGTGTGGGGGGGGGTGTGTGTGTGTGTGTGAAAAATCCTTGAAGAATAAGATGGGGATGCCATTTGTTACTTGGGCCAAAACTGTTGGCTCAATTTTGTGAAGACTTCCATTTTCCAATAATACCAACAAAGCACAGGTCAGTCGTCTGCTCTTCACCATTTTACTCTTCTTTATTGTTATTTATGAGAATTCTTGTATTGTTTTTGACATCTATATCACAATTTGTCTTCCATTGTTCATATTTCTTGGCTGTGCAAGTGTTTAAACATTTCTTCTACCTTGCGCACTAGGTGTTTGGAGAAATGCTATCAACTCATCGATACCTCTATGCGACAGGAAATAGTTTTTTGTGGTTTTCACATATATAATCTTGATCGATTAACCAAAAGGTTGATGGCTGTATAAGGTCTTCATTCCCTCCCCTTCATGTGATCTGCAAACAAACCATTAGGTGCTCGTCGTGCCGAAATCTAACTAAATCCAACTCTCTAGGGTCTGATTAGATCAACCCAGACGCTAGCTGGGGTTATGTATTCTTTTATCAACATTCACATACTAAGGCCAGAAACATTTTTTTGAGATTGGATACCAATCCCACTTTCTGCCTTAAAACTTGCTCCATTGGACGAAATGACATAGTAACATCTTTTGTTCTTGGATTGTGCACCTCCCCCCATGAATCTACTATGAGTTCTATCGATGTACTTTGTAACTTGCTAATGTAGGCAGCTCAAAAACGATATCTAATAAATTGGCATATTATAGAAGACCGCAGCAGTCTTCCCCGCTAGCGATAGGTTTCGACCATTATACTTAAAGAAACAGGGGCATTATATCTTGTCAACAAAGGTGTATCCAAGGTTTTAAAAGCGAGAGGCAATATCAAGGCGAAGGCCCTTTACTACCTAAGGCGAGAGTGCCTAAAAAGGAAGCCACTTGAGCGAAAGTGAGGCGGCAACTATTTGTTAAGGGGTATATTATCTGTGTGCAAGCTAGTCTATGTCCATCACCTCAATTCACTTCTTACCCAAGAGTTTACTAAATATATCTTTTCCAATTTCTATCATGACTGAAGTATATTTGCATTCCTTGTGGGGTGTGTATTAACTGCATCGTTGAGAATGTGATGCCTTGACTTCTCCACAAACTTCCATGATTTCTATATCCAATTTTACAATTTATTTGTATCATTGTGATTGAATTTAGTGGGCACATATCTCCTGAGTCCTGAGTATGTATAGGAATAAACTTTCTCAATGAAGTCCTATATATTTAGCTTCGGGGTCTTAGTTCTAGAGATTAGAAGTGGAAAGAAGAACGGCGCGGTGCATACCTTCTCTCCTCACCTAAATCTTTTAGCTCATGTAAGCATAACTTTAACTTAATTATATTTTAGCCTTTAATATTCAAATTTTGACATTTTCTCCCTATTTTGTTTCACGCATGGAGTTTATGGAATGGTGGAGATAGCTTGCAACTAGATGATGAAGCACTGAGTTTAATTCCTTTCAATGAAATCTTAAAATATATCAAAGTAGGCTTGTTATGTGTGCCAAAAGATCGACCATTGATGTCCTCTATGATCGAAATGTTGGGCACGGATGTTGCAATGTTACCGCAGTCTAATCCGTCTGGTTTTGTAACAAGTTTTGTTCCTCTTGAAATCGATAAACAAGAACCACGTGCATGGAATGACGTAAATTCAAGGCTTTAAGCGCTTTGTAAGGTACATAGCCTTTGCATAATATACTGTTCACAAGATTTATTTGGTTTCTGTTATTATTCTTGCTTCCTTTTATGGGGTAATCTCACATTGTCAAATGGCTGTAAGGTGGATAAACAGACAATTTCAACACATATCGAAGAGTGGGAGTGGTTGTTACGTTAATGTAAAAAGGATATTATGCTATAAATTATAATGAAATTAATTTTGTAATTGTCAAATTTCTGTTCAGTTTAAAGTGCTCATATGTAAATGTGGACAAACTGTTTTGTTTGTGCTTTTGGTTCAGACGCTTTTGAGTTAACTGTACAGACTACACTATGTTGAGTATATGCACTTGTGAGTTAGATACTAACAGAGTTGAGTTAATAATGAACAATTTTGAGTTTGATACAAACGCGTTTGACTAAGCAGGTACATTTTGTGCTATTTTTCCTTTAACTATATCAAGATGGTAGACGATTTATTGTTATCTGTAGAATTTTTGCGATTCTATATCAATCTTTGTGGATAATGCGCCATACATCGCAGTTACTTAGTTATCTTGGGTTGATGGAGAGAGTTGTTTATTATGTGTGATCACGAATCGATTGGAGAATGATTCAACATGAAGAAGATTCAGAATCGATGACTTCTGGTGTTTGATCGATGTCTCGTTCTGGAAGTAGATGGAATATATCCGTCCTTTGGCCTAATTGTTGACTCAAAAGGCTTTGAAGACTTCATATTGCTTTAATACCAACAATGACATGTCAGTCCTCTTCTTCACCATTTTCCACTCTTTATCTTTATTATTACAGTTGAATGTGTTTCTCATGTATTGATTATATATAATTTGTTCTTTTTTCCCGTGTTTGTGCAAATGCCTGAGTACTTCTTGTAGCTTGTGCACTAGGTGTTTGGAGAAATGCTTCTAATAACTTATTGATTGTGATATGACAGTAAATCTTTTTGCGCAGTAGGTGCTTATGGTGCCAAAATCTTGGTCCTCGACTCCTTTCATGTCTGAATGTAACTCCTATCCGAAATCAAGAAACCCTAAGGGCCATCCTAAGAGCCATGTTCTTCAACAACTCTAGAGGGTATGATTAGATCAACCCAAGATCCAGCTAGGGTGATAAATATTTTAAGGTAGTAACTTAGTAAGGCCAAAAATGATTTGTTTGAGATATTTCTACGTACAAAGCTGCTTTATCTGACTAAACTACTAAGTTATTTCCTTCGCTCTTGGTAGGTGTGCCTTTCCACATGATCTCCTATGAATTTTATGGACGTACGTAATGTAGGCAGCTCAAAGAACCTAAGGTTTTAGCCTTCAAGGATGAAAATATGTACCATGTGAGGAAAATTCCTCATATAAAAAGAAACTTTATCTATTGTGTTAGCCCCCCCCCCCCCCCCCCCCCGCCAAAAAAAAAAAATGAAGCCATGCCATCACAAATCATTTCTTCTATCAGTTGTCTTTATCCTTTTCTCCATCTCAATTGCTAGAGACACCATAACCCCAACCACTCCCTCACTGATATCGAAGCCCTAATCTCCTCCTCCGGCAGCTTCGCTCTTGGCTTGTTCACCCCACCAAACTCCAACAACCGATACATCGGTCTGTGGTACATTCTAAAGTCCGACCAGACGCTATTATGGGTAGCCAACCATGAAAACCCATCACCAACTCGACCGGAGTCTTATCTTTAACCCCCGATGGCAAACTCACCATCACCAACCAAAGCTCGAGATCTGCGTGGACATCAAACATGACGAGGAAGCTAACCAACCCAATAGCCCAACTGCTTGACAATGGAAATCTCTTAATTCAGCAAGCCAGAGACACCAGCGAGAATTATGCCTGGCAGGGCTTGAATTATCTTATGGATACACTTAACCCTGGCATAAGACTAGGTGTGGATTTAGTTACAGGGATAAATCGTACACTTGTCGCTTGGACGAGCTACATTAATGATCCATTGCCAGGGACTTTGCTGCTTACATGGACATTAAAGGTGTTCCCGAGATGTATTTTGTAAGCGGGACAAATAGAATTTGGCGTTCAGGGCCTTGGGATGGTGTACATCTTAGCGGGATTCCTGAGACCAGCACCTATAGAGGTTTCAACTTCAGTTTTGTGACTAATGCTCAAGAGGCGACTTACTCTTACAGTATTAGCAACAGCAGTTTGGTGTCTAGACTACTAGTGAATTCTTCAGGTTTGGTTCAGCATGCGCTTTGGTCATCGGAGAGCAACACGTGGAATTATTTCTGGACCGCTCCAAAAGATCAATGTGATTATATGGGAACTTGTGGTCCTTATGGGGTTTGTAACCCGAACAATTCGCCAGTGTGTAGTTGTTTGTTGGAATTTCCATATACAAACCCTCTGAGTTGGCGTTTGAGAGACGGTCATGCGGGGTGTGAGAGACGCACATCATGGGATTGTGAAAATGGGACCGGTGAATTTGTTGCGGTGCAAAATGTGAAGGCGCCGCAACCGGAGGATTGTATTGTGGACATGAGCTTGAATCTTGACCAGTGTCAAGAATCTTGTATGACGAATTGTTCTTGTACAGCTTATGCAAGTGCTAATGTGAGCCATGGTGGAAGTGGAAGTGGAAGTGGATGTGTGATTTGGAGTGGGCAGTTGTTTGATATCCGGAACGATCCGACAGTATTTGTATGTACGGTTGGCTGCCACAGATATACCTGATAAGGGAAAATAATCATACAGGAACCTGTGTACAAACTTTTTATAGGGAGGAGGTGAAACCATACACGTGGCAGATTGGGTTGTGAAACCGTACACGTGGCAGATTGGGTGTGAATCTCAAAGATAAAGAAGCGTGCTATTGTTTTACCTCAAAAATTCATACCCAATCCGCCACGTGTACGGTTTCACCTCCTCTCTATAAAAAAATTTTATAGATAGGTTCCCATATGATTTTTTTCCCCTGAGATAAGTAATTTTTTTTAATTCGTCTGTTTAGATTATGAATACAACTTAGATAAGAATTCTGCATTATATAAGACCATTAGGATTTAGATTCTGTAACTGTCTATCTCAATATTTATTGTATATATGAATCACGATTCTAATTCCACTAATACTGCAGAATTCTAATCTTAGGTTGCACTTCGTACGTGGAATGGAAGATTACCGGGAATTCTCACATTTCCGGAAATGGGATGATCGGACATCTAATTTCAAGGAATCTTCCGTTAACATGCTTGGTATATTTTAATCATCTCCGGTAATATATGTAAATGCAACCGTCAATCGGCGGTGAGGCCGGAGGAGGGCCTGTAGATGGCGGCTAGACCGGCAACGAACGGCTGATCGGCGTCGGACCGGCCGGCAGACAGCTGATCGGCGAACTACTGCTGGCCGGCGGCAAAATCTGATCGGCGGTGAACATGACGGCGAATGACCGGCGGAAGGCCGGCGGATGTCCATCGGTGAAGTATGGCCGGCCGGCGGCGAAAATCCGATCGGGAGCGAACATGCCCGTGGATGATCGATGAGGACCGACAGCCGGCCGGCGGACGACCGACGATAACCGGCGGGTGGCGAGGGAGGCCGGCGGCTGATGGTCATGACTCATTTCATGTTAGGCGGGAATATTTCGTGATAATCTAGAATAGACATATGTTTTGGGGATATGATTACCAAGAAATGAGGTCATTTGATTACAATGGTAATCCTATATTCTCGGGAATATCTTTTACACCTAAACAAGCGTTGTATTATTTCATGGTAATCTTGAATTACTATCTAGATTACCTCCTACCAAGCGCTTCCTTAATGATTTTCATCGTCTCTAGAGTGTAATCCTTTGCTTTATGATTTAATGAACCTCTCACAATAAACTACTAGTGTTTGACACTAACAAATGATCTTCATTTGTTAGGTGACTCTGGTCATTTTGATCAGTTAATATCAATGAGTCATTGTCAACGGTATATAAGTTGTCATGCTTGCATCATTATCATGAACTTTTTACTAAAAGGCCTTTCTCATAGTTCGCTAATTACTAAAAAAACCCTCCATACTTCGTATTTACTTAAAAAAATTTATATATTTAAGTTGCACTAAAAAAACCATCACTAGTTTCCATTTGAAGTTAATGCCCCTTAGTGAATGGAGTTGGAGATGGAGTTGTAGCTTGAGCTTGAGCTGTTCTCTTACCTTCTAGGTATTTAGATGGGTTGGTCTTTCTCTCACAAAAAGAACCCAAACCCTCGCTTAGTTGAAGATTGGGATTTAGGACAACTAAAGAATCTCTCTCCTTTCGTCCATTAATTCGAGACTTGCAATTGAAGGGACTGTAACATCTTAGAATGCGATTAGTGTTAATTAACGATAATGCGGGTTTTTAATAAAAAGTTAACCAAAATAGTTTTCATATATTTTATAAAAATTAATTAATATTTTATTATTATTTGTTTAAACTTGCACACACTTATGCATGTTAATTTTGGGGTTATGGAGGTGTTAACCATGCTTTACTAGCCATGGCACCCTAAACCAATTTCATGCCATGTTAACTTATTCACTTAATTTTTAGTAAAGAGTTTATCTTTTATTAAGGGAGAGAGAGAGTTGACAAATGAAGTTTGATGAGGTATGGGGCAAGCATGGGAGCATTAATGAGGAGAGAGAAAGGGCATGGCTCATTCCAAACCTCACACCCTCATTTTTCCCTCACCACTCATACTGTCTCATTTTCCCTCATCCTTCACTCATACACTCCCTCCTTCTCACATCACTCTGTTATTCTCCCACATCCTTCACTTATACACTCCCTCCTTCTCACCTCACTCTCTCATTCTCAATTATTTCTCCTTCTTCTTCCCTTCTTCAACTGAAACCTATACCTTTTCATCACAAACCCAAAGCTTAATCTTCACTAAACTTCATTAAACCCCTCACAAAGTCAAGTTAAGCCTCTTGAGATGACTTGGAGCTTGGAAGGCTAGGGTTTTCAAGTAAGTTTGGTAAGGTGGTGATCTCTAACCGTTATCTAGGCTTTTAAGATATCGTGTTGCTTATTAGTTGCTGTTTAGAACACTAAAGTTATAGTTTTTGTGCAAATATCGTATTTTGGTAAAGTTTTGTGTCTTGGATGAATCTACTATCGAACCAAGTTTTTGTTTGAGAAGTTGCCATCACAGAGACCTAGTTTAGAGACCTAGAAGTTACCTTAAAAACATGAGCCCATTCCCTTCATACTTGGCCGCAAATATATTGCTTCTGGCCGCAAATTGCGGCCAGATTGGGGACTGGGGTCTCATGTCTTGGTCGTGGGGTCTCTAGGGTTGTTTGTGATCTCGTGGAACTTGCAACTTTCACTAATTATTTGTGTAGCAAAATCTGGGACCACTTAACTAGTTTTTAGTGTTTCGGCAACGTGCGATACGAATAATCCGACTTAGTTTAAGTGTTTCTGGTAGCTTGCAGTCGTGGATTTATTTTGATGATGCCGCTGTGCGCGTTTAGCAGCTAAGCGAACCCTTTTATAGCTTGAGAGAACCGATTCGTTAATTGGGGTTGTGTTCGTTTATTATTTGGGTAGTTTGCTAAATCCACGCGTTATTGTGTTGTGTGATAATATGATCGCAGGCGGGGACTTCAGACGCTGCGAGAAAGGGAAAACAAGTGGTTGGATTTACCTAGCTTGAGATCATCGGTGCGTAGATTTAACATCTACGGGGGAAATCGCCCATATGGCGTTAAGCGTCGAGGGTTAGATTCGGTGTTATAGCCATATGTTTATTTGCATATACGTTGATTGTGCATGAGCATCATTTGCATACCATTACTTGTAGTACATTGACTTAGTACCTATTGGACACTGCACTATTATTGACGGTTCATGTTGCACGAGCACTAAATTGTATGCTACACACACACCGTTGGTAATTACCATGACATGCTGTCACACCCCGCTTCCCGGAATACGGCGAAGGGACGCGACGAGACCGCTACGTATTTACTCTGAAGTAAATACGCTAAGCGTATCTAAGCAATATAAAAGAAATATACACAAGAGACAAATGTAATAAAACAACAACTTTATTTATTCACTTTCTTTTTGTACAATGCATAGAAAAGTAAATACATATGGAAGAAAACAATGCCTAAACAGTGGCATAACAGAAAATGAAATGTAATGAAATAAAGAGTGTGCAATGAAGCTAGAGCTCTGGGTCGTAAGCAAGCTGGTCCAAGTCCTCGCTGATAGGCTCGATCTCTGGAAGATCCGAATCACCGGCCGACATTCAAAGAAGAAAGAAAGAGAATGTCGTCAGCGAACAAATCGCTCAGTAAGTCCTAAAGATAAGGGAGAAATAGAATAGACAGAAAGAGAATAGGTTTTAAAGTTGTATTATATTGTTATATTATTGTATTTAATGTTAACGTTGTTGTTTGTAGTTTGGTACAGAAGGATACCAGTGTATACGAGAGGAGTCTCTATATGCTAGAGACTAGGGCAAACGGAATGTACAAGGCTCCGTCGATAATACCACGGAACAACGGTATGGATGTAATTACGTTTTATGGTTGCTGTCTCGTGCCACTTCTAACACCTTCCGTACCAATCTACCCCTTAAACCCCGATATGTCTTATTTGTATAGTTGTATTGTATTGTATTGTATTGTAAACTGTATAACTTGTATAATTGGATGACTTACCAAAACCATGATATCAGTAAATGGATGTAACTGTAGAATCATGTAAATGGATGTAACTGGATAATCATGTAAATGAATGTATATCCATGGTTCGGTTCAGTCAAGTTGTATAGGTTGATAGATTGAATATATGGATTCATGGATTCATGTTGAATTGTTATATTGCAGATTGCAGATTGCAGATTGTAGATTGTAGATTGTAGATTGTACTTGAATTATATTTAAGTCAATTTATTAATGAGACTCAGTCTGAGTCAGACAATTATAAAAGTAAATTGAAGTCCTGATTGTTTTGATGTTATCGGTAACCGCTGCACATGGGCGGCAGAATTTATGTCTTTTTCAAAGACGATTACCGTATTGATAACACCGTTGTTAAGTTGTCTACCTTAGATAGGCAAGCACCCATATCTCCGGCTCCCTGAGGCTCAAGAGATTGGTCCCGCTTAAACCTATATTTACTAGGGTCGTTAGGATAATTTATAGAACTTGAGGCGGTTTTATGTAAAAATACTTTTATATACTTTTCAAAATGCACCCCAAGTATTTAATTATCGTCTTTAGAATTGTAATAATTGTAAATTTTATATTTGTGATATTTCTAGTCAAAATAACCTACTTTCATATTATATGGTATTAAATTGTAATATTGATCTTGTATGAAATTCATGGTATTTTAATTAAAGTGATTTTTGTGATTTTGGAAAATTGGAATATTTATATAATAACAAAAAATAGATCTTTTGATATTACATACATACATACATACATACATATATATATATTTATAAAAATAATTTTAATATATATTTTATATTTCTAAAAATCTCATTTTTTTAGGATGTCGTATTTTAAATCTCTCGAGACCGAATGCTCCTTACGGAGGTCTGCCTCTCGCACTACTAAGCCCAGGAACGTGCGATAATCCGCACCATCCCAGTCGGGTTCCCCAAAATGGGTTGTAGCAGCGCTTTGCAAAGATTTGTTTAAAAATACTAAATCTTGTAAAAATGGTTTTATTAGTAAAGGGTATTTATATGTAAAGGTTCGTTTCCCGTATTCTATGTTCCCAAAAAGTATTGTGCTATGTTTCAAATGAGTGTTATGAGGAGGTAGGTCATTATCTCGTGATCTAACTTAAAGGTACAACAAGATTGTGATGATTTAATGTCAAAATAAAACTACATAGTATTTTAATGTAAAAAAGCGATAAAAGTTACAAAATAATATAGATTGTCATGAAACTTGTTCAACATATTTGTTAATGATTAATAGTCAACATGTAATGGTTTAACATGATTGTATTAAAGAAAAGTGAGAGTTTTAGAAAGAAACCGAATCGGAAATCAGATTTTTGCTCCGATTCTATCGGGTTTTAGAATTTCGTATTTTTAGAAAAGAGTAGAGAAGGGGGAGGTGGGACTTACGGGTTTAGAATTTAGAAGAGAGGAAGAAGAAACGGTAGGAGGTGCCGGTGCGTCGTTTCGTCGCCGGGAACTCCTAGGTTTGTCGTCGGAAAATTGCCGGAGTTTCGCCCTTTTGCTAACTTCAATTGCACACTAAATTTCTATAGGAATTTCTTGAGAGTTTGGACAGAATTGTGAGTGAGAGGGGGGGTGTCTAGGGGTAGTATTTATAGGGTAAAGCTAGGGTTAAGGTTAGGTGTAGAGGTGTGATAAAAATGTATTAAATTGTATTAAAAATTGGGTTTAATGTGATTTAAAGGGGCTCTGGAACCGATCCAAGAATTTAGAGTATGCAGGAGTGATGGGGAGCTGAAGAGTCAAAACTTTCATGTTGATGGATCGGCGGTCCGGCCGATTCCGACCGGCGGCGGCGGGCCGAGTCGGCCGCTCCGCCGACCCGAGTCGGCCGAGTCAGACCGAGTCAGGTGGTCGGAGTGCTCCATGTCGGTTCATTAACCCATTGGCACAGTTAGTTTTACAGGTATAGTGGGGTTTTTATGAGTTATGCACGTGTAACCTTTGGTATTCTAAAAATTCAAAATAAAAAAATATTAAAAATAATGTGGGGTATGGGATTTGAACTCTGGTGGTTTGGTTCAGCAGTGCAAGGTATTACCAATGAGCCACAAGCTACTTCTTGCTATTAATTAGCAAAACAAATATTTAGCTTGTGCTCAGGCAAAAGTACCTGTCATGCCCCGCTTCCCGGTATACGGCGAAAGGGGCGCGACGAGGCCGTGACGTATTTACTCTGAAATAAATACGCTAAGCGTAACTAAGCAATATAAAAGAAATATACACAAGAGAAAAATGTAATGAAACAACAACTTTATTTATTCACATTCTTTATATACAATGCATGGAAAGTAAATACAACCGAAATAAAAAGCAATACCTAAACAATGGCATAACAGAAATGAAAAGTACTGAATGGAAAGTGTACAATGAACTAGAGCTCGAGGTCTTCACTGAATTGGTCCAAGTCTTTATTGGTGGGCTCGATCTCTGACGTATCCAGATCACCTGACGAAATTCAAAGAAGAAAGAAAGAGAATGTCGTCAGCGAACAAATCGCTTGGTAAGTCCCAAAGATAGGGGAGAAATAGAATAGACAGAAATAGAAGGTAGTTTTTAAAGTTGTATTATATGGTTAACGTTGTTGTTTCTAGCTTGGTACAGAAGGATACCGGTTTATACGAGAGGAGTCTTTATATGCCAGAGACTAGAGGCAAGTATAGTACAAGGAACCGTTTATGCCATGGTACAACAGCAACTGGATTCATATTGAGTGTATTAAGTCTTACTGTCTCGTGCCACTTCTAACACCTTCCGTACCAATCTACCCCTTAATCCCCGTGTTATCTTGATTGTATTGTTGTATTGTATTGTAACTTGAATTGTCTTGTCTTGTAAACTGTATAGATTGTATAATTGGATGACTGACCGAAACCATGATATCAGTAAACGAATGTAACTGTATAATCATGTAAATGGATGTAACTGGAGAATCATATAAATGGAATGTATATCCATGATTCGGTTCGGTCAAGTTGTATAGATTGATAGATTGAATATATGGAATAATGGATTCATGGATTCGTGTTGAATTGTAATATTGTAGATTGTAGATTGTAGATTGTACTTGAATCATATTCAAGTCAGATTATAAAGAGACTCATCTGAGTCAGACATTTAGAAAAGTAAATTGAAGTCCTGATTGTTTTGATGTAATCGGTAACCGTTGCACATGGGCGGCAGGATTTGTGTCTTTTTCAAATACGATTACCGTATTGATAACACCGTTGTTAAGTTGTCTAGCTTAAATAGACAAACACCCACTTCTCCGGCTCTCTAAGGCTCAAGAGATTGGTCCCGCTTAACCCTATGTTTACTAGGGTTCTTAGGGTAATTTATAGAACTTGAGGGGGTTTTATATAAAAAAATACTTTGTATAGTTTTCAAAATACACCCCAAGTATTTATTGTCGTCTTTAGAGTTGTAATAAATGTAGATTTTATATTTGTGATATTTCTAATGAAAATATCCTAAATTCATAATAAAAGGTATTTATTTGTAATATTGATTTGTATGGAATTCACGGTATTTTAGTGTAAAGTGATTCTTGTGATTTTTGAAAAGAGTTGGAATATTTATATTATTACAAAATAGATATTTTAATGTTACATATAAATATAATTATATAAAAATAATTTTAATATATATTTTATATTTCTAAAAATCTCATTTTCTTAGGATGTCGTATTTTAAATCTCTCGAGACCGAATACTCCTTCCGGAGGTCTGCATCTCATACTACTAAACCCAGGGATGTGCGATAATCCGCACCATCCCAGTCAGCTTTCCCAAAATGGGTTGTAGCGGCGCTTTGCAAAAATTTGTATAAATACTAAATGGTTTTATTAATTATGGTATTTATTTCCAAAGATGTCGTTTTCCCGTATTCTATATTTCCGAGGGTATTGTGCTATGTTGCATATGAGTGTGTGAAGAGGTAGGTCATTATCTCGTGATCTACTTAAAGGTATAGCAAGTTTTGTGATGTTACATGTAGAATTGAAATTATGTGGTATTTAAATGAAAAATACGGTAAAATGAAATAGCAATTAATTTAGATATGAAACTTGATCAATATGGTTGATTAGTGTTTAATAGTCAACATGAAATGGTTTAAGCATAATTGTATTAAAGAAAAGTGAAGTTTTATAAAGAAACCGAATCGGAAATCGGATTTGTTCCGATTCCGTCGGATTTTGTAATTCCGTATTTTAGAACAAGAATAGAGGAGATAGAATTGGGACTTATGGGTTTCGATCTAAAATTTTTACAGCATGTACAAAATAATATAATCTATCATATGTAAATTTACTGAAATTTTCAGAAGTAAAAATTAATTTCTAAAAAATATTTTAAAGCTAAAGGTATTGATATGTATACTAAAATCGGCAAAAAGATTAACTAGTATTTTATGCAGGCTTCTATTTTTCTTTTAATAAACAAACCGATTTCATGAAACATTATAGATATATTGTGGCATGAAATTTGTGTTCTCACAACTTGTAATAAACATTTATAGTCATGAACAAAGAATTAAAAACACTTTAATTTGAACAAGAGATAATAAGGTGTTATTAAACCATATAGAACCATATATATCTAAACTTATATATATGTATATGTTTATGTTTATCTTCTCTAATCGATTATGATATGAAAAGAATAGCGGGTTCACGAGATATGACAAGAGGAGAATAAAGAGATGGAGAGGGGGAGAGAAGAGACTTACATACACAAGTCGGTATTGTCACCGGGCTTGTCTATCCGCCGATAGCCTCGCGTTACTAGTGAGACCTTCTTGAAAACTTCTTCATGTTCTTTTTCTTGGACTCTAGGTGAAGAGGGAGAAGTGAGAGATAGAAAAATGTGAGGAAGGAAAAGATAGAAGAGGACAAATAAAGATGGTGTAATGGTGAATTATATATAATAATATATACATTAAACATGGGAATTAAAAGAGAAATGAAAGGTCACCATTCATTTTGGAAATGAAAGGTTTCATTTGTAAGTTATGAGAAGAATAAAAAATTGATAAAAAAAAATAATTGCAAGAATGAGCATTTGAACATGTGATCTATAGAATAACAATGCAAATATTTAACTAATGAGCTACAAGCTTGTTCATACACATATTTAATAAGAATTAAATATATGATGTTGCTTAAAAAGAAAGTGGGCTTTTGGGCTCATAGATTTATTAAAGAAAATGAAAATGAAATTGAATTTGAGTTATGGGCTGGGTCAGGTCTTATGTTTAATTTGAAAAAAAGTTAAAATTTAGTTTTAAAGAAATGTGTTTGGGAAAAATAGATAGAAGAATAAAATAATATATTTATAAAAAACAAAATATACAGAAAATACTAAGAATAAATAAATACAATATTTTACTAAAAAAAGAAAACACGGAGGTACAGTAATATTAGGGTCGTTACAGTACCCCTTTCTTTAAATTTTGAAAAATTTGTACAGAAAGTTGTACAGGAAATTTGGGGTTGTTACATTCTACCCTCCTTATAAAAATTTCGTCCTCGAAATTTGTAAAAGGAAAGTATAACAGATTCAAGGAAAGTTTGGGGACTGAAGTACTGATAGTGTATGAAAAATAACAATGTGATACAAGGGTTTAGAAAAATAACAATGTGATACAAGGGTTTAAAAAAATGTGGAAGAGACTTACTAGTGTTACCTTGGTCAACTGTCCTGGCTTCTATGGCTGCTAAGGTGGAGGCTTGCCGTCTCGGCACATTTTTCTGTGTATGTCGGTACATCGATGCCTGACTGGGTAGAGGTGGTCCATGTGGAGGTGGTGCTGGGAGTGTAGGACGAGTTGCACGAACCTGGATAGCTGGCCGCTGCGGGTAGTTGGTGGGTATGTGAGCTGAGTTGTATCTGTATAGGTCTCAATTCTGTGATTGGACGCGCCATAAACTAGGTACAGGCCTTTTGCGCGCCTACAGTCCTTCACCAAATGTCCATACCTATTGCAGTAGAAACAAAAACTTGGACTTGGCCGGTTAATTGTTTCTTTCTGTTTCTTGGGTTCAGAAGGTTGTGTAGTGTAGGCTCCTCTTGCCATCTGGGTGGCAGAGCGTTTTATACCGGTTGGTTCTGCTTCTGATCGGGTCACTAATATAGCAGTCTACTGCTGCAGTCCAACCAGGAGGCTTCAGATTTCCTCAAGCAGAACCGTCTGCTCGTTGGGTGGAGCAGGAACGGCAGGTGTGATTGGTAGTGGAGGTGGAGTGTTGTTAAAGTTGGTGCTGGTGTTGTTTGGGAAATTCATAACCTTGAAAGAAAAATTTAGGTTAGGACAGATTCAAAGTATATGAACTGATAGGATTCAAGGAATATGATTGTAAAGAATGTTTTAGTTGCTGGTTCTTGTGTTATATTGCTTAGGTTGTTCACGCAGAACTGAACTGCATGGTAGGGTTCCATACAACTCTGACCTGCATGGACCGCCAACAAAACCCGTCACGCCCCGCTTCCCGGAATACGACGAAGGGACGCGACGAGACCGCTACGTATTTACTCTGAAGTAAATACGCTAAGTGTATCTAAGCAATATAAAAGAAATATACACAAGAGACAAATGTAATAAAACAGCAACTTTATTTATTCACATTCTTTTTGTACAATGCATGGAAAAGTAAATACATCTGGAAGAAAGCAATGCCTAAACAGTGGCATAATAGAAAAGGAAATGAACTGAAATAAAGAGTGTACAATGAAGCTAGAGCTCTGGGTCGTAAGCAAGCTGGTCCAAGTCCTCGCTGGTAGGCTCGATCTCTGGAAGATCCGAATCACCTGACGACATTCAAAGAAGAAAGAAAGAGAATGTCGTCAGCGAACAAATCGCTCGGTAAGTCCCAAAGATAAGGGAGAAATAGAATAGACAAAAAGAGAATAGGTTTTGAAGCTGTATTATATTGTTGTATTTATGTATTTAATGTTAACGTTGTTGTTTTTAGCTTGGTACAGAAGGATGCTAGTGTATACGAGAGGAGTCTTTATATGCTAGAGATTAGGGCAAACGGAATGTACAAGGCTCCGTCGATAATACCATGGATGTAATTACGTCTTATGGTTGCTGTCTCGTGCCACTTCTAACACTTTCCGTACCATCTACCCCTTAAACCCCGAGATGTCTTGTTTGTATAGTTGTATTGTATTGTATTGTATTGTAAACTGTATAGCTTGTATAATTGGATGACTTACCGAAACCATGATATCAGTAAATGGATGTAATTGTAGAATCATGTAAATGGATATAACTGGATAATCATGTAAATGGATGTAACTGGATAATCATGTAAATGAATGTATATGCATGGTTCGGTTCGGTCAAGTAGTATAGATTGATAGATTGAATATATGGATTCATGGATTCATGTTGAATTGTTATATTGTAGATTGCAGATTGCAGATTGAAGATTGTACTTGAATCATATTCAAGTCAATTTATTAATGAGACTCAGTCTGAGCCAGACAATTAGAAAAGTAAATTGAAGTCTTGTTTTTCTCCGAAAGACGCGACCGGGACGTTTGGACGTCCGGGGCTGAACTTCGAGGGCAGATGCTATTTGGTGCTATCCGTCCATCTCTCCGAAGATGCCAAGTTGATTTATGGCACCGTATATCGAAGGTTTAAATGGATGCGGCCGATGTAGCAGACTTCGTCAGATTCCCCCTCATTGAGGGGTTTTTGATTGTAGGGACGCTCTTCCCTGCAGGCGCAAGCCTCTGCAGTTAATTACGCCACCGCATAGCGGTAACAATTTTCTCCTTCTCTAGATGGTCACTTCGTGTCGTGGGTGTTTGTTTTGTTTTTGGTTGCCCATGGATTGTATACGGAAACTAATTTATGTTGTCGCCCGTAGGGCGTGGATTAGTCCAAATCTGTATCTTCTTAGATTTGGGTTTGAGTTGGGTTTAAGGATACGTTAGTCTCATTTGAGATTAAGATCAACTTAAAAGTTTGTTAAGGATACGTTAGTCTAATTTTAGACTAAGATCTACTTAACGGAGGGGGTTTTAAGTTAAGGATACGTTAGTCTAATTTTAGACTAAGATCAACTTAACGTTTGTCAATGATACGTTAGTCTAATTTTAGACTAAGATCGACTTGACGGGACCATTTAGATCCAACAACAGAGTATTTGGGCCCTATAGTTTAGTTTAGAGATATTGCGGTAAATTAGTTTAAGGACATTACGGTCCATTGTTAGTTTAAATACATTGCGGTCGATTAGTTTAAGGACATTACGGTCCAATGTTAGTTTAAGGACATTTCGGTCCAATGTTAATTTAAGAACATTTCGGTCCATGGGTTTAAAGGACCCCACAGTCCGAGGTTAAGAACATCATAGTCCATGGGTTTAAAGGGACCCCACAGTCCGAGGTTAAGGATATCATAGTCCATAAAGTTTAAGGATATCATAGTCCATGAGTTTAAGGACCCCACAGTCCGTGAAATATTTGGTTGTCGGGACCCGTCACCTCTCTGAAGACGTTGAAGGATTACAACGACAAATATCAGAGTAGTAAAGAGATGTACCCTTGAACCAATTTTGGTTGGGAGATCTGTAGTCCAATTGGAAGTAAGATCCGGGATTTATGAGCATATGGGCTCAATTAATCTGAATTGAGAACTTATGGCCAATATTGGGCTAAGTTCAATCAGGTTAAAATGTTTAACATTTTATTTTGGACTGTTGATCCTTTATTTGGGCTTGACCCTTTTAACAATGCTTGAATTCTGACAATATTTTGTCTTTTATTAAATGATGGGCATTCATCATAGCCTTGGGCTTATTAAAGAACAATTTATGTTCTATCAGCACGACACGTGGCGTGCTTGGCGCTTTGCGCCAGTCAAAGAGTGCAGTGCGCTTCTGCCAAGTAGCGCACACGAGAGGGACACGTGTCGTGCTTGGTGCTGAGCGCCAGATAATAGGCGCATTGCGCCAGTTTATGAGCGCAGAGCGCTATTAGTTTAATGACGCACATGTGATTGACACGTGGTGCGCCTGGCGCTGAGTGCCAGCCCATGAGCGTAGTGCGCTATTTCAAGAGCGCAAAGCGACACGTGTCGTGCTCGGCGCTGAGCGCCAGTCTAAGAGCGCAGAAGCGCAGTTCAAGAGCGCAAAGGCGCAGTTCCAGAGCGCAAAGGCGAATATGATCAATTTTGTGATCTAAAAAGAGACTTTGTCTCAAGATTCTAAGAACAAAAGTTCTTCAACCTCTTATGTTGATGAAAGGCTTTGCCTTTATGGATCTATGATCTGTGAGAAAGAAGTAAATTCTTCTTTTATTTTATGATGAGATCTTTTGATCTCTCTGTGAAATACTTTTTTGTCTTTGTAGATCTATGATCTTTTAAAGAAATGAATTCTTCTTTTTAAATTACGAGATGATTTCATCTTTATATTTCATCAACATCATTTTTTTACCTTGAAGAAAGTTTTCTTCTTCTAAGAGCTTGCTCTTTGTCTTTGAATTTCTCAAAATTTATGGGGAGGGGGTCTCTCTATGAGAATTGAAGTCTTGGGGCCTTTATATAGGGCGAGCTGATTTGTTCAATCAGTTAAGGAGATCTTTTCTCCAATTGATTTAGGGATTTCCCCACTGTTGGATCTTTGATCCAAGAGCTTCTGATTTACAGAAGGTAATCTTCTTGTTTTCAACAAAGATTGGGAAATCTTCTAAACAGAATTTATTCTGTATTTTTAGTGATTTTTAATCACCATTGGATCATTGATCCAACGGTGCTCTGATTTACAGAGCACAATCTTGTTATTTGGAAAGATTTTTTGAGAAATTTAATTCTGATCAATTAATGATTTATCATTATTATTAGATTTTTGATCTAACGGTGGGGAGCTTTTAGATTCAGCGCTAGCGCACCCATGATTTGCACGTGGTGCACTGCTTCGAGCGCAGCGCACCTAGCGCTAGCGCACCCGTGCTTTGCACGTGGTGCGCTGCTCAGAGCGCAGCACACTTAGTGCTAGTGCGTCCGTGTCTTACACATGGCACGCTGCTTAGAGCGCATTGCACCTAGCGCTAGCGCACACGTGCTTTGCACGTGGTGCGCTGCTTAGGGCGCAGCGCACTTGGCGCTGCATCTGAAACGTTGCTTCATTTCAAAATTTAAATTTCAAATAGAGTTTTACTCTGATTGGGGGAAACAAATGCCCCCCACCGTTGCGCTCACATGGCCCACATGTGAGTGCAACGGTGGCAGCATCTGCGTCCTTGGATCAACTCAGAAGCTGAAAAGGCATTTCAATGCTTATAAATAGGACCCTTAGCCATCTGAGATGACCATTGTTCATCTTCTTCCTTCTGAGAATTATTATTCTCTTACAGAGCATAGCTCTTCATCTTAAGAACTTTCTTAAGGACAGAACTCTGTCAAAATTTAGGTAAAGATTAAAACTTTTTATAATTTAGGGTTTCACCCATTAACAGAGCTTTGCTCTTCATAGATCTTAGATCTAAAAAAATGTTATTAGGGTTTTACCCATAACAGAGCTTTTCTCTTCATAGATCTTAGATCTAAAGAAAACCTTTTGAGGGTTTCTTGATCCATTAACAAAGCTTTGCTCTTTTAAATAACGAAGATTTGTTAATCTCTTATGACGAACTCACAGAGTTTATTCATAGATCTTGGAGATCTCAGAATTTTAATTCATATATAAAAAAATGATTTCAATTTTTCTGATGGTTTTTTCCATCATCTTTACAGAGCCAGGCTCTTGAGGAATTTTTATTCCTTCATCATTAGAACTTGACAGGTGTCATTCTGTCACAGAGCACTGCTCTCAAGGGGAGATTTACTCCTTATGCCGAGAGATTTCTCATTAAATGAGAATCAATTGAGGATTTCCTCATTTAATTAACAGTCTCATCAAATGATGAGGTTGTTTTATTAATTGATGAACTGTCATTTAAATTTTGTGGGCCCCCTTTGGTCCCTCTCTACTGCATTGCAGTGCGGTACGAATTTTAAAGTACCTAGTGTCAGAATTTAAATTATAGCACTGACAATTGACTTTTGTCCTCTTTTTCGCGCAGGTGACATGTCTTTCGACCGTTCTTTCCCATTCGTTCGTTCAGAAGGAGGATTCCCTGGAGCGCCTGTGGACCGGGAAGTCTTAGCATTGATCAGAGATCATGACCCAAAACACAAGAATTTTCATCTCTGGGGGACATGGTACAATCAAATTATTAAGGTTCGGTAGAGCTTTTCGTGCGCGGTACCCTCAAAGCCCATAATGGCGATCCATTACACCGACCCACCCCCGGTGAACTATACCGCGGAAGAAGTCAAATGGACTTCTGGAGGTCTTCTTCAGCCTGCTATGGCTTCGATACCCGTTCAGCCTCCAATGGCTTTGGATACCCTGGGGCGACGTATTTGTCAAGGCGAGGTGCGCCCGTGGGGACAACCATATATGATTGGCCTAATTCCTCGTCATCCAGCTGGCTATCTGCAATGGGCCCGCTATATTCTGTCAGCGAAGAAGTCGCAGTTGCCGAGGCTTGGGTTGTATCCCGCAATTTATGCTTCTCTCTTCCAGTATTCTATGCTTCCCGCCTGGTGGGTTAAGGCCTTTCTGGAGCAGTGGAATATTCCTACCCACACCTTCCTTTCGCTGGACCGAGAAGTATCAATCTCCTTAGAGGAACTTGCAGAAGTTTCTGGCTTACCGGTTATGGGGGAGCATTATGAGGAACTGCTTCCTACGGATGAATACGTTTTTGGTGCTAAGTCAGTGATGACAGGCCTTACCCCGGAGAATGCCATTCAACACCAATTCCCTAGTTTGATCAAAGTATTGAATATTTATGAAGGCCTTTTCCTTGAATCTGGGAGCCGTGGGGTTAATTTCGAGAATTTCATCGCTAGTTTTCTCCACCCGGAAGTCCTCTCGAAGGAGGCTGCTAAATTCGCCAAACTTAACGATCCTTTCGGTTTAGGTTTAAACAACCTGCCAACGGCGGAGGCAGATCAAAAGAGTTTTTTCCTTCCCAACACCCCAGTCGTTTCTTTTGTGGAGGTTGCAATCCCTGGGATTGATGAAGAAACGTTCTTTTTGGGGTTTCTTGGGTTATGGCTGAGCTGGTTTGCGCTTCCGATGCACCCTAGCTGTATGAGGCCGTCTGTCTTCTACCCAGCTCATCGAATGGTTATTGGGGTGAAAGTGGCTGTCGGGGTTGCCGGGTTAGCTCATTTGTATTACGGCCTCAGCCAAGCAGCGGATACTACTGAACCAGGAGTGCAGCATGTGAACTTCTCGATGCTTTACTTCATGTCATGGCTCGAGCTACATGCACTTGGCATTTTCGGTATCCATAAAAGGCCTTCCTTCTACAACAGGTGCGGCTTCCCCCGGATTATGCAATTAGTCGATGCATCTATTGTAAATCCATCACCGCGGGAAGCTAGGGGTTTGCTCCTTCGTCCTCGCATGGTTGGAGATGGCATGACCTTTACCGACAAGATTCTGACTATCGGCAAAGTGTCTGCAACAACGGTGCAGCCATTGCGGGAAATTTTTAAAGATGGAGCCTCTGTTTTGAAAGCTCGGGAAATCCTTCATTTATATTCTATCAGACCAGGCTTTCTAGTGTTTAGGCAAAATGATGCGGCGTTATTCATGAGATACAATCCGCATCGTTACGCCCAACAGCTGAGCTATAATCAAGGAGTCCCGCTCGAGGCTTTCTTATTAGAACCTGCTGCCACCGAAGAGGGAATGCGAAACGCGCTGCATCATTTTATGCGCGTGAACACAGGGTCCAACTTCTTTATCAGCGAACCGGGCTGTGTCCCGAAGGCCCTTAATGTGTACGTGGCCTGGTATCAGCATTCAATGGGCGCCGTCATCAGGGAGGAGAAGCGACTGCTGCTCGATCGCAAGGGTGCGCCCCCCGCTGGTGATCGAAACGTCCCTCTGAAGCGACGGACCATTGTCCGTCCTCCCTTAAGAGAAGCTGCCGTGATCGAAGTCCCGCGTGACAGGCCTGAGCTACCGATACCCCATGCTCCCGTGGAAACGGTGATTGTAGCTTCTCCCGAGTCTGGCGTGGGTTCAGATATTGGGACTCGTCGTCCCAAGGTGCCCACTAAGTGTAAGCTGGTGCTAGCGGCGACCGGTACTCGCTCGCAGAAGAGGAAGAAGAAGTCAATTCTCTCTGCCGATATTGCATTCGGCCAGGAGCCTCATGCTCCTTATAGTGAGGGCTTGGGCGAATATGGGTCCAACGAGAGTCTATTCATAGCGCCGGACGATACTGACCTAGAGGCTGCTATTGCAGCTTTTGTGCGATCAACAAGCCTCAAAGCTGGATTGGCCATCCTTGCGCAATCAAGTAAACATCAACAGTACTTTTTGTCATTGCATTATATTTTTATTATCACGTTTTGACTGACACTTTTCCTTCTTTAACAGGCATTTCCACTGAAGAGGCTCTTGCTGCTTCCCTCAAGACTTTTGAGGAGGAGGAGAGGATTCGCGCTTCACTGGGCGTTGGTATATCTCGGCTCATTGCGTTATCATTCGCCTTTCTTATGGATAATCTGACCCCCTCCTTATCTTATCGCAGAGACTACAATGTCAATCCCGCAGGGTGATACGGAGATGCTTCCAGGGCCAGCCATCGAAGTCCCGGCCTCCTCGGCACTGCTAAAAGAGGCTTTACTCAAACGACCGATGACGGATGCCATAACGGCTCTAGAGGTAACTATTGGCGCGGATGATGACGTCCCGTTGACGGAGGTCTTGAGAAGATCCGCTCTCACGGCCCGGGCGGAAAGGAAGCGTAGAATGCGCGCAGCAAGGGAGCGTAACGCCACTTTGGCCGCGGGTGCAGGCTCGAGCGCTGCTACCCCTGCCCCTACTCCTTCAGAGGATGCTTCAGCCGCCCTTTCTACTGCTCACAGACAGGCAGCGCGTGCGTCTCGGGAAGCAGTTGAAAGACTGACCCAAGGTAACGTGACATTGAGCTCTTTTGTCAAAGTTTTAATTTTCAGATTCTTATATATTCTATCCTGCAGGGCCGAGTCTTGATGAGGTAGCGGTAGGTGAGATGGCTGCAATTGCCGAGCCTGAGGTAGCGGTAGGTGAAATGGCTACAATCGCCGAGCCTGAGATAGCCACTCTTTCTCAGGAATCTGGCACTGTCCCGATCGCCATTCTTTCCTCCTGCAGTTCTCTGCCATCTCCTGGAGTTGCGAGCGTTACGACAGCTCTCGTAGAGTCAGGGGATGAAATTACAGGTGGTGAGACCATTCCATTGGAGGAGGGTGAGGCGGTCGCTGCATCCAGTGATGCCCTTGTTGCGGTCTCGACCGGCGATTTGCCAGGTAGATTTTGGGTCATTGCTTTCCTTTTCGTTCTGCACTCCCTTTCAATCTCTCATGACACCAGCTCTTTCGCTACTAATGCAGGCGTGGCGAGCGTTGCGATTGTGCCACCCGAGGAAGTATCGCCAGTTGCTACTTTGACAGTGGCCGCCCCTTTGCTTTCTCTCGTATCCTCTCAAATGCTGGAAGGTACGGACTTATGACCCATCGGTTTCATTGTGGGCAATATACTTTATGTACTGACACTGCATTATCACATCCTTGCAGGAGTTCTTTTTGATCACCTGTATCAGGTGCTGCACCCACATTTTTCCTTCCAGTCAGAGATTGCCTCTTCTAGCGGAGCTGGTGAGTACAGCCTTTAGCTAACGTCTTTTCTTTTCCTTTACGGGCCACCAAATCATTTCTAATTCTTCTTTATTTTGACTGCAGCACTACAGATTGAAGGAAGAGACGAAAGAACAGTTGCATTACCGGCACTCCCGGCCTTGCCACCTGCTGCAGCTGGTATAGTAAACTCCATTGCTCACGAGCCTTCTCTATTTCTTGAACCGCCATTTGACTGTGATTTGTTTTGCAGCGGTGACACCGACTTCAGCTCCATTCGAATCTCGAATCATAATGCCAGCAAGCCCCTTTTCTCGACGTCCCTCTTCAAAAGGCGCTGTGAATAGTCTACGCATGTTGATCGATCACCTTGAGAAACTTGACGCGGAGACTCCTGCCCTTGCTGCGGATTTTGCTGGTGAGGTTAATCCCATGCTGGCGATGCTCATGCACTTTCATAGTGAAGGCGTTGTGGAGTCCTGGGTTAATCATTGCAGAGAAATCGAGGCCTGTCTACATGAGCTCGAGTTTGGATGTCCTGCCCCCGAAGTCTTGGCTGTGAACTCCCAGCGGGCTGCATGGGTCGAAGAGAGCACTCCCTACTTCTTCCATCTTGAACAGGAAGCGGCTTTAAAGCGTAAGGAGTGCGAAGAGACTTCAAGCGAATCTGCTCGATTGCATGCTCAAGTTGATACAAACGCTGCACAGCTGAAACTTATCTTCGAAAGCCTTCTACGATGTATTTCTGATGGGCTCACGCTGAAGCAAAAAATTGACCTTATCGAGCGAGATGCACAGAATCGTGGGGCAGCTCAGCGGGTCGTCGAAGAGCAACTTTCATCCTATTTGCAGCAACGAGCTCAGGTTGAAGCAGAGTTGGCCGCGGCAGCTGACCATGAAAAGGGGCTGAGAGAAGTGCGCGAGCGGCTGATTGGTCTATTGAAAACGCTTCCCTCCCAATAATTGTTTTTGCACCACTTGTAATTTTTGAATAAAATGTATCCCTCTTTTTTTTATCCTTTCATATGATGTAAATTGTACTCAATTGAATTTATGAATAAAAGATACATTTCTTTCGTACTATCTTGTATCATTTCTTGCTTTCTTCTTTTCTTTGTTATCGACATGTCACTTTAGTAAGCGTAGCCTGCAGATGAGAGAGAGAGAGAGCATTTCGTTTTGAATTCTTCAAAAGGTAGCGATGGCTTAGGAAGCAGGTTCAGATCTGCTGCCTAAGGCTTTTCAACTTCATGAGCTGTGAGGGTCTCATAAAAACTTTTCTCCCTACGAGTCGAGAGGATCTCGTAGGTGTATTTTCTCCTTAAGAATCGTGAGAATTCCTAAGTGCGTTTTCTCTTATAAGTCGTAAGGATCTTACAAGAGAGTTTTTTTCCTTACGGGTCGAGAGGACCCGTAAGTGTTTGATGAGATCGACATCATCCGCGTTTCACGAAATCAGGAGTTGCTCTGGGCGTTTCCCACGGGGTCGAGATTGACTCTAGCTGTGTTCCACGTGACCAGGATTTGCTCTGGATGCTTCCACGGGGTCGGATTGACATAACCGTGTTCCGTAAGGACCAGGTTCCGCTCTGGGCGTTTCCCACAGGGTCAGGATTGACATAGGTCATGTTCCACGTGACTAAGAATTTGCTCTGGATGCTTCCCACGGGGTCAGTATTGACATAGCCGTGTTTTGCGAGGACCAGAATCCGCTTTAGACGTTTCCTACGGGGTCAGGATTGACATAGGCCGTGTTCCACGTGACCAGGAATTTGCTCTGGATGCTTCCCACGGGGTCAGGATTGACATAGCCGTGTTCTGCGAGGACCAGGATCCGCTCTGGACGTTTCCCACGGGGTCAGGATTGACATAGGCCGTGTTCCACATGACCAAGAATTTGCTCTGGATGCTTCCCACGGGTCAGGATTGACATAGCCGTGTTCTGCGAGGACCAGGATCCGCTCTGAACGTTTCCCACGAGGTCAGGATTGACATAGGCCGTGTTCCACTTGATCAAGAATTTGCTCTGGATGCTTCCCACGGGTCAGGATTGACATAGCCGTGTTCTGCGAGGACCAGGCTCCGCTCTGGACGTTTCCCACGGGGTCAGGATTGACATAGGCCGTGTTCCACGTGGCCAGGAATTTGCTCTGGATGCTTCCCACGGGGTCAGGATTGACATAGCCGTGTTCTGTGAGGACTAGACTCCGCTCTGGACGTTTCCTATGGGGTCAGGATTGACATAGCCGTGTTCCACGTGACCAGGAATTTGCTCTGGATGCTTCCCACGGGGTCGGTTTGACATAGCCGTGTTCTGCGAGGACCAGGCTCCGCTCTGGACATTTCCCACGAGGTCAGGATTGACATAGGCCGTGTTCCACGTTACCAGGAATTGCTCTGGATGCTTCCTACGGGGTCTGGATTGACATCGCCGTGTTCCGTAAGGACCAGGTTCCGCTCTGGACGCTTCCCACAGGGTCAGGATTGACATAGGCCATGTTCCACGTGACTAAGATTTGCTCTGGATGCTTCCCACGGGGTCAGAATTGACATAGCCGTGTTCTGCAAGGACCAGGTTCCGCTCTGGACGCTTCCCACGGGGTCAGGATTGACTTAGGCCGTGTTCCACTAGACCAGGATTTTCTCTGGATGCTTCCCACTGGGTCAGGATTAACATAGCCGTGTTCCGCAAGGACCAGGATCCGCTCTGGATGCTTCCCAAGGGGTCAGGATTGACATAGGTCATGTTCCACGTGACCAGGATTTGCTCTGGATGCTTCCCACGGGGTCAGGATTGACATAGCCGTGTTCTGCAAGGACCAGGTTCCGCTCTGGACGCTTCCCACGGGGTCAGGATTGACATAAGCCGTGTTCCACTGGACCAGGATTTGCTCTGGATGCTTCCCATGGGGTCAGGATTGACATAGCCGTGTTCCGCAAGGACCAGGACCCGCTCTGGATGCTTCCCACGGAGTCAGGATTGACATAGGACGTATTCCACATGACCAGGATTTGTTCTGGATGCTTCCCACGGGGTCAGGATTGACATAGTCGTGTTCCGCAAGGACCAGGTTCCGCTCTGGATGCTTCCCATGGGGTCAGGATTGACATAGGCCATGTTCCACGTGACCAAGATTTGCTCTGGATGCTTCCCACAGGGTCAGAATTGACATAGCCGTGTTCCGCAAGGACCAGGATCCGCTCTGGGCGTTTCCCACGGGGTCAGGATTGACATAGGCCGTGTTCCACGTGACCAGGATTTGCTCTGGATGCTTCCCACGGGGTCAGAATTGACATTAGCCGTGTTCCGCTATACCAGGATTTGCTCTGGATGTTTCCCACGGGGTCAGGATTGATATTAGCCGTATTCCACAGGACCAGGATCCGCTCTGGACGCTTCCCACGGGGTCAGAATCGACATTGCCGTGTTTCGCAAGGACCAGGATCCGCTCTGGGCATTTTCCACAGGGTCAGAATTGACATTGCCATGTTCCGCAAGGACCAGGATCCGCTCTGGGCGTTTCCCACGGGGTCAGGATTGACATAGGCCGTGTTCCACGTGACCAGGATTTGCTCTGGGTGCTTCCCACGGGGTCAGGATTAACATAGGCCGTGTTCCACAAGGACCAGGTTCCACTCTGGGCGTTTCCCACGGGGTCAGGATTGACATAGGCCGTGTTCCACGTGACCAGGATTGGTTGACTTTATCCGCATTTCACGGAGTCGGCGTTTGACTCTCGGTTGTCTGTGCACCGCCGAGTCATGGAACTGGGAATTGCCGCGGTTCCACTTTGCTGATGTTGCGTCTGTTGTAATAAGACAAATTTTGAGATGATCTTCAGGCTGTTTGTGAACCATCGAGATTTAGCTTCTTTTTCCGATGGAGCCTGGTGGGGAAGGTATGGTTCGCTCTTTGTTTGTGCCCCTGGATCGTATACAGGGATCGATGTGATCGCACATGTAGGGAGAAAGTCGCGATTGCCCAATCATTTCGGCTATTTTTCGCGGTACCCAATCATTTCGGCTATTTGTTTTATTTACACGCTGCTTTTTATTGCGAGTTGCCCAACCATTTCGGCCATTTTGTATACATATATTTTTTTACTTGCTGATTTTGTTGCAAGTTGCCCCATCATTTCGGCTCTTTCATATGCATTTGTGGCTCGCTGACTTTTCGCCGCGAGTCTGGAATTTGACACCGATTTAAGCATCAGCATCACTACAACTGGGATATTGTCAGGAGCGAATCATCATTTGCCTCTGTCGATGTCGAACAAAGGTGGCTTAGCGAACAGGGTTAGGATCCTGTCGACTAAGGCTTTTAACTTCATGAGACGTAAGGGTCTCATGAAGGTATTTCTCTCTACGAGTCGTGAGGATCTCGTAGGTGCGTTTTCTCCTTAAAAATCGTGAGGAGTCTTAAGCGTATGGTCTCTTATAAGTCGTAAGGATCTTACAAGAGTATTTTCTCCTTATAAATCGAGAGGACTTGCAAGGGTCGTTCACCGTATGAGCATATCCCCAGTCGCTGGTAGGACTCTGTTAGGGAAATGTTTATTCGTGCCCGTGGATTGTATACAAGGGTCGATATTGAGACGCTTGTAGGGCAGCATTAGAGATTGTGATGGTTTAAGAACATGTTCAGATCACTGTAGCTTAAGGCTTTTGAACCCTGTGAGCCATGAGGGTCTCAAAGGGGAATTCTCCTTACGAGTCGTGAGGATCTCGTAAGTGTAATTTCTCCTTAGGAATCGTGGGGATCCCTAAGTGTGTTGCTCCCTTGTGAGTCGTAAGGATCTCACGCAGGTATTTTCTCCTCACAATGTTGAGAGGACCTTGCAAGTGTCTTTTAACAAGCTTGCGCCCTTTCGGATTTTCACAAACTCGCTGGTAGTCCTGCTGTTTTTACTCACGGAGCCCTTTCGGGTTTTCATCTGTGCCCATTCCGCTTGTGGACGTACCCTTTTTTTGTGTGTGTCAGCCTTGGGATGCTGCGGTCCATAGTAGTTTACAGACGTCTCGGTCAACTGCAAGTTTTAGGACATTGCGGTCCATCGTTAGTTTAGGGACATTTCGGTCCGTCGTTGCAACGATTTCGTTGGCTACCACTTATAGAGTTTGGGCTTGGGAAGATAGCGAGCGGACATATGCGTCGTCATTTATCGTTAACCCAGACTGTGACTCGTCAGGCGTAGTATTTCTTGAGGAACCGGCCATTTATTGGCCTGAAAGGTCTTTCTCCATGCATGTCCATGAGTAGATAGGCTCCACCCTGGTAAACTTTTTCTATGATGTACGGGCCTTCATAGTTCGGCTCGAATTTCTCCCGTTTGGCACGATTGGGGATCATAGGTCTTTTGACCACTAGCACGAGTTCGCCTTGGCGAAATGTTCTCGGCCTAGTCAATCTCTCATACGAGCACATCATCTTTGCTTTATAAGCCTCCAGGTTTTGTTGCGCCATGAGCCGGGTTTCATCAAGGGCGTCGAGCTCCTCAAGCCGAAGGTGAGTATTTTCTTCGTCTGTTAGCTCGTAGTGAACTGCCACTCGTAGGGAGGGCAGCTCTATCTCCAAAGGGAGTACTGCTTCAGTGCCGAATACCAACGCATACGGCGTTGTGTTTGTGTCCGTTTTTAACGTAGTCCGATACGCGCAGAGAGCTTCATGCAGTCTCTCGTGCCAATCCTTTCGGTTTCTGGACACCGTCTTCTTTATGATCTTCGTCAAGGTCTTATTGAAGGCCTCAGCTAGACCATTAGCTCGGGGATTATAGACCGAAGAGTAACTCCAGTCTATATTATGCTACTGTGTGAAGCGGCTGATTTTGTGGCTTCTGTAGGCCGGCCCGTTATCGGAGATAATCCGTCGCGGAGTGCCGAACCGATAGATGGCGTGTGTCTTGAAGAAATGGAGAATGTTCTCCGTCTTCACTTCTCTTAGCGGTATGCTTCTGCCCACTTAGAGAAATAATCAGTTGTCGCCAGTATGAACTGGTGTCCTTTGGACGATGTTGGTTCGATGGGCCCGATTATGTCAGTTCCCCACATTTCGAATGGCCAACTAGCCACCGTTGGATGTAGCAGATTTGGATGCTGATGGATAAAGTCCCCGTGAATCTGGCACGAGTGGCATTGCTTCGCGTATTCGAGACAGTCTTGGATCATTGTGGGCCAATAATAACCCATCCTTTTGATCTTCAGCTTCATCTTCGGCCTGACTTGGTGAGAACCGCAGAATCCGTCGTAAGTTTCTTGGAAGACTCTCCTTGCCTCTTTAGGTCCCAGGCATCTTAGCCACATGGAGTCAAACGATCTCTTATACAAAGTATCATTGACAAAAGCGAAGGACAGAGCTCGTTTCATGAGTTGATGTCTTGAGGACGCATCTTTAAGTGTTCGACGGGATTTGAAGTAATCTATGAAGACTTCCCTCCAATCCTGAGCCTTTTCTTGGTCTTCTATTTGTAGGGTTGCCAACTCGGTCGCTTCCTTTTCTTCAGATGACTCTGGAGATATTTCCGCCGGTGCGAGAACCCGACGGCTTTGTACTACAATCCTCACGTCATTGAGGTTTTCATCAGCCAGTTCTTTGGCGAGTTTAGCTAACGCATCTGCTTTGCTATTTTCTGCGTGCGGTATGCTTTCCAGAATGTAGGAGGGAACTTGAGTTAGTAACTGTTGCACTCTCTCGCCATACTTCACCAATTCTGGTTTGCACGTTTGATAGTCGCCGTTTACTTGACTGACGACCAGCTGGAAGTCTTCGTATATGAGGAGGTTTTCAATTCCCATGTCGACAGCGATCTCGAGACCTGCTATCAAAGCTTCATACTCGGCTTCATTGTTCGTCCTCGGCTCTGTTAAGGAGAAGGCAAAGCACATTATCCCTCCTTGTGGAGTCACAAAGATGAGGCCTACCCCTGATTTGATTATGGGGGTGCTTTGTTTGTGCTTCTTCATGGAAGATACTCCATCGAAGTAGAGTTCCCACCGGGTATCATTCTCTCTTCTCTCCCCGTCGATCGTGTCAAACACGTGCTCGTCGGGCAATTCGCAATTCAAAGGAGAATCGGCAGGTATCGGATGCTCAGCGAGGAAGTCAGCGATGGCCTGGCCTTTCACTGCTTTGAGGGGTCGGTATGTCACCAAGAATTCCATTAAGAGTAGGGCCCATTTAGCGAGCCGTCCCGTTAATATGGCCTTTGACATCAAATATTTGAGAGGATCCACTTTTGATATGAGATGGACCTCATGCGCCAAATCATAATGCCTGAGCTTTGTTATCGCGAAGATTAACGCCAGGCAGTGTTTTTTGATAGGGGAGTAATTGTTTTCTGCCCCCAGAAGAACTCGACTTAGATAATAGAGGGCCATCTCCTTCCCTTGGTCATTTTCTTGTGCCCATAGCGCGCCTAATGAACCTTCAAGGGCCGTTGTATAAAGGATGAGGGCTTTCCCTTGACCGGGGCGGTCAGCACCGGCGGATTCTGCAGGTATTGCTTAATTTCGTCGAGCGCGCATTGGCATTTGCGATCCCAGACGAACGGAGTTCCCTTCTTCATTAGGTGACTGTAAGGACGGCACTTGCCGGAAAGATTGGCTATGAATCGTCGGATATACGCGAGCTTTTCTTGGAGAGACCGCAGCTGCTTGAGAGTTCTTGGCGGAGGCATTTCCATGATTGCCTTGATCTTTGACGGGTCTATTTCGATGCCTCGATGTCTTACGATGAATCCTAGGAATTTGCCTGAGGAAACTCCGAACGCTCATTTGAGAGGGTTCATCTTCAAGTTATATTTCCGAAGGCACTGAAACACGATCTTCAGATACTCTAAATGTTTTTCGTATAATTTGCTTTTAACTACGAGGTCGTCAATATAGAATTCGACGATTTCATGTATGAGGTCATCGAAAATCTTCGTCATGGCCCTTTGATAGGTGGCACCTGCATTCTTTAGACCGAAGGGCATCACCTTGTAGCAGAATATGCCCAAAGGTGTCCGGAAAGTGGTATACTTCTGGTCCTCGGGATGCATCTTTATCTGATTGTATCCTGATGAGCCGTCCATGAAGGAGAAAACTTCGTGAGTGGACGTATTATTTATCATCAGCTCGGTGACCGGTACTGGAAAGTCGTCCTTCGGGCAAGCTTTGTTGAGATCCCGAAAGTCCACATATATGCGCACCGTCCCATTTTTCTTCATTACTGGGACAATGTTGGCAATCCAGTCAGGATACTGAACCTCTTGGATGAAACCGGAGTCGATTAGCTTCTTGACCTCGGCGTTGATGCTCATTTCAAGTTCGAGCCTCATTCTTCTCGGTGCCTGTTTGATCGGCTTGACGTCCTGAGATATCGCCAATTTGTGGACGGCTATTTCTAGATCCAATCCGGGCATCTCGGAATAGTTCCATGCGAAACAGTCTTTATACTGCATGAGCACGTTTTTTAGCGTAGTCACCTTTTCTTCAAACAACAATTCACTGACGAACGTCGGCCGTGGGTCGTTTGCCGTTCCCAAGTCGATTTTTCTGAGGTCATCTGTAGTAATATATATCCCGTCTTCCAGCTCTTTCGGCGCCGGTGGAAATTCTGAAATCAACTCATCTTCTTCGTTTTCGAAGCACCAAGGGAGCTCATCCATATTCTCGGGTTCTTCTTCTTACAGCGTTATCGCGTGACAGGTGCGAGATCGTTTCCAATACCGATAATGATCTGGTTCTACTCTCATCGCATAAGTGGCTCTTGATTCATGCTTCCGTGGCGGACTTACCTTCCAACTGTTGGATAGAGCGAATCTGCCGAGTTGATACTGGTTTTCAACCCAGTTTTTGAAGGTGAAGCAGTCTTCAATAGGATGTCATATCGCTCGGTGATAGGAGCAATAGTCTGAGTGATGAACCTCATTTGCTCGATTGGGGTGCTTGGACTCCGGGAGCATAATCATCTGATGTTTCATGACGAGGTCAAAGATTTTCTTTGTCTTTTCTCGGGGAAAAGAATATGCTCGACTCATCTTCTTTATAAGAGACGGATCTCGGCTGCTCGATTTTCGATCGCGTGACTTCTTGGATCCGCTTCGTTGCTGTCGAACGTTTTTTCCGTTCTTGGGTTTATTTTTGCCTCTGCGTCGGGTCTTTTGTATGACGGGCTGGCGACGAAGAGCATCGTCATTTTCCGCAGCCTGCTGAAGGAGGCGCTGCGTTCTGGCTTTCTCGTAGATGGTCATTTTGCGATTATGGTCGTTTCGAATCTTTTGACCTGCTTCCCTTATAAGCTTGTCCATCTGTTCTTCGAATGACGGACATGGCATTTTCATGGCGGGACCTCGTTTTGGTTCAAGGTTAGTATCTTCCCACATAGCATCTCTTTCTTCATCGAAGTCATGTATTACGTAGCAGCCGCGGAATCGCTCTCGTTTCTTGGATTGAACATATCCGAGCCCGATCGTTTCCATTCTCCTGTTGGGCAGTTTCCGCTGAGTTCCGGGGACGTTCCAGATCCTGTTGTAGAACTGGGCTTGTCGAGCAATCTGTTTGAAGGATACGCCTTGGCGCCTCAACAACCTTTTTAATCCTTCTGTATAGTATCTGGGCGGACGGATGGGCTGGAGCCTGTCAAGCGTAGAATAAGCACCATGCCAAATTTCTTTCTCCACTTTGGTTATCGTTGATCGATAAAAGAGGATCGCCTTTTCATCTCTTAGCCTGGGAGGGACATAGAATATCTGCAGTTCCTGCACACTATAGGCATCAAGCGCGTCAAGCTCTTTGTAATGCTCTTACGGAACCATGGCGATTTGCAAAATCCGATCATCATCAGCGAAGGCTTGAATTGATGACCGAACAAAAAATATGGCATTGAATTCATCTTCCGAATCGCTGCCGAAGATCAACATAGGGGTGGACGGTCCCGGCTTGTTGCATTGGGGTGGCCCGGAATAGACTATCTCTTCGTCCTCCTCGGTATCGCTCCCAAAGACCGGAATTATGGTGATAGCTTTGTTCTTGTCCTCCGGTTTGCGACATCTTTCCGTGTCTTCGAAATCTGGTAAGAAGTATTTCGCATCCTCGTACTTTCGGACTTCATTCACGGAGAATGGGTTTAGTTCCCCTGTCACAGTATACTCGAGACCATTCTTGAAATACTTCATACACTGATGTTGTGTAGAAGGGATAATGCTGTACTCGTGTAGCCAAGGCCTGCCGAGCAAAGCATTGTAGCAAGTCTTGGCGTCAATGACATGAAACTTGATGTCCGTGACAAGCAGCCTAAAGCGTAATATCAATATTACAGACCCGAGCGTCCGTGATGAATGGGAGTCAAACCCGGAGATGGTGATTTTATCGCGAGCGAGGTGCTGAATGCTCATGCAGATTTCCTTCAACACTCTTACATTGAGGAGGTTAACGGAGGACCCATTGTCAACCAGGATTTTGCCTATCTTGATATCATGACAGTATCCGGAGACATAAAGGGGACGGTTATGCTCATACGTCCCGAGGAGAAGATCTTCATCGCCGAAAGTAATATCAGCCGAATGCACTTCTTCCAGCTCATCCTTCATCTTTTCTTCGGTAAGGAAAGCTTGGAACTGTTCGGGCTCTTATAACGCCTTGATTAGAGAATCTCTCTCTACTTTGGATAGCAGAAGGGCGTCGAGGATGCTGAGCTGTGAGGGTATCTTCCTCAGGTGTGCAAGAACGTTGTAATCCAACTTACTTTTCTTTGGCAGGCCCTTGGCTGTCAGTTCTTTGACGACTTGATCATCGAGGGCGATATCTTCAGGGATCTTTTCTTTTACCTTATCCTTTCTATTCGACCCATTATTCGCGGCCCCGAGATTCTTTTCAGGCAGCGTACGATTGCGCAGCTGAATGTTCTCGCAGCTCTTCGGTCCTTCCTCTTTTCCTGAGGTGGACTCTTTAAAGAGAGGGCCAAGAGTCATTCCTTCGTCAGAGTCGCTCCCGAAGGTGAGAACTTGCGATCCCTCAGCATTGACCATGTGACAGTTGCCGGTAGTTCTTTTACGCTCCTCGATCGTATTTCTTTGCTCCCAATGAGTTTTGCGTTTTATCCACTTGAAATGTTGCTGGTGAGCAACATATCCCTGCCACCATCTTTTAAAAGTGTTGCACTCTTCGGTGGGGTGCGCAATCTTTCGATGGTATAAGCAGTAGTTAGGATATACATCCGCTTCACCAGGAGTGTTTCCTTCGAAGGGTGGCAGCTTCATTCCTATCGATATGGCTTTGGCGAACCTTTTTCTCGTCTTGAACCTGCTTTTATTTGCAGTAGATATACTTTGATCTGGTGGGAGTGTTTCAACCCTTTCATCCAGTCGCCGGCGTTTATCCTTTTCAAATATGGCCGTTTCGCGCTCTCGATCAGCTTTGCTTTTCATACATGCCTCGTTCAGCAACCTGTCAATCATCTCGTCTGATGGTTGTAGGAGTTCTGGTTCGGGCTCTGCCCCCAGTTTCTCTTCGTAAGGAGCTTCTTCATCATTTATCGACGAGTGAGAGATCACATGGCAACTTGCCTCATAATCCTCAGGTTCATCTGACGAGTCTTCTCCATTGTCATCATCTCCGTCCTTAAGGACATGGCTGAGAAACTCTTGGAGTGTGACTGGAGTCTGCGCTTTCTGATTATATTCTTCCAGCGCGTCGATCTGCTTTTGCAGGTCCGTGCACTTATCACCAGGCTTCACGGGCTTCTTGGGTTTCTTCTTCTTCTTCGAAGACTTTGATGGCTGGGTGTGAGCGCTTTGGCTATCACCACCAATTTTTGGAGTTGGGTGCGATTTCAGCATTCCCTCGATGATCTCGGGCTCCAGTGGATTTTTCCACCTAATCGCCGAACATGTTTGGAGATCCTTCAGCATTCTTTTCGCCTTGGTTGAAAGAACGACCTCCCATGGAGCTTCTTCTACAAAAGAGCATGATGCCTCCGGTGTGTCTGTCTTTTTTAGAGCGTGCGGCAGCGGCGGGCTTATTTTCCACTTTTCGGACAGGGTGAATTTGCCCTGTTGGTATTAATCTTCAATCCAGCCTTTAAAGACAAAGCAGTCTTCAATCGGATGGCCTATCGTTTGGTGATAGGGGCAATAATTGGGATTATTAGCCTCACCAGGTTGCAATGGGCGCTTTGGATTTGGTAAATTGATGAGCCTGTTACGCATTGCCAGCTCGAACAATCTCCTCGTTTTGTCCCGGGGAAATGAATAAGGGCGTTTTATTTTCTCATTATAGAATTGCCGTCTCTCGTCCAGGCGATCGGTTAGTTTTGGGCCACTGGGCTGCTGTTGAGCATTCGCGACGAAGGTCGCCTTCCCTTTACCCTTTTCGTTCCGTGGCTCCGGTTTTGAAGGAGATGGTCTATGACCCATCTGGTCCATTTGGGCCAGTTTGTCAATCAAGGCCTGGAACGTGGTCGGCTTGAAGAACATCATAAATTGGGAAATAGTCGCTTGAGGGTCAAGAGTGCCTACGAACATGCCTGCTGCCGGCGCTTCTTCAATGCGCTGCTCACATTTTGACCACAGGTTTCGCCACCGTATTGCGTATTGCACCCACATTTCATCTGTCTTTACCCTGGCGTTAATCAATGCCGTTATTGGGGTGAGTTCACTAGCACTCGCGAAACGCAGGGTGAATAGTAGCTCCATCTCTGCAAACGTTTTGACGGAGTCGTTGGGAAGCTCCGAATACCACTCAAACGCCGTCTCCGACAAGCTACCAACAAACTGACGGAGCAGAAGCTTATCATCACCTCCGGTGTTGCCGCATAAGGTTCTGAATTGATCGACGTGCTGATGCGGATTTCCCGTCCCTTTATATACGTGGAATTTAGGGATCGTATATCCCGGCGGGTATCTTATCTGGTCATACCAGCCCGGGTAGGGTCGTCCAGTCTTAACGATCTACCCAGCCGCTTCATTCACCTGGTGAGCTCGTATTTGCTGAGCAATGTAATCATCCAGAGCGGCCTTAGAGATGGTCTCCTCCTTGGCTGCTGAAAGAGACGGAGGAGGGTTTGATGTCTCTCCTCTGTCATCTTTAATGATAATCGGGGGGGGCTTCAACTGGAGGTTCCTGCTGTAACATCATCCCAGCCATGTCTTGGAATAAAAGAGTCATTCGTTTTATGTTGGCCGCCTATTCCGCGGCTCTTTTTCTTTCCTCTCGAGCATTCTTCGGAGGAATTCAGCATCAGTTTCTTGTTCCTGACGCTGCTCTGAGGTCTCTGGATTTTCTTTCGGCCCAGTGAGTGTGGCCATTGCAGTCAGCATCTCCTGAAGTTTTTGCTGCTGTTGCTCCTGAGCCTTTGTTATCGATCGGGTAAGCGGTCGATGACCCATAGAAGCACGGCTTTCCTCTCTTCCGGATGCCATATAGATGGTGTGCACCACCATGTCCCTAGACTCAGGGATTTTCTCCGGTCTTCTCTTCTTGTGGGCGGTCGAAGTTGAGGGGGCCGTTGCAGTGGGCACCCAAGTGGCTGTCGCCTTTTATAGCTTGACAGAATAGTTCTCTTCTTGCCAAACCTTCACCTTTTTCTGTCAGCGAGAGTAATCTTGATCAATCACCGATTCCTGGGCCTGTCGCCAGACTTTGCAAATTTTGGAGGACAGCTGCTGAGGGGGCTGCTCCGGCTTTTTTCTGTAGCATTCTCCATAGGCGGAGGAGATCTCTTCAGCACGGTAGTCAGAGAGTTTTTGCGCACCCTCCTTAGCGGTTCAAACCTGTTCCCAGTTGGAACAGCAGCATCGATTTCCACCGTTGGAGCCGGCGGAGTCTGTCTAGAAGAAGAGCTGCCCCCAGCCTTCCTTACTCGGCGCCAATGACGACGACGAGCATGTCGTGCAGATGGAATTAGTTCAGCTATGGGGGTGGCCTCGTCATGCCCCCCTGTTTTGGTGGAGTATTGTTGCCGGCGTCAGCCTCTTGAAGACAGACGTCCGCTGAGTGGGGATGGCCAGCCTGTCGAAAACTGATCTTTGGGTAGGGGAAGCAGCCTTATTGATCTTGCCCGAAGCGGGAGTTGAAGTGGACAGTCTAGTGAAGACTGATCTATTAGCAGGAGAAGCCGCTTTGACGACTTCAGGAGCAGGAATGGCTATCCGCTTCGGGATAACCCCTTCTGGTATTGTTGGTCGCTTCGCGGGCCCAGCAGAGCTTTGGCTTAGCTTGTTAAAGACTGAGGCATTGGGAGCAGACGGAGTAGACGACCCATTGAAAGGGGCCGCTGCGGTTGTGAGTCAATCAAAGACCGACTTCTTTGGAGCTTTCGACAGCAGAGAGGTGTTAAAGCTCATCGGCGGGAGCATGGTCCCGAAGAATAGTCCGGTGGTAGCCTGCGTTACCTGCTCTACTGACATCTTAAAAAGGGAGGCCGCTTGAGGCCCGTAGGTCACTCCTCCGGTCAGGACGGAGCGAGAGTTGAAGTTGCAGTAAGTGCAGTTTGAAGCCATTAATCCTCTGTTTTCTGCACGGAGCAAGACACCAAATCTTAGTACCTCGAATCCAGGGGCAACCATATCAAACCGCGATTTGTTCGCGAAACACGACACACGAAGTGTGGAGTGGAAAGAGGAAAGGGTCCCACCGGGCGTGCCAGAATCTGTTTTCCGCCGAAAGACGCGACCGGGACGTTTGGACGTCCGGGCCTGAACTTCGAGGGCAGATGCTATTTGGTGCTATTCGTCCATCTCTCCGAAGATGCCAGGTTGATTTATGGCACCGTATATCGAAGGTTTAGACGGATGCGGCCGATATAGCAGACTTCGTCAGATTCCCCCTCATTGAGGGGGTTTTGATTATGGGGACGCTCTTCCCTGCAGGCGCAAGCCCCTGCAGTTAATTACGCTACCGCATAGCGGTAACAACTTTCTCCTTCTCCAGATGGTCACTTCGTGTCGTTGGTGTTTGTTTTGTTTTTTGTTGCCCATGAATTGTATACGAAGACTAATTTATGTTGTCGCCCGTAGGGCGTGGATTAGTCCAAATCCGTATCTTCTTAGATTTGGGTTTGGGTTGGGTTTAAGGATACGTTAGTCTCATTTGTGACTAAGATCAATTTAAACATTTGTTAAGAATATGTTAGTCTAATTTTAGACTAAGATCTACTTAACGGAGGGGGTTTTAAGTTAAGGATACGTTAGTCTAATTTTAGACTAAGATCAACTTAACGTTTGTCAAGGATACGTTAGTCTAATTTTAGACTAAGATCGACTTGACGGGACCATTTAGATCCAACAACAGAGCATTTGGACTCTACTGTTTAATTTAGAGACATTGCGGACAATTAGTTTAAGGACATTACGGTCCATTGTTAGTTTAAAGACATTGCGGTCGATTAGTTTAAGGGCATTACGGTCCAATGTTAGTTTAAGGACATTTCGGTTCATGGGTTTAAAGGACCCCACAGTCCGAGATTAAGGACATTATAGTCCGTGGGTTTAAAGGGACCCCACAGTCCGAGGTTAAGGATATCGTAGTCCATAAAGTTTAAGAACATCATAGTCCATGAGTTTAAGGACCCCACAGTCCGTGAAATGTTTGGTTGTCGGGACCCGTCACCTCTCTGAAGACGTTGAAAGATTACAACGACAAATATCAGAGGAGTAAAGAGATGTACTCTTGAACCAATTTTTGTTGGGAGATCTGTATTCCAATTGGGACTAAGATCCGGGATTTATGAGCATATGAGCTCAATTAATCTGAATTGAGGACTTATGGCCAATATTGGGCTAAGTCCAATCAGGTTAAAATGTTTAACATTTTATTTTGGGCTGTTGATCCTTTATTTAGGCTTGACCCTTTTAACAATGCTTGAATTCTGACAATATTTTGTCTTTTATTGAATGCTGGGCATTCATCATAGCCTTGGGCTTATTAAAGAACAATTTATGTTCTATCAGCGCGACACGTGGCGCGCTTGGCGCTTTGCGCCAGTCAAAGAGCGCAGTGCACTTCTGCCAAGTAGCGCACACAAGAGAAACACGTGTCACGCTTGGCGCTGAGCGCTAGATGATGGGCGCATTACACCAGTTTATGAGCGCAGAGCGCTATTAGTTTAATGACGCACATGTGATTGACACGTGGTGCGCCTGGCGCTGAGCGCCAGCCCATGAGCGCAGTGCGCTATTTCAAGAGCGCAAAGCGACACGTGTCGTGCTCGGCGCTGAGCGCCAGTCTAAGAGCGCAGAAGCGCAGTTCAAGAGCGCAGAAGCGCAGTTCCAGAGCGTAAAGGCGAATATGATCAATTTTGTGATCTAAAAAGAGACATTGTCTCAAGATTCTAAGAACAAAAGTTCTTCAACCTCTTATGTTGATGAAAGGCTTTGCCTTTATGGATTTATGATCTGTGAGAAAGAAGTAAATTCTTCTTTTATTTTATGATGAGATCTTTTGATCTCTCTATGAAAGACTTTTTTGTCTTTATAGATCTATGATCTTTTAAAAAAGTGAATCCTTCTTTTTAAATTACGAGATGATTTCATCTTTATATTTCATCAACATCATTTTTTTTCCTTGAAGAAAGTTTTCTTCTTCTAAGAGCTTGCTCTTTGTCATTGAATTTCTCAAAGTTTATGGAGGGGTTTTTCTCTATGAGACTTGAAGTCTTGGGGCTTTTATATAGGGCGTGCTGATTTGTTCAATCAGTTAAGGAGATCTTTTCTCCAATTGATTTGGGGATTTCCCCACCGTTGGATCTTTGATCTAAGGGCTTATGATTTACAGAAATTAATCTTCTTGTTTTCAACAAAGACTGGGAAATCTTCTAAACAGAATTTATTCTGTATTTTTAGTGATTTTTTAATCACCATTGGATCATTGATCCAACGGTGCTCTGATTTACAGAGCACAATCTTATTATTTGGAAAGATTTTTTGAGAAATTTAATTCTGATCAATTAATGATTTATCATTATTATTAGATTTTTGATCTAACGGGGGGGAAGCTTTTAGTTCCAGCGCAGCGCGCCACGTGCAAAGCACGGGTGTGCTAGCGCTAGGTGCGCAGCTCAGAGTGCAGCGCACTTAGCGCTAATGCATCCGTGTCTTACACGCGGCGCGCTGCTTAGAGCGCAGCGCACCTAGCGCTAGCGCATACGTGCTTTGCACGTGGTGTGCTGCTTAGGGCGCAGCGCACTTGGCGCTGCATCTGAAGCGTTACTTCATTTCAAAATTTAAATTTCAAACAGAGATTTGCTCTGATTGGGGGAAACAAATCCTGATTGTTTTGATGTTATCGGTAACCGCTGCACATGAGCGGCAGGATTTGTATCTTTTTCAAAGACGATTACAGTATTGATAACACCGTTGTTAAGTTGTCTACCTTAGATAGGCAAGCACCCATATCTCCACCTCCCTGAGGCTCAAGAGACTGGTCCCGCTTAAACCTATGTTTACTAGGGTCCTTAGGATAATTTATAGAACTTGAGGGGGTTTTATATAAAAATACTTTTATATACTTTTCAAATTACACCCAAGTATTTAATTATCGTCTTTATAGTTGTAATAATTGTAGATTTTATATTTGTAATATTTCTAGTGAAAATAACCTACTTTCATAATATATGGTATTAAATTGTAATATTGATCTTGTATGGAATTCATGGTATTTTAATGTAAAGTGATTCTTGTGATTTTGGAAAATTGGAATATTTATATAATAACAAAAAAATAGATCTTTTGATATTATATATATATATATATATATATATATTTATAAAAATAAATTTTAATATATATTATAATTTTAGAAATCTCATTTTCTTAAGATTTTCGTATTTTAAATCTTTCGAGACCGAATGCTCCTTGCAGAGGTCTGCATCTCGCACTACTAAGCCCAGGAACGTACGATAATCCGCACCATCCCATTTGGGTTCCCCAAAATGGGTTGTAGCGGCGCTTTGCAAAGATTTGTTTAAAAATACTAAATTTTGTAAAAATGGTTTTATTAGTAAAGGGTATTTATATGTAAAGGTTCATTTTCCGTATTCTATATTCCCAAAAAGTATTGTGCTATATTTCAAATGAGTGTTGTGAGGAGATGGGTCATTATCTCGTGATCTAACTTAAAGGTACAGCAAGATTGTGATGATTTAATGTCAAAATAAAACTACATGGTATTTTACTGAAAAAGAGCGAAAAAAGTTACAAAATAATATAGATTGTCATGAAACTTGTTCAACATGTTTGTTAATGATTAATAGTCAACATGTAATGGTTTAACATGATTGTATTAAAGAAAAGTGAGAGTTTTAGAAAGAAACCGAATCGGAAATCGGATTTTTGCTCCGATTCCGTCGGGTTTTAGAATTTCGTATTTTTAGAAAAGAGTAGAGAAGGGGGAGGTGGGACTTACGGGTTTAGAAGTTAGAAGAGAGGAAGAGGGAATGGTAGAAGGCGCTGGTGTTTCGTTTCGTCGCCGGGAACTCCTAGGGTTGTCATCGGAAAATTGTCGGAGCTTCGCCCTTTTGCTAACTTCAATTGCACACTAAATTTCTATAGGAATTTCTTGAGAGTTTGGACAGAATTGTGAGTGATGGGGGCGTGTCTAGGGGTAGTATTTATAGGGTAAATCTAGGGTTAGGGTTAGGTGAAGAGGTGTGAGAAAAATGTATTAAATTGTATTAAAAATTGGGTTTAATGTGATTTAAAGGGGCTCTGGAACCGATCCAAGAATTTAGAGTATGCAGGAGTGATGGAGAGCTGAAGAGTCAAAACTTTCATGTTGATGGATCGGAGGTCCGGCCGATTCCGGCCGGCGGCGGCGGCCCGAGTCGGCCGCTCTGCCAGCCCAAGTCGGCCGAGTCAGGTGGTCGAAGTGCTCCATGTCGGTTTATTAACCCATTGGCACAGTTAGTTTTACAGGTGTAGTGGGGTTTTTGTGAGTTATGCACGTGTAATCTTTGGTATTCTAAAAATTCAAAATAAAACAATATTAAAAATAATGTGGGGTATGGGATTTGAACTCTGGTGGCTTGGTTCAGTAGTGTAAGGTATTACTAATGAGCCACAAGCTCTTTCTTGCTATTAATTAGCAAAACAAATATTTAACTTGTGCTCAGGCAAAAGTACCCATTTCTTTAAATTTTGGAAAATTTGTACAGAAAGTTGTACAGGAAATTTGGGGTTGTTACATTCTACCTTCCTTATAAAAATTTCGTTCTCGAAATTTGTAAAAAGAAAGTGTAACAGATTCAAGGAAAGTTTGGGGACTAAAGTACTGATAGTGTATGAAAAATAACAATGTGATGCAAGGGTTTAAAAAAATGTGGAAGAGACTTACTAGTGTTACCTTGGTCAACTGTCCTGTCTTCTATGGCTACTAAGGTGGAGGCATGGCGTCTCGGCATATTTTTCTGTGTATGCCGGTATATCGATGCCTGACTGGGTAGAGATGGTCCATGTGAAGGTGGTGCTGGGAGTGTAGGACGAGTTGCAGGAGCCTGGATAGCTGGCCGCTGCGGGTACTTGGTGCGTGTGTGAGCTGAGTTGTATCTGTATGGACATGTCTCAATTCTGTGATTGGACACGCCACAAACTAGGCACAGGCCTTTTGCGCGCCTACAGTCCTTCACCAAATATCCATACCTATTGCAGTAGAAACAAAAACTTGGACTTGGCCGGTTAATTGTTTCTTTCTGTCTCTTGGGTTCAAAAGGTTATGTAGTGTAGGCTTCTCTTGCTATCTGGGTGGCAAAGCGTTTTATACCGGTTGCTTCTGCTTCTGATCGAGTCACTAATATAGCAGTCTACTGCTGCAGTCCAATCAGGAGGCTTCGGATTTCCTCAAGAAGAGCCGTCTGCTCGTTGGGTGGAGCAGGAACGGCAGGTGTGATTTGTAGTAGAGGTGGAGTGTTGTTGAAGTTGGTGCTGGTGTTGTTTGGGGAATCCATAAGCTTGAAAGAAAAATTTAGGTTAGAACAGATTCAAAGTATATGAACTGATAGGATTCAAGGAATATGATTGTAAAGAATGTTTTAGTTGCTGGTTCTTGTGTTATATTGCTTAGGTTGTTCACGCAGAACTGAACTGCATTGTAGGGTTCCATACAACTCTGCCCTGCATGGGCCGCCAACAAAACCTGTCACGCCCTGCTTCCCGGAATACGACGAGGGACGCGACGAGGGGACGCGACGAGGCCGCTACGTATTTACTTTGAAGTAAATACACGAAGCGTATCTAAGCAATATAAAAGAAATATACACAAGAGACAAATGTAATAAAACAACAATTTTATTTATTCACATTCTTTTTGTACAATGCATGGAAAAGTAAATACATCTGGAAGAAAGCAATGCCTAAACAGTGGCATAACAGAAAAGGAAATGTACTGAAATAAAGAGTGTACAATGAAACTAGAGCTCTGGGTCGTAAGCAAGCTGGTCCAAGTCCTCGCTGGTAGGCTCGATCTCTGGAAGATCCGAATCAGCTGACGACATTCAAAGAAAAAAGAAAGAGAATGTCGTCAGCGAACAAATCGCTCGGTAAGTTCCAAAGATAAGGGAGAAATAGAATATACATAAAGAGAAGATAGGTTTTAAAGTTGTATTATATTGTTGTGTTGTTGTATTTAATGTTAACGTTGTTGTTTGTAGCTTGGTACAGAAGGATGCCAATGTATACGAGAGGAGTCTCTATATGCTAGAGACTATTGCAAACGGAATGTACAAGGCTCTGTCGATAATACCACGGAACAACGGCATGGATGTAATTATGTCTTATGGTTGTTGTCTCGTGCCACTTCTAACACCTTCCGTACCAATCTACCCCTTAAACCCCGAGATGTCTTGTTTGTATAGTTGTATTGTATTGTCTTGTATTGTAAACTGTATAGTTTGTATAATTGGATGACTTACCGAAACCATGATATCAGTAAATGGATGTAACTGTAGAATCATGTAAATGGATGTAACTGGATAATCATGTAAATGAATGTATATGCATGGTTCGGTTCAGTCAAGTTGTATAGGTTGATAGATTGAATATATAGATTCATGGATTCATATTGAATTGTTATATTGTAGATTGCAAATTGTAGATTGTAGATTGTACTTGAATCATATTCAAGTCAATTAATTAATGAGACTCAGTCTGAATCAGACAATTAGAAAAGTAAATTGAAATCCTGATTGTTTTGATATTATCGGTAACCGCTGCACATGGGCGGTAGGATTTGTGTCTTTTCCAAAGACGATTACCGTATTGATAACACCGTTGTTAAGTTGTCTGCCTTAGATAGGCAAGCACCCATATCTCCGGCTCCCTGAGGCTCAAGAGACTAGTCCCGCTTAAACCTATGTTTACTAGGGTCCTTAGGATAATTTATAGAATTTGAGGGGGTTTTATGTAAAAATACTTTTATATACTTTTCAAAATACACCCCAAGTATTTAATTATCGTCTTTAAAGTTGTAATAATTGTAGATTTTATATTTGTGATATTTCTAGTGAAAATAACTTACTTTCATAATATATGGTATTAAATTGTAATATTGATCTTGTATGGAATTCATGGTATTTTAATGTAAAGTGATTCTTATGATTTTGGAAAATTGGAATATTTATATAATAACAAAAAATGGGTTGTAGCGGCGCTTGTGGAGGTCTGCATCTCACACTACTAAGCCTAGGGACGTGCGATAATCCGCACCATCCCAGTCGGGTTCCCCAAAATGGGTTGTAGCGGCGCTTTGCAAACATTTGTTTAAAAATACTAAATCTTGTAAAAATGATTTTATTAGTAAAGGGTATTTATATGTAAAGGTTTATTTCTCGTATTCTATGTTCCCAAAAAGTATTGTGCTATGTTTCAAATGAGTGTTGTGAGGAGATAGGTCATTACCTCGTGATCTAACTTAAAGGTACAATAAGATTGTGATGATTTAATGTCAAAATAAAACTACATGTTATTTTACTGAAAAAGAGCGATAAAAGTTACAAAATGATATAGATTGTCATGAAACTTGTTCAACATGTTTGTTAATGATTAATAGTCAACATGTAATGGTTTAACATAATTGTATTAAAGAAAAGTGAGTTTTAGAAAGAAACCGAATCGGAAATCGGATTTTTGCTCCGATTCCGTTGGGTTTTAGAATTTCGTATTTTTAGAAAAGAGTAGAGAAGGGGAAGGTGGGACTTACGGGTTTAGAAATTATAAGAGAGGAAGATGGAACGGTAGGAGGCGCCAGTGCATCGTTTCGTCGCCGGGAACTCCTAGGGTTGTCGTCGGAAAATTGCCGGAGCTTCGCCCCTTTGCTAACTTGAATTGCATACTAAATTTCTATAGGAATTTCTTGAGAGTTTGGACAGAATTGTGAGTGAGGGGAGTGTGTCTAGGGGTAGTATTTATAGGGTAAAAGTAGGGTTAAGGTTAGGTGAAGAGGTGTGAGAAAAATGTATTAAATTATATTAAAAATTGGGTTTAATGTGATTTAAAGGGGCTCTGGAACCGATCCAAGAATTTAGAGTATGCAGGAGTGATGGGGAGCTGAAGAGTCAAAACTTTCATGTTGATGGATCGGCGGTCCGACCGATTCCGGCCGGCGGCGGCTCGCCGAGTCGGCCGCTCCGCCGGCCCGAGTCAGCCGAGTCAGGTGGTCGGAGTGCTCCATGTCGGTTCATTAACCCATTGGCACAGTTAGTTTTACAGGTGTACTGGGGTTTTTGTGAGTTATGCACGTGTAACCTTTGGTATTCTAAAAATTCAAAATAAAACAATATTAAAAATAATATGGGGTATGGGATTTGAACTCTGGTGTCTTGGTTCAGCAGTACAAGATATTACCAATGAGCCACAAGCTCCTTCTTGCTATTAATTAGCAAAACAAATATTTAACTCGTGCTCAGGTAAAAGTACCCCTTTTTTAAATTTTGAAAAAATTGTAAAGAAAGTTGTGCAGGAAATTTGGAGTTGTTACATACGCACACCATATACATATATATTGTACTACATTCGTTATTGACATTGAGACAGTTGTTCTTATACCACTTTACTAAGGGTATATGTATTGTACCGCTTTCATTATTATCAACAATTAGATGTTGATTTTTGTTCTATTGCGCATATGATTTGCATCATGCGTACATACATACATGCATACATACATACCTTGCTATAGCTACATATACACTTTATATGATAGTGCATTTGATTTCGGGGAATTTGGGAACCGCAAGATATCTTTAAAAACTTGATACATTTAAAAGAGCGGTTTTCCCTTGATATGCGTATATTACTGTTCTATGTTGCATACATCGTATTTCATGGATTTATGCATTGAGATACTGATTTCATATGATTTCTGGATTTGAGAACCGTAGTTATATTTCAAAGAAAGTATGTATTGTCTTGAAAACCCGATTTCTCTTGATATGATATTTTGATACATCCATCATCATCAGTTTTATTGGTTCTGAGATTGGTTTTCGAAACCCGATTCGAGGAGATGGACGATCCGTTTGCGGGTTCATGGTGGACCCGGTATGGTATCCCGGGACAAGAAAGGTATGTTGTGCAGTAGACGATGAGCCTGACAGAGGGACTACTACCTACCGGTGATAATTTGGACCCGGCGGTTATCCGGAGGATACCGACCGGAGTCGTGAGATGGATATGTACCGATCCGGACTGACGGAGCCCGTGGGCGCCTGAGATATTGGGATTTGGGGTGTCGTTGATGGACACCGGTTTTTCCACGATGATGATTATGTTTTATCCCACACTCAGGATTTATTTGATATGCATTGTTTCATGTAGTGTAGTACCCTGATGGTGTATCTTGATCATGAATTGCTACATATCCATATTGCCATAGTTATGCTATCAGATTGTATGTTTTAGATTATCGTTGTTCGTGCATACTTGCGATTATCTGTATGATGTTATTTATTATTCAAGAGTTGACAACTCACCCCCGTTGTGCCACAGCGTTTTGCAGGCTTGACTCTCATGGTGGTTGCGGCAGGGCTCTTTATTTTATCTATTTCTGCGGATACCACTACGGTTGGCTGTAAGGCCGTTTAGTGTAGGTGGGTTGCGGTTATCCGAATACATCTATTGTATATCTTATTATATCTAGTACTCTCCATCTACCACTTTCATGTATTTGACTTAGAGACGAGTTTGTGAGGATCGATATTGTATTATATGTGACTCTGGGTGTCATGCTCGTGTGAGCCGGCTTTTCTTATGTTGCTTTACCTCTTTTTATGTTGTTTTCATTCTTATTGTCTATTTCTTCGCTACGGCGTCGTATATATATGCTTGTGGTGGTTGTGTTCCGCCTTTGGGCGTGATTTGTTCCCGTTTGGAGATGCTTTATTTATATCTTGTGTTTGTACACGTTGGGCCTAGTTTTTTACAAAGGAGGTGCTGCCAAAATTTTTAAGAAAATAAACTTAAAGTTTAAGATTTTTACTTAAGATTTCTAAATGTTTTAATAATATTTTATCACTTACTTCTTTTTAGAATTTAGGTTTGTTTTCGGCTTACTTGAATTGCGTTACGCTTTTAGACGTTGCATTATTTAAGTGCCGGTCGCGTTCCTAAATTGGGTCGTGACAGGGACAATGACACTCGACAAGTTAGTTGTAGGAGAAAGTTGAAAATTTTGCAGGATCTTTGATTGAAACCCTGACCCTAAAGCCGATTTAAAGAAAAAATTAGAAATTTTGGGAGAAGAGGGGATGGGGGTTTAAAAATCCTAACCCGATACCCACCGTTAACTTCGTAACAGAGTAATGGAAGATACCAAAAAGATTCTTTTTAGCCTATTAGGGAGATTTTTAGTACAACCTAAATGTATGTGGGGTCTTTTAAGTAAATACAAGCATGGGAGGATTTTTTAGTAATTAGCGAAGTATGATGGAGCTTTTTAGTAAAAAGCCCTATTATCATTTGCATCTCCAATAATTATATATCCAATATGATCGATGGACAAATATGCAAAGCATATATTTCATGCCTGTTTGAGTAATAGCAATGAGATTTCTTATTATCATGCTAAGAACAGCTAGGATTTCCAAAAGAAGACATCATTCATCTGATGAGAAATAAAAAAGAAAATTGAAAATTCATGTGGTTGAGGCTGAAGCAGCTATCTAGTTGTGAGATATAATATCTAGGTGAGATGATGATCAGAAACAAACAATTGTGGGCCCTTGGCTTAATAGGAACAATGAATGGACTAGAGTGTGGACAAAACCTTGAGCCTTGCTCAGTGATGAGAATTGTCAGTTGTGTTTGAAGAATTGTTCTTGTACTGCGTATACGAGTGCTAATACAAGTGGCGGTGGATATGTGATTTGGATCGGACAGTTGTTTGAGATTCGGAACTATGTTGGATCCTGTATGTTCGATTGGCTCCTGCTGATATTCCTGGTATGTATTTTTTTTTTGTGTGGAATAAACATCTTTGAAATCTATCCGTCTATAAACTGCTCTATAGGACTAAACTGTTAAGTGATATCGGCCGCTCTTGGGATGTGTGCAGCTCCACGTAAATCTCCTACAAATTTGTGGACACGTTTCATAACCTATATAGGCAGCTCAAAGAATGTTATCTAATACATTGGCATATTGGAGAGGATCTCATAAATAATGATAGGTTTAGACCTTAGAGACAGAGGAAACAAAGAAATGTGTACAATTCATCACATATAATATTATGTACATTAAAAGACATTTTATAATGCAAGTATCACTATAGCTTAGTGGTAAAGTCTCTTTGCAGTTGGGCAAAAGACGTGGGTTTCAAATCGTGTTTGCATCAGGATATGACCTTATTATTCCAGAAAAAAGGAAAAAGAAACTTCATTAATTAAGATTTATGATAGAACATCCATGCTCCATCTAGTCTAACTCTACCACCTCCAATAAAATCTTACCAAGATTCAGCAAAAATTGCCTTTCCAGCAACCTTTAGTTTTCCAACCATCATGGCAGAAGAACTATTAGGTCAAGGCCCTTGCTTTCACTTCTTCTAGAATTGGCTTTCACATTGTTGGACTATCACCAAGCCAGTCAACTACACATACATGAAGAGAGAAGAAAAAGAAGTACAGCTTTTATTTATGCTCTTCTTATGGCCTCCAAAACAAACTTGAAACCATGGCATAATAGATGGTTTCTTCAAATAATTCTTTTAGCTCTCCTTTTCTTCTCTACTGCAAGAGATACCATCACTGCAAATCTACCGCTTGCCTGGAGGTTACTTTGCCTTAGGCTTCTTCACACCTACCAACTCCAACAGCCGATACCTTGGCCCGTGGGATAACCAGATTAGTGACCTCACTATAATATGGGTATCTAACCATGATAAGCTGTTTAGAGAGCTCCGAGGGAACCTTGTTAGTTACCGCAAATGGTACCTTCATAATCACCAACCAGAACTCAGCAGTCATTTGGTTTGACTAACATGACTGGTCTAACAACTTCATTAGTAAAGTTGTTGGACACTGGATACTTTGTGGGGAAAGATGGCTACAACAATAAGAGCTACACATGGCAAGGTTTTGATTACCCAATTGATACGCTTTTACCTGGTATTAAGCTTGGTGTAGACTATTACACTAGGCATATTTGTAACCTGACAGCATGGTGGAACTGAAATCTGTCTCCAACTCCAAGGGAGCAATATGTTTGTGATATATGTCAGTGGTTATCCTGAGATGTACTTATATGTCATAAAGCTTAAGGAGTGGCACCACCCAATTCAACGGAATCCAAATTTTGATCGCTTACCCATATTTCAGCTTCAGCTTTTTAAACACTAATTGGGATGTGTTCTATATATTCCTGCCAAATAAGTGATCAGTCCATAGTTTAGGATGGTGGTTAACCAGTCAGGCTTCGTTCAACATTGGCTATGGGGAAGAAACCGATGGAACACTACTTGGTTCGCTCCCAAGGATGTGTGATGAAATGGGATAATGTGGCCCTTATGGAATTTGTGACTCCAACATCTCGCCAATTTGCGGTTGCTTGCTGGGCTTTACTGCAAACAACCTTGCCGATTGTATATCAAGTATATAATGGGCCCAAAGGGTGCATTCAAATGACTGATTTGGATGCCTGGAACGATCTATGGTTTCATGGTTAAAGGAGTGAAGCTGCCAGACACCGCAGTCAACAATGTTCATAGGAGCATGATCTTTGATGAATGCAAGGCTAGCTATTTGTTTGAGTAATTGTTTGTGCACTGCCTTTGCTGGTGTTGGTGACAGTGGGGTTGGAGGTGGGTTCATGATATGGGATGATGAGCTTTCCAATATTACACAGTGATATGTCTCTCCCTCTCTCTCTCTTGTGTGTGTGTGTGTGTGAGAGAGAGAGAGAGGGGGCTTAATTGACGGAATTTTCTTCTTTGGCGTCAGAAAAATGCATCCTCCAACATATTCTTCAACAATCGGCATACATCACTGCCATCTTTATCATCTAAGGTGTCGATATACCAAATTTTATGTGATTATACCATTTTTGCACCGTTGCTACAGTTTGTACAAAATTAATGATTTACCGACAATAGAACTTTTTACATTGCTAATTCAACGGTGAAAAAGTGGTGGAATCACAAGAAATTTGGTGTATGCACATCTTAGATGATAACGATGATGATGCTGGATACCGATCGTCGGAAGAAATGGTGGAGATTGCATTTTTTCGACGTCATAAGAGGAAATCCCCTCCTATGGCATCTTTCCTCCATTATTCTCATATATATATGGAGGAAAGATGCCATAAAATGGGATTTCCTCCTATGGCGTCGAAAAAATACGCTCTTCATCGTGTTTTCCGACGATCGGAATCCATCATCTTCATCGTTATTATTTAAGATGTGGGTACGCCAAATTTCATGTGATTCTACAACTTTTTCACCGTTGAATTAGTGGGTTCAAAATTAACGGTTTACCGACAATAGAACGTTTTACATTTCTAAATCAACGGTGAAAAGTTGTAGAATCACATGAAATTTGGCGTACCCACATCTTAGATGATAACGATGAAGATGATGCATTCCGATCGTCGGAAAACACGATGGAGGGCGTGTTTTTCCGACGCCATAGGAGGAAATTCCCTCCTATGGCCCCTTTCCTCCATTATTCTCTCTCTTCTCTCTCTCTCTCTGTGTGTATGTATATATATATATACATACACAGAGAGAGAGAGAGAGAGAAGAGAGAGAATAATGGAGGAAAGGGGCCATAGGAGGGAATTTCCTCCTATGGCGTCGGAAAAACACGCCCTCCATCGTGTTTTCCGACGATCGGAATGCATCATCTTCATCGTTATCATCTAAGATGTGCGTACGCCAAATTAACGGTTTACCGACAATAGAAATTTTTATATTGCTAAATCAACGGTGAAAAGTTGTAGAATCACATAAAATTTGGTGTACCCGTATCTTAGATGATAACGATGAAGATGATGGATTCTGATAGTCAGAAAACACGATGGAGGGCGTGTTTTTTCGACGCCATAGGAGGAGTTAAATTTCTGAATATAAACAATTTCAAGATGTGTGTTGTTAGGGTCGAAATTTACCCCTCACTGCCAAAATTAAAAATTTAAAGTCAAAATCAAAATCAACGTCCGGATAAGTGGATCCAAGTCCAACTGTCACGCCCCGCTTCCCGGAGTACGCTAAGATAGGCACGTGACAGGGCCAACCATGCTACCCGTGAATAGGAAAAATCCCTCCACAGTCACATTACGGCTGTAGAGATATCAAGAACAAGAAAGTATACTAAACTATCTAGTACATGTCCATGAGCCAGAATAAATGAGTCAAGAAATAATATAATATGCGGAAGCAAAAGATCCAATAAACAAAACACCTGGAAAGTAAAACTGGATACCAACAGGATCCTCACTGCTCGGTCTATCAGCGGCAGTACTTCTGATCAGCCTGCGACAATGGTAGAGGATCTGGGCTATGCAAAACCCAGACGTCAGTGCGTCATAACATCAATAATAGTATAATCAGGGGGTAACAAGTAATGCAGGCATGAGTATGAACGGTAAAACAGGTATAACAGTAACATAAATAAGGACAGTGAAGGGTAAGGCACAGGTGATGTGCAGTGAGTAATTTAAACTGGTCTACTGGGTTATCTACTCTCAAGTCTTTGAAATCAATTTGATGAATCATCGATATAACTCAATAGTATCCCGTGCGTGCCCAGGATCACGGTCTATGACTCTCGGGCTGAATCCAAGACGTGCCGCAAGGCAGTAAAGAGTAGTAGGTAATGACGAGTGATGTCAGCAGCATCACCCCGGGGCTGGCCTAGCCCGTAAGACTGATCAGTAAAGGTATCGAACTGTCGAGTTACAAGTCAGGTTTCATCATTGATTTCCCCATACCCCCAAGTTATATATGTTCAAGTCAGGTATTAATAAATCTGGAGCTAATGTCAATACAGGATCGAGCAGCTACAGGTTTGTCTGGATAGACAACAGGAAATGTCCGTAAGGACAACAGGTCAAGTTTGTTGGCATTAGTAACAAGATCAGGTAACAGGTAAAGCCATGGTACATCGGGTCAAGTTAGGTAGTATATAGGTATCATGTCATGTCAAGAAGTGCACGGTATCACGTCGTGTCAAGAAATGGTATATCAAGTCATGTCAGGGGTGCACAAATGTCACGTGGGTGCTCGTAATCAAACCCTAATAAGTATGGGTACACAAAAACAAGTATGGGGTACAAAAAAACAATAAAATGGAATAGTGTGATGTGGTATGCAAATAGGTATAGATTAAAACTTATGAATGCACAGTTATCGATTAGGGTTAAAGTTAAAGTTGCAACATTAATTAAAATACACTTTATCAAATATGGAATGTTAATATTACAATGTTATATATTCAAGTGATCTATGGATGCAATAATATGTATATTAGACAAGATGGATGCAGATAGGTGTCCGAAAGTTATAAACTATTAAGAAAGGTACTATGGGCTGTGCAAATAAGCATTATGTGATTCAAATATGGATATGGGTACCGTGTATCGTAATCTAATATGCAACAAGATATGTTTTCAAGTTCTAGATCTAAAATGATATAAATGGAACATCGAAATGTTAAAATGGAACATGTGGTATTAAATTTAAACTACAGGTTTCATATGCATTTAAATAGGTATGTAATTAAATAGCATGTAGCTAGTTTTACTTGCCTCGGGGATCCACAGATGCGCGGCACGCAGCAAGAATGCGATAAAACGACGGAAAATCTCCATTGGGGCATTTCGTCGAACACCTTGCACGCACAAATACGGAACAGAACCAGGCAATGCAAGATTGTAACCGCGTAGGTAGGGAACGTCCACGCGACTCCTCATGTCGAAAAGAGACCAAATAAGAATCCATGATAACCGGTACAAATAGATCTCGAGAGGAAGAGAATAAAGGTTGTCTAAACCACAAGCGAAGACAAGAGTAGCAAGACGGTCTAAGAGAGCATCGTCGGTAACGGAGATGAGCGAGGAAGAACGGAGACGAGATCAACAAAGACAACGGAGTCGGATGATGAAACAACTCCTCACTGAGATTTTGTTATGCGATGGAGGTATTTTACTTTTGCTTGGGCCAAGAGTCATCAATATTAGGAAGCTGCTCATCAACGGCAGGAGGCAAGAGGCAACCATCAACAGTTTTATTATTATTATTCTTTACTTGAAATTGACCATCAAGTCGGGAAGCTAGAGCCGATGCTGGTGCTTATGCAGTGCTGATGCTGATGCAGGCCAGCGAAACATGGTGCAGGTGCTGGTCTGGAGCCAAGGTAGGGCTGCAGGAAAGGAATTGAAGGTGCAGAGCGTTGCTTGATCGAAGAGGTCTAGAGGGGTTCTAGAGGGTAGGCGAGGGTGCTGGAAGGTTCGAAAGTGTTGCTGGAGAGGGATGGAGGGCAGGCGATGGGTGCTGGGGGTTCGCAAGGGTAACGAGATTTGCAGAGGAGGTGAAGCGGAGGGGAGAGGTAAGAGGTGGTGTCGTCGGAGATGAGGGGATGTTGACGATGACGAGGGTGGAGTCGGAACGGCCACGAGGGTACGTGGTTCTTAAGTTCGTCGCGTCTCGTCATCGGGGAGGCAGCGAGGAGAGGCGACGAGGTGGAGGCTCCGACGACGAGGGCTAGGTGAAGCGGGTTCGACGGCTAGGGCTTTCTCGCGAGGAAGACGAGAGGAGAGGCCTGGGGGTTATGGTTTAATTTAATATTAAAAGGTAAGAATTATATATATAAGAGAGAGAGAGAGATGAGAGAGAGAGGGATAGCGATAGGAGAGAGACAGAGAGAGGATGAGATCGAGAGGAGAGAGAGAGTTGCGAGAAGAGAAAGAAACTTGGCGTTTTGCGGCAGGGGGAGAGAGAGAGAGAGAAAGAGAAAGAAAGGGAGAGAGATGTGAGGTGAAAAATATAATAGGGTTTTAAAATTATATATATATATATATATATATATATACACACACACATACGCAGAAAGAGAGAGAGAGGTATAATTGGTTAGGAAAATAAGATTTAAGATTTTAAAAGATTTGTAGTTTTTTTTAAAAAATTATTTAAGTTAGTTATATAAGTTTAAACCGTAAATTAAATTTAATTAAAAATTGGATTTTCAGGTAAATACAAATCTAGTCCAAAATACGTCCGGGTCGGGTCTAAAAATCCGGTTTAAAAATATGAAAAATATATGCGACTTTCAAAATCCAAAATGAATGCTCTGGTAACGAAAATGCATACCCCCAAGAACGGATGTACGTACGTGCGCATAGCCATCCAAACACGTCCGTTTCATTGAACGGGACGAGAACAAGATGCGCGGATGCTACCACGGGGTTAGGAGTAACATGCAGGCTATGAAATGTATTTTTAAAATATTTTTCATGACTTAAAATGTTATATTGTAAAAATGCGCATGCCAGATAAAATGCCAGTATACAGTGTACATGAAAGTTCACAAGTCTACGCAACAAGTCAGGATAAATTATAAACATGAATCAAACAAGTTCAAGCAAGCAGGTCAGGTCGAATGCAATGTAAAATGTAAAATACCATTCGCACCCAAAACCCGTTAAATCAAGAAAATACTACAGATAAGTAAATACGGAAACTGGAATTGGTATAAATAAACTAGGTTATTACATTATACCCAACTACAAAAAGAATTTCGTTCTCGAAATTCCAAGAACAAGAAAAGATAAACAATCAACAAACTACCAGAATAGATGTGGAAACTTCTGTCGGATTTCATCTTCTCGTTCCTAAGTTGATTCTCCATGCGAGCGATTTCCCCAAGAAACAAGTACGAGAGGGATAATCTTGTTCTTAAGAACCTTTTCCCTTCGATCCAAAATCGACATCGGTTGTTCCTCAAAAGTTAAATCTTCTCGTACAGTCAGCTCCGAATGATCCAGCACGTGCTTTTCATCTCGAACATATTTACGGAGTTGAGATACATGAAACACATCATGATCATTCGCCAAAGATTGTGGTAAAGCCAATCGATATGCCACTTCTCCAACATACTTCAAAATCTCGAAAGGTCCAATGAATCGAAGACTAAGCTTTCCTCGACTCCCAAAGCGAATCACTCCTCTAGTCGGTGATATCTTCAAGAATATCGGACCACCAACAGCGAACTCTAGAGGTCTTCTCGATATATCTGCACAACTCTTTTGTCGGTCTTGTGCTGCTTTCATATGATTCCGGGTAGTGTTAACCTTCTCCACCGTTTGCACGATCAAATCCAGTCCCAACAATATTCGTTCTCCAACATCGTCCCAACAAACAGGTAAACGACACTTGTGACCATATAATACTTCAAATGGAGCCATCTGAATAGTCGCCTGAAAACTGTTATTATAAGAAAACTCCACCAAGTGTAGATGATCCTCCCATGAACCTTTGAAGTCTAACATGCAAGCTCTCAACATGTCTTCAAGAGTTTGGATCGTTCTCTCCGACTGGTCATCTGTCTGAGGATGATAAGCTGTGCTAAACTTCAATCGTGTCCCCAAACTTTCCTGTAAACTCCTCTAGAAGTGCGATAAGAATCGGGTGTCACGGTCGGACACGATGTTCGCATGTACTCCATGCAATCTCACAATCTTCTGCATGTACCGTTCTGCCAAAGCTTATGTTGATTGACCAACTCGAAATGGTATGAAGTGAGCTGCCTTGGTCAATCGATCAACAATCACCCAAACTGCATTGTTGCCCTTTGGACTCCGCGGTAAAGCTGTCACGAAATCCATGGTTATATGTTCCCACTTCCATTGAGGAATCGGAAGTGGTTGCAATAAACCAACAACCCTTTGATATTCAGCCTTAACTTGCTGACACACCAAGCACTTTGCTACAAAGCGAGCAATCTCCCTTTTCATGCCTTCCCACCAGAAATGCTGTCGTAGATCACGGTACATCTTCGTGCCTCCTAGATGTACGGAATACGCGAAACTGTGTACCTCCTTCATAACTTCTTCGCAAATATCTCCATTTGGCACACACAAACGGCTACCATATCGCAATGAACCGTCTTCATGAATTAACAAGTCCGTTCGAAGTCCAGCTTCAACTTGTTCTCGAAACTTTTGCAATCTAGGGTCCTGTAACTGCACTGCTTTAATATTCTCGATCAACGACGACTGTATTTACAGCTGCATCAACTATCCCGAAGAATGCGGTAGCACAACTTCCAAATCAAATCTTTGAAAGTATTCAATAAGTTTCTTCTGTGCAGTCAACATCTGAATTGCTGGCAACCGACTAAGCGTATCCGGCACGACATTAACTTTCCCCGGATGGTACTTAAGATCAAGATCGTAGTCAGCCATCAGCTCCAACCATCTGCGCTGCCTCATGTTAAGCTCTTTCTGTGTGAACACATACTTTAGGCTTTTGTGATCGGTGAATACTTCGACCCTTTCGCCCAATAAGTAGTGTCTCCAAATATTCAAAGCGAAAATTACAGCTGCTTGTTCCGAATCATGAGTTGGGTAATTCTTCTCATGGATCTTCAACTGTCTTGATGCGTAAACTATAACATTCCCATGCTGCATCAAAACACATCCCAATCCTTTCCCAGATGCGTCGCTGTGAATCACCAATCCCTCGGAACTGTCTGGTACGGTCATAATAAGAGCGGTTATCAATCTCTGCTTCAACGCCTCAAAAGCTGACGCAAATGGTACCTCCTTGCGCGTAAGCCTGGTCAAAGGTTCGGCCAAACGAGCAAAATTCTCCACGAACCTTCTGTAATACCCGGCAAGTCCAAGAAAGCTTCTTATCTCTGCAACGTTCTTCGGAATCGGCCAATCTTGAACTGCTGCAATCTTTTCGGGATCAATGGCGATTCCAACTCCAGACACGACATGCCCCAAAACTTCACTTCTTCAAGCCAAAACTCACACTTGCTCATCTTTGCATACAATCCTTCTTGCCTCAATGTCTGCAGTGTGATCTTCAAGTGTTCTGCATGCTCTTAAATGCTCCTCGAGTAGACCAGAATATCATCAATAAACACCACTATAAACTGGTCCAAGAACGGTGGAAAGATTCGGTTCATCAAGTCCATAAATATCGCTGGTGCATTCGTGACTCCGAATGGCATCACTAAATACTCGTAATGTCCATACCGAGTTCTGAACGCAGTCTTGCAAATATCTTCTAATTTAACTCGGACCTGATGATATCCAGATTGCAAATCCAGCTTCGAGAATACCCTCGCGCCACTAAGCTGCTCAAATAATTCGCCAATGCGAGGGATCGGGTACTTGTTCTTAATAGTTACCCGGTTTAATTCTCGATAATTGATGCACATCCTCCTTGTGCCATCTTTCTTCTTGACTAGAAGAACTGGAGCTCCCCAAGGTGAATTGCTGCTGCAAATCCAACCCTTCTCAAGTAATTCGGTAACCTGCTTCTTGACTTCTTCCAACTCCACTAGGGCCATCGGATAATACGCCTTTGAGATTGGCGCTGCACCAGGAACAAGATCAATCGCGAACTCCACATCTCGTTTTGGTAGTAAACCCGAGATATCCTCGAACACATCCATGAACTCTCGAACTACAGCTAGCGCTTCCTCCTTGTCAACTTCCATCGACGAAAGAACATTGTTTGTCGGCCTAGCCCTAAACTCGACTGGCCCGACAGAACTGCTACCTCCAGCAACAACAAACTCTGGATGTCCGGGAATCTGGAAAATCACTTTCTTTGCCCTACAATCAATATGAGCGTGGAAAGTGCCGAGAAAAATCCATTCCCAAGACAACATCAAACAACAACGGGATATACCGGAATCAAATAATTCTAATGCAGGAAAAAACATGAACAAGTAGGATACCTGAAACAACTTCATCTGAAGCCAAGATACTGAAGAAGATAAGCACGGTAAACAGGATTCAAACTTGCGATAAACATGAACTGGAAAGCAATAGAAGCAAGGCAATATAACGATTATGAAACAAGGAAGTGAATCAAGACTAGGACTCCAAGTTACTTGAATAAAGTACCGTATTGTAACCATGCTGCAGTTCATAGCTACAATCACATAACTCCGTCCAAGTCGCCCAAATCCTAATATCAGAATCGAAAGAATAAGTAGGGAGAAACAATAGGGAACCAAAAGGTTTCAAGCCGAGATGCAAAGTTGTTTGCATATCGTCAAGACAAGGGTCAAGAGAAAGATATGATTCAAGAATCATGATAGCAATGTGGCAGGACATGTTCCTAATCACGAGTATTCTGATTCGTGTATTGGGTCCAATACCCAACTACAAAAGAATCAAACCCGATTAACCTAGATCTTATGGCTCTGATACCAAACAGACCCTGTCACGCTCCGCTTCCCAGAGTACGCTAAGATAGGAACGTGACAGAGCCAACCATGCTACCTGTGGATAGGAAAAATCCCTCCACAGTCACATTATGGCTGTAGAGATATCAAGAACAGGAAAGTAAACTAAACTATCTAGTACATGTTCATGAGCCAGAATAAATGAGTCAAGAAATAATATAATATGCGGAAGCAAAAGATCCAATAAACAAAACACCTGGAAAGTAAAACTGGATACCAACAGGATCTTCACTGCTCGGTCTATCAGCGGCAGTACTCCTGATCAGCCTGCGACAATGGTAGAGGATCTGGGCCATGCAAAACCCAGACGTCAGTGCGTCATAACATCAATAATAGTATAATCAGGGGGTAACAAGTCATGCATGCATGAGTATGAACGGTAAAACAGGTACAACAGTAACATAAATAAGGACAGTGAAGAGTAAGGCACAGGTGATGTGCAGTAAGTAATCTAAAATGGTCTACTGGGTTATCTACTCTCAAGTCTTTGAAATCAATTTGATGAATCATCGATGTAACTCAATAGTATCCCGTGCGTGCCCGGGATCACGGTCTATGACTCTCGGGCTGAATCCGAGACGTGCCGCAAGGCAGTAAAGGATAGTAGGTAATGACGAGTGATGCCAGCAGTATCACCCTGCGGTTGGCCTAGCCCGTAAGACTGATCAGTAAAGGTATCAAACTGTCGAGTTACAAGTCAGGTTTCATCATTGATTTCCCCATACCCCCAAGTTATATATGTTCAAGTCAGGTATTAATAAATCTGGAGCTAATGCCAACACAGGATCGAGCAGCTACAGATTTGTCTGGATAGACAACAGGAAATGTCCGTAAGGACAACAGGTCAAGTTTGTTGGCATTAGTAACAAGATCAGGTAACAGGTAAAGCCATGGTACGTCAGGTCAAGTTAGGTAGTATATAGGTATCATGTCATGTCAAGAAGTGCACGGTATCACGTCGTGTCAAGAAATGGTATATCAAGTCATGTCAGGGGTGCACAAATGTCACGTGGGTGCTCGTAATCAAACCCTAATAAGTATGGGTACACAAAAACAAGTATGGGGTACCAAAAAAACAATAAAATGGAATAGTGTGATGTGGTTTGCAAATAGGTATAGATTAAAACATATGAATGCACAGTTATCGATTAGGGTTAAAGTTAAAGTTGCAACATTAATTAAAATACACTTTATCAAATATAGAATGTTAATATTACAATGTTATATATTCAAGTGATCTATGGATGCAATAATATGTATATTAGACAAAATGGATGCAGATAGGTGTCCGAAAGTTATAAACTATTAAGAAAGGTACTATGGGCTGTGCAAATAAGCATTATGTGATTCAAATATGGATATGGGTACCGTGTATCGTAATCTAATATGCAACAAGATATGTTTTCAAGTTCTAGATCTAAAATGATATAAATGGAACATCGAAATGTTAAAATGGAACATGTGGTATTAGATTTAAACTACAGGTTTCATTTGCATTTAAATAGGTATGTAATTAAATAGCATGTAGCAAGTTTTACTTGCCTCGGGGATCCACAGATGCGCGGCACGCAGCAAGAATGCGATAAAACGACGGAAAATCTCCATTGGGGCATTTCGTCGAACACCTTGCGCGCACAAATACGGAACAGAACCAGGCAATGCAAGAATGTAACCGCACAGGTAGAGAACGTCCACGCGACGCCTCATGTCGAAAAGAGACCAAATAAGAATCCATGATAACCGGTACAAAATAGATCTCGAGAGGAAGAGAATAAAGGTTGTCTAAACCACAAGCGAAGACAAGAGTGGCAAGACGGTCTAAGAGAGCATCGTCGGTAACGGAGATGAGCGAGGAAGAACGAAGACGAGATCAACAAAGACAACGGAGCCGGATGATGAAACAACTCCTCACTGAGATTTTGTTATGCGATGGAGGTGTTTTACTTTTGCTTGGGCCAAGAGTCATCGATATTAGGAAGCTGCTCATCAACGGCAGGAGGCAAGAGGCAACCATCAACAGTTTTATTATTATTATTCTTTACTTGAAACTGACCATCAAGTTGGGAAGCTGGAGCCGATGCGGGTGCTTATGCAGTGCTGATGCTGATGCAGGCCAGCGAGACATGGTGCAGGTGCTGTTCTGGAGCCAAGGTAGGGTTGCAGGAGGGGAATTGAAGGCGCAGAGCGTTGCTTGATCGAAGAGGTCTAGAGGGGTTCAAGAGGGTAGGCGAGGGCGCTGGAAGGTTCGAAAGTGTTGCTGGAGAGGGATGGAGGGCAGGCGATGGGTGCTGGAGAAAGATGGCAGGCGATGGGTGCTGGGGGTTCACAAGGGTAACGAGATTTGCAGAGGAGGTGAAGCGGAGGGGAGAAGTAAAAGGTGGTGTCGTCGGAGATGAGGGGATGTTGATGACGACGAGGGTGGAGGCGGCACGGCGACAAGGGTTCATGGTTCTTAAGTTCGTCGCGTCTCATCATCGGGGAGGCAGCGAGGAGAGGTGACGAGGTGGAGGCTCCGGCGACGAGGGCTAAGTGAAGCGAGTTCGACGGCTAGGGTTTTCTCGCGAGGAAGACGAGAGGAGAGGCCTGGGGGTTATGGTTTAATTTAATATTAAAAGGTAAAAATTATATATAAGAGAGAGAGAGAGAGATGAGAGAGAGAGGGATAGCGAGAAGAGAGAGAGAGGAGAGAGACAGAGAGAGGATGAGATCGAGAGGAGAGAGAGAGTTGCGAGAGGAGAAAGAAACTTGGCGTTTTGCGGCGGGGGGAGAGAGAAAGAGAAAGAAAGGGAGAGAGAGATGTGAGGTGAAAAATATAATAGGGTTTAAAATTATACACACACACATACACACATACACACGCAGAAAGAGAGAGAGAAGTATAATTGGTTAGGAAAATAAGATTTAAGATTTTAAAAGATTTGTAATTTTTTTTAAAAAAATATATTTAAGTTAGTTATATAAGTTTAAGTCATAAATTAAATTTAATTAAAAATTGGATTTTCACGTAAATACAAATCTAGTCCAAAATATGCCCGGGTTGGGTCTAAAATCCGGTTTAAAAATATGAAAAATATATGCGACTTTCAAAATCCAAAATGAATGCTCTGGTAGCGAAAATGCATACCCCCAAGAACGGATGTACGTACGTGCGCGTAGCCATCCAATCACGTCTGTTTCATTGAACGGGACGAGAACAAGATGCGCGGATGCTACCACGGGGTTAGGAGTAACATGCAGGCTATGAAATGTATTTTTAAAATATTTTTCATGACTTAAAATGTTATATTGTAAAAAAGCGCATGCCAGATAAAATGCCAGTATGCAGTGTACATGAAGGTGCACAAGTCTACGCAACAAGTCAGGATAAATTATAAACATGAATCAAACAAGTTCAAGCAAGCAGGTCGGGTCGAATGCAATGTAAAATGTAAAATACTATTCGCACCCAAAACCCGTTAAATCAAGAAAATACTACAGATAAGTAAATACGGAAACTGGAATTGGTATAAATGAACTAGGTTATTACATCAACCAACCCCGGTCCAAGCCCAAGTAAGTCTTGGACCCACGCACAAACCGCCTCAAGTCCAAGCGAAGCCGGCGGGCTATCGAAGAAGAAGAAGAAAGAGAAAGAAATTTATAATAAATAAGTTTTGTATTCAAATGAATGTAAAATGTAATACAAATACACAAAAAAACCAAAATCATGTAAAGCCCATGGTTTATATGCAAAAAGAAATGAGCACATGGGTATGAAAGAAACAAAAATCAATTATGCAAAACCCAAGGGTTAATTAAGTTGCAAATTGTAATGGGTATTTAAACCCAACTATGAGATGAAATGTTAATTTTTTTCATTCTCTCAAAATGCTAGAGTTTGTGCCTCTCTCTTCTCTCTTCTTCAAATAAATTAAGAGGAAAATCTCTCTTTTTCTTAAAATAAACAATATAAACACATATGTCCATTGAAAGGGAGTCTCTATCTTCAATTAAATCCCATAAAAGAGAGGTTTTCGGTCTCCTCCTTCCTTCTCAAGATCCAAAAAGAGGAAGAAGGGGAACCATCTCCCAAAACCCTCTCTTTATAAGATCCAAGGCGTAAAAGAGGGGAAAAGAGCTCATTTTCTCTCATTCAAGATCCAAATACCAATTTCTAAAATCAAGATAGCTCTTTTAGACAAGTTAAAGAAAATGTTGAGGGTGGCCCCACTTAAGGGAAGGCCTTTGGGCTTCTCTCTTAGGGAAACCCTCGGAAATGTGAATTTTGATCTGTGCTCTCCTCTTGAATGCGGAGTTCATCCATGCTTCACCCACATACGCGGAAAAACATGGATTTTGGTCTATATTTCTTCCAAATAAACGATAAAAATGACAAAATCTAGTGGTTATGCCGCCGAAATTTTGTCGAAATTCGCACACTTAATCTCTTTAGAAAACCAAGTTAAAAGATAAATAAAAAAATAAAAATGTAATTGCAAAATAAACAAAGAAAGCAACCGGATTTGCCTGACCCGGACCAAACCCCCGCAGATACGTCGCCGTGCACCTCCTCAAGGGGGCACCCGATACCGCGCACCCTACGGATACCCGGGCCTTAAAAGGGAATCGTTTCCCCCCCTCTAAGTGGGAGAAGCCGGCCCCAAGGGAGTCAACCCCCTTCCAAGTGGGGGAGCCGGCCCCCCCAATGGGGGCCTCCCCAAAGGGGGGAGCCGGCCCTATGGGAGCCGATCCACCCCAAGGGGGTGCCGTCCTTCCCTCCAAGGGAAGCCGTCCCGGGTTTCCCCTTAGGGGTACCCGGACTTCTTTTCACCTAAAAAAACAAAATATAAATAAATAAATAAACAAACAAAAAAATGAAATGAACATACTTGCATTCTTTTCAAAATACACACATTTCACGTTCAGTTCGCATGATCGCAAGACCCGTTAATCGGAGGTTCTCTCGCCTCAAAGTGGATAATTAGCAGCAGCTTTGTCCGCGGTTGCCGGAGATTAGAATCCCCACAATCAATAAATCCCCGTCCACTATTGGACATGGGGAATATGTATAACGCCCGACAAGCGAGTGCATCCATCCCAATAGATGATGAATAGATTCTGGCATGCCTGGTAGGACCTATCTCTCCTCCCATCTCTCGGGACAAACGATCATTCGAACTCATTCATCATATATATCATTGTTTGTACTGAAATTATGCTCTTTTCATGCAGATTATCAATTTCTAGCAACAAACAATAATCAACATCACTCGACAATGTCTCCGAAGACAAACTTAGCTTTTGATGCAATCCCAGTCGCGTACACAATCAAGACGATTGCCCGAGTGATTCTCCCTTCAAAACTTATGCAGTAGGAGGAGGAACCGTCGCTTTAACTCGGTTCCATCCTATTTTCTTCGGCCTTCAGCGCTCCTACCGTGGAGGCGCCATCAATTCAAATGAACAAGTCGGTCTCAGAAGGAGGCCGAACGTGATAATGTCGAGGCTACCCAAGCTAGAACGCAAATCCGTTTTCGAACGGCTTTTTATCACCCCAGCAGGGGGCAAGGTCGCTAACTCAAAGGTTGCCACAAGGCGTCCTAGGCAAGCCCAGGCGATGCCCGCTATGACCGCACACTCGGGCGTCTTTTTTAAACTCTCTGTTAATCGGTCTACGGCGGTTTCTAGGAAAGCATATGCCCGCCAAGACCTAAAAGTTGAAAAACTAAGGCAGAAACGGCTCAGATATAGAGCCAACAAAAGGTTAGGGCTCTTGCTCACTTGGAGTTTGTGAGGTTCCAGAATGATAGTTACCCCGCGATATAAGCTGGACCGGCCGTGAAAATCGCCAACTCTTTTGAACCACTAAAGCTGGTTCAGAAAAATACTATGACTGCTAAAATCAAAAAGCAGATGATTCAGAGAATCTTGCAAAGAGGTGTATCTAAGCTCTCGATTTAGAAGCGGGACACTATCTTGTCAAAACTCTACCCGGTGCTCCTCGTTGTGTGAAAGCAAGGAGAGAGTTCAAAAGGAAGGTGCCACCCAAGACCCCAGCTAGACCGACAGTCTTCAGTCGCCTGTCCTTCCCTGAGAAGGACGGGCCACGACGGTGGTCTGTAAAACCTGCAGGCATTGCTGCCGAGGATAAGAGGAAGGCCGAGTACATAATCCATACTGTCTATATGGCAAGCATGGGCCCCAGTGGTAACCTTCGGAGTAAGAACAGGGAATCGACCGCCACTCCCCAGGCCCAATCTGGCTTGGGTACGGCTGGCACTTCTCAGTCCCAGCAAGCACCGGATGACAATGAAAACTCTTTTGGTGAGGCGCCGAGGCAAAAAGAGCCTACGGTTCCTGAGGAATCGAACTCGGATAGTAAGGGTAGTCTGGCTTTCATTCCCAAGAATACTGACCGGCGTTTCTTGAAGACATTCAGAAGGAGCTGAAGGAAAAAGACAAGGAGATCACCAAGGTCTATTTGAAAATCGATGACCTAATGAATGTTGTGATGCAGGTTACAACTCAAGTCGCCCAGGTGTAGGCCCTGCAAGCGCAAGGCTCTACCCATGATCTAGGGAATAACACCCCGATACAGTCGACACTTATTTCTACCAGCCTGGTGACGGTGGATCTTCATGAAAGCCGGCCACATTCAGCCGTAAGGGAAGTTTTGACGCTTGATAGCGACACCTTGACACAGGAAAAAATCATAGACTTGGTCACCAGCAAAGTCAAAATATTGATAGCTGAGACCGAAGCAAAGAAGAACTGTAGCAGCAGTGGAAGACCGTACCCTTCCGGATATGATCTAGTGGATTATCTCAGTGGCTACGTTGTCCCCAAGTTCAAAAATTTTAACAGGATAGGAAACACCAATCAACACATTGCCGACTTTAAAGCGTCATACGGAAATACCGGGAGCAATGATGTGCTGCTCCTCAGGAAATTTATTAAAAGTCTAACCGATGTCGCCTTCGACCGGTACTCAAACATATCAGTCGGCTCAGTCACAACATTTGCTCAAATGGATCTCTGTTTAAGCAAAGATTCATGAGTGTCGACGATAAAATCACCATTGCCGACCTTGTGAGGACCAAAGCAGAGAATAATGAAAGCATCATGGATTTCATAACCCGATGGCGTAGTCTTTCCGTCAGGTGCGAACCGTCGTTGGTGCAGGACCAATCTGTCAGCATTCTTATAAAAAATATCGACAAGTGGATGAATCATTTCTTATGCACAACGGGTTTTAAGAAATTTCAGGAGCTGACTAATAGGGTCCAGATGCTGGAACGTTCAAAGCATGATTTCATCCCGGACCTCCAAATTACCAATAAGTACAGGAATCCGAAGGACGATAACCGCAAAGGCGGAAGTTCCAACAATACCGACTCTTTTAATGCATCTGACGATGAAGGCAAGCAAAAAGCAGGCGTATCAAAGACCGACCGGCCTCGAAAGCCGGTACTGGAAGGAGGAGGACCAACTATAGAAGTTAAAAAGAATAAGGTCTACTCCTTCACAAGGGATAAAGTCCGTAAAATATTCAAGGACGCCATGAATAACGGTCTATAACTGCCATAATCAAAAAGACCTCACGAAACAAAGATGACCAACAATCTCTTGTACTGCTTATACCATAGAGTGGTGAGTCATACGATTGAAGACTGCTACGTCTTCAAGAATTGGGTCGAGAAACAATATAAGGCAGGAGCAATTGAACTGTCCAATAATGTGTTGACGAACAATCAAGCCCCGACAGCCAATTTCATAGAAACGGAAGCCGAATTTTTCTGAGAGCGGACAGATCAACCGTCCGCTCTAAGCAATGACGGCAATCCGCCTCAACCTCCGTGTAGCTTATATCTGTCCAAAAAGACGGAGAAGATGTTGAAGCTGATTCAAAAAGAGCGTAGGATCGAATGGGAGATTCAAATAGAGCCCATTGTTCCAGTTGTCAAGTCGGCTCGATCGAGCTCGAATTCCAAGAACCTCAAAAAGATGAAAAGGGAGAATATGATTCGATCCGAAGAGGGACACGTGAGAAAATCCGCCCTCCAAAAATACATTGATTCTCTAAAAAATTATGTGCAAAAGGAAAGAGGCCTGATCATATTGAAAGAGTTCTTCCCCGGAGAAGCGGCGGAAATCCTGGAAGAAATAGAAAGCAATGCTGGTGATGAAATCCCAATAGTAACCTGCTACGCTATTTATCTCGGCAGTGACTCTGAGGAATAGCTTTGTTTTCCAAGGATGGCGATGAGCCCATCACGAAAACCAACCAGATCCAACTTCGAAGTGGTAAGGTGTTACGGCCAAAACAGGGTAATCTCCCGAAGGAAAAGGAAAAACAAATTGCAGCCGAAGGGGACAATGGAGGGCCAGCTTATGAAGGCTCGGACTCTTTCTCAGTAGACTACGTCTTAGCTCATCTCCGAAAGCTCCCATCTCTCTTAAGAATCTATGACGTTCTTGTTTTGTCCAATGAGTTTAGAGATGTTCTCATTTATGCTTTACAAAACCTTGAACGGTACCAGGCTTGCTTCATAGAAATCAATATGAAAGAAGCTCGATACACTCTGCACACCGCTTGGGTCGCATTCAAGGAAGATCCATTACTATGGACGGCCGCATATAACATGCCACTCTAAGTGATAGGATACAGCGAAGGAGACAAGATTAATCGCATGTTGATTGATCCGGGATTCTCAGTGAACATCATGAACCTCCGGACTCTGAAGAGTTTATCAATGGATGTTTGGAACCTGTCAAAGGAGAGGATTGTTATCTAGGGCTTCAAGCAGAATTGCCAGCAAGTCTTCGGATCGATAGTTCTGCCGATCAAATTCAGGGACCTGCAAACAGATGCGAAGATATACGTCATCGACGACGATACATCATATAAGGTTCTTTTGGGACGACCATGGATTCATGATTACGGCATCGTCCCATCAACACTCCATCAATGCATGAAATATACCAAAAATGGTAAAGAAAGATGCACTGACGGGGACATACAACCGTTCGGCGTTTATGAAGTCCGATATGAAAATTCTTGATACTTCATGAACCCTTGGGATATCGCGCCCCCACTTGCTGGAAGACGAAACAACGCTGAATCCTAAAAGTACATTAAAGCTAGTTGCCACCCTTCAAAGGCATCTGCATTTTGGTGTTGACACTGACGAGTCTGATGATGAAGACCTGTCCCTAATCTTTTGTCCTAGCAAAGTTCGCCCGCATTTGGGTATTGACACTGATAAATCTGATGATGAAGGCCCGTCCTTAATCTTCCGTCCCAGCAAAGTTCGTCCGCACTTCAGCAGTGACACCAAAGAATCAAATATCGAGGATTCGTCCTGCAACAAGTGTGCGGACAAGACTCATGTCCAAAAAGCAAGGCTGAGGGTGACTCTTGAAATCGCAGAAAGGTCTATGTCCGTCACGATAGTCCCGGAGCAATTATATAAAGAATTCGACGCACTGTTGGTCTCCACCATTGATCAATTGAAAACCTTCTATGCTCCCGGAAGTAAGAATGGGCAGAAAGGAATTTTGTTCTATGGGTCGAACTCTATCATTCATCCGAACAACTGGTCTCTAATATGCCTTCTATACGAAAGAGGCATAAGAAGTGTCCTAAACCACAAATACTATGCGTCCGAGATGCGGGAATATTTTAAGAAATGTGGATGCACGTTATATCAAACAGACTCCGAGACAAAATTCTATGAAGGGCTATGGTATCTGCCCCAAGCCCGGCCATTCACCGACGGACAAGTTCTAAATAGATGGGGTATAGGCTTCATCCAGCCTGATGTGTCCTGCTATATGATCCATACGGAAGATACTAGCGAAAAACCTGGGGACGATAATGAGCTAACCGAGCCAATAGAAGCCCATTAGGAGCTCGAAGATGGCGACGGGCAAGCAACTTTCGACGAGCTAATCAAAATTGATCTGGGGACGCCCGATAATCCACGGCCGACCTATGTCAGCTCGCTCTTGTCAGAGGGAGTTAAAGAGCAAATAATTTCCCTACTACATGAGTTCGTCGCCTGCTTTGCATGGACGTACAAAGAAATTCATAGTCTCTCCTCAGAGGTGGCTGTACATAAGCTGGCTATATCTCCTGATGCCAAGTCGGTCAAATAAGCTCCTCGGAGAATGAGAAGGGAGCTAGAAGAAAAGATCATTGAAGAAACCAAGAAACTCATCGATGTCGGCTTCATCAGGGAAGAGAAATATGCAGACTGGACCGCATGCATTGTCCCGGTAAAGAAGAAAAATGGGTAAATCCGAGTTTGTGTCGACTTCAGGGATCTTAACAAGGCATACCCTAAAGATGATTTCCCACTCCTGATCATGGAAATGATAGTTGACAATACCTCAAGTTATGAGCTGTTCACCTTCATGGATGGCTCATCAGGATACAACCAAATTAAGATATCGCCTGAGAATGAGAAATATACAGTGTTTTGAAATCCGATCAGCATTTATTGCTACAAGGTGATGTTGTTCGGACTAAAGAACGCAGACTCCACATATCAAAGAGCGATGACGAAAATATTCGATGACTTAATCCATAAAGTCGTCGAATGCTATATTGATGATTTGGTCGTCAAGACTAACGCCGAAGCCAATCACATAAAAAATCTCTGAACCGTTTTCACAAGACCGAAAGAGTACAATCTAAAGATGAATCCTCTAAAATGTGGTTTCAGTGTGTCATCCGGAAAAATTTTGGGCTTCATAGTCCAACATCGAGAGATCTAAGTTGACCCGTCGAAAATAAAAGCAATCATGGAGACGCCTCTAAGAAATCTGACGAAGTTGAAATCCTTCTAAGGAAAACTAGTGTATATACGAAGATTCATTTCGAATTTATCCGAGAGATGTCAACCTTTCTCAAAGCTAATGAAGAAAGATGCTTTTTTGTCTGGGATGCTGAATGTCAAGCTACATTTGAAAGCATCAAGCGATACTTTTTGCACCATCCAGTACTTGCTACTCCCATTCTGAACAAGCCACTGATCATCTACATTGCTGCACTAGACGAATCACTTGGCGCACTCGCTAAAAATAACGACCCTCTACTATCTCAGCCGGACTCTGGTCAGGGCGGAGCATAACTACTCTCCAATCGAGAAGCACTGCTTGGCTTTGATATTTGCCGTGAAGAAACTGAGGCACTATCTGCTCGTCCACCGGGTTATGCTGATTTCTAAGGTCAACCCGCTGAAATATCTCATGACAAAGGCAAACTTGACGAGCAGGATGGCCAGATGAGCTGTCATGCTGCTGGAATTTGACATAATCTATGTTCCTCAAAAGGTAGTTGTTTCCCCAATCAGAGCAAAGCTCTGTTGAAATTCAAAATTCAAATTTTAAAGCAACGCTTCAAATCTCGGGCGCAACGAGCCACGTGTCGGGCGCTGATACGTCAGCGCAGCGCCCAAGAAGGCGCGCCCAATCAGAGCAAAGCTCTATTTAAAGAAAAATTAAAGGAAGCAACGCTTCAGTTGCGCAAGCACTACGCTGCGCGACACGTGTCAGCACAGATGCGCTAGCGCAGTTGCGCTGCGCTGTGTGCTGCGCGACACGTGTCAGCGCAGATGCGCTAGCGCAGATGCGCTGCGCGACACGTGTTACACGCTGGGGCATTTGCGTCAAACAGAATTAAGATTTTAAAGAAATCTTTCTGTTCTTGTTAAAACAAGAAGATTTTCTTCTGTAAAATAGAAGCCCTTGGATCAAAGATCCAACGGTGGGGAAAATTCCCCAAATCACTCAGAGAAAAATCTCGTTAACAAATTCAACAAACTTATGGGCACTATATAAAGACCCCTAAACCTCAAATCAAAGGCATCAACATTCTGTGAGAAATCAAAAATTTCAAGCAGAGAAAACTCTCAAGAAATTCCAAGAAAAAAATAGAAAGGTAAAAAAGACGTTTTAGATAGAAGAATTTCTTCTGATAGATCATTGATCTAAAAACAAGATCAATGATCTTTAATAAAAAAACAAAATAAAAACAGTGCTTTGCACTTTTTATGAACCTCTGGTTCCTGAAATAAGAAAAAGCTTGTTTTTCTTTGATCTAAATTAGATCAAGAAATCAAATAGTGCTTTGCACTTCCTTTAATGAACCATTGGTTCTTGAATCTAAAAGATTCTCAAATTAATAGTGCTCTGCACTTGAAAATCTGCACTGTTGCGCTCTTGGGTTGGCGCAAGCCACCAGAGAGCGCCACGTGTCAGCATCTGAACCATCTGCGCTATAAGATAGAGCCTTGCTCTCTGAAATTGGCGCAACTCACTAGAGCGCGACACGTGTCAACAGCGCAAGCGCAGCGCACTAGCGCAGCGCACTGTGCTTGCATGACATGTGTCGTCATCACAAACGCTTGCGCTCTTTGATTGGCGCAAAGCGCCTGAAAATGCAATGCCTTTCTTTTGCTAAAGGGCCAGGCCCAAGTTAAAAAGACCTAACAGGCCAAATTAAATTGCAAAGCAATAAATGGGCAGAGCCCAGGTAAAATTGATGCTCTGCATCCTTTATGGGCAGAGCCCAACCAAAAATAGAAAATAATGCAATGCATTATTTAAAAATGGGCCAAGCTCTAGTACAAGCCAAAAACAAATAAAAGTGTTGAACATTTTTCAACTGGACTTAGCCCAATCATGGCCGTAAGTCCTCAAATTAAATTGACTGAGCAAAATTGCTCTCCTAAATCAATTTACCTTCGGTTCAAGGGTACATCTCCGAACTCCTCTGACACATATCGTTGTAATCCTTCAACGACGTCAGAGAGGTGACGGGTCCTGACGACCACACATTAATATGGACTGCGGGGTCCTTAAACTCGTGGACCGAAACGTCCTTAAACTAATGTCGGACCGAAACGTCCTTAAACTAATGTCGGACCGAAACGTCCTTAAACTAATGTCGGACCACCACGTCCCTAAACTGGCGATGGACCACCACGTCCATAAACTGGAACATGGACCGCCACGTCCCTAAACTAGAACAATAGAGCCTCCAAATACTCTTTTGCCGGATCTAAACGATCCCGTTTAAGTTGATCTTAGCCCCAAACACGGCTAACATATCCTTAAACATTCAAACGGACTATAAAACGCCAAATCAACTTTGGTTCAAGGGTACATCTCCGAGCTCCTCTGACACCTGTCGTTGTAATCCTTCAACGACGTCAGAGAGGTGACGAGTCCCGACGGCCATATATTAAATGGATCACCACGTTAAGTTGATCTTAGTCTCAAAACAGGACTAATGTATCCTTAACGAATGTTTAAGTTGATCTTAGCCTCAATACGGCTAACATATCCTTAAACTAAAAACGCCAAACCCAAATCTAAGTAAATACGGATTTGGACTAATCCACGTCCTACGGGCGACGGCATTACTCAGTCTCCGTATACAATCCACGGGCAACCACAAACAAAACAAACACACACGACACGAAGTGAAATTCTGGGGAAGGAGAAAGTGGCTGCCGCGATGCGGTAGTGTAATTAACTGCAGGGGCTTGCGCTTGCAGGGAAGAGCGTCCCCACAATCAAAAACTCCTCTAGCGAGGGGGAATCTGACGAAGTCTGCTACATCGGCCGCATCCGTCTAAACCTCTGATATACGGTGCCATAAATCAACTTGGCATCTTCGGAGAGGTAGAAGGATAAAACCATATAGCATCTGCCCCGAATCTCAGGCAAGACGTCTTCACGTCGTCGGCCGCCATTCGAAGGGGAACAGATTCTGGCACGCCCGGTGGGACCTTTTTCTCTTTCCACTCCACACTTCGTGTGTCGTCTTCATGAGCGAATCGCGGTTTGTTAATGGTTGCCTTCGGATTTTAAGTTACTAAGATTTGGTCTTTTGCCTGGCGCAGAATTCAAATATCAATGGCCTCTAACTGCACCAACTGCCAGAAGTGCCACTGCAACGGACGTTCTACCTCACCTGGAGGTGTGGCATATGGGCCCCAAGCGGCCTCCTTCCTCGCTCTGCCGGTAGAACAGGTGACCCAGGCCACCACCACCTATTTTTCGGGACCATGATCCCATCTGCAAGCTTCTCTATGCCAAGACCTGCACCGGAAGTGAATAAGAAGTCGGTCTTCGACCGGCTCACTGCCATGACGGCCCCTGTCAACGGGTCGACCACTACCAAACCAACAGCCTATGTTTTCTCCAGGCTGGATCAGAACTCTAAATTGGCTGTCCCAAGGAAGGCAATAACTGCTACTCCTGAAGTCGTTAAGGCGGTTTCTCCCGTCAAAGAGTCAGTCTTTTCAAGGCTGACTATTCTTGCTTCGGCCCCTGCACGAGGACCTGTCTTTGACAGATTGAATATCTCCCATCAAATGACAACCTCAGTCTTTAAGAGGTTAACACCAGCAGCGCCTCATTCAGACAGGGGGCAAAAAGAAGCTGTCTCTATCTCCGAGCCAGTCCCAATGGCTCGTCATGCTCGACGTCGCCATTGGCGACGAGTGAGGAAGGCAGGGGGCAACTCCCCCTCAGGGCTAACTCCACCGGCTCCAGTGGTGGAAGTCAATGTTGCTGTTCCAACTGGGAACAGCTTTGAACTGCTGAAGAGGGTACGTAAGAACTCTCCAACCGCTACACTAAAAAGATCTCCTCCACCTGTGGAGAGAGTTCCAGAAACGAAGCAGGAGCAGCCCTCTCAACGGCTGTCCTAAAAAATTTATAAAGTTTGGCGGAGAGTTCAAGACTCCGTGATTGACCCAGATCGCTCTCGTCAACAGAAAAAGGCGAAGGTGCAAGAAGGAAAAGACCATCCTATTAAACAGCAGAGGACGACAATCGCTAGGGTGCCCACTGCAACGGCCCCCTCCACTTCAATGGCCCACAAAAGAAGAAGGCCGGAGAAAACCCCCGCGCTGACGACAAATATCAGAGGTGGTGAACCCAAACGCCCTAAGTCAGGGGGCGTTGTAGTTCATACCGTCTATATGGCGTCTGGTAAGGAGGACAGTCGCATATCTACGGGTTATCGACCGCTTACGCGATCAGTGACCAAAACGCAGGAGCAGCAGCAAAAGCTCCAAGAGATAATGAACGCTATGGCCACACTCACTGGGCCAAAAGAAACCCCTGAAACGTCCTCGGATGAGCGTCAAGAACAAGAAACTGACGCCGAATTCCTTCGTCGCGTACTGGAGAAGAAGGATAAAGAAGCTGCGGAACAAGCAGCCAGCATAAAGAAAATGGCCCTCCTGTTCCAAGACATGGTAAGTATGATGATTCAACAAGATCCTCCGGCCGAAAATCCCCCAATCATCCTTGAAGATGATAGGGGAGAAACGTCGAATCCTCCTCCGGCTCTGTCAACAGCCAAGGAGGAGACAATCTCCAAAGCTGACTTAGACGAGTACATAACCCAATAAATACGGGTTCATCATGCGACTGAAGCAGCTGGCCAGGTCGTAAAAACAGGGCGGCCATATCCAAGTTGGTACGATCAAATCAAGTACCCGCCCGGTTACACAATTCCCAAGTTCCATGTCTACAAGGGGACGGGCAATCCTCACCAGCATGTTGCCCAGTTCAGGGCACTCTGCGGCAACACCGGCGGTGACGACAAGCTGTTGCTTCGCCAGTTTGTTGGAAGTTTATCAGATACGGCGTTCGAGTGGTACTCTGAGCTCCCGAACGACTCTATCAAGACCTTCACGGAGATGGAGCTGCTGTTTACCCAGCGTTTTGCAAACGCCAGTGAACGCACCCCGATGACGGCACTGATTAATGCCAGGGTGAAGCCGGGCGAGACATGGGTCTAATATGCTATACGGTGGTGGAACTTATGGTCAAAATGTGAGCAGCGCATTGAGGAAGCTCCTGCAGTGGGTATGTTTGTGGGAACCCTCGATCCGCAAGTAACCATCTCGCAATTTATGATGTTCTTCAAGCCGACCACCTTCCAGGCGCTAATCGACAAGCTGGCGCAAATGGATCAAATGGGCCATAAACCTTCTCTTCCAAAGCCGGACTCCCGAAATGAGAAGGGGAAGGGGAAAGCGATCGTTGTTGCTAATACTCAGCAACAACCGAGCAACTCGAAACCAGTCGCTCGTCAAAAAAATATGTGCCCGTACGTGGCCCTTGAGGAGAGGATGGGACGTTCTTACTATTTTTCGCGAGATAAGACGAGAAGGTTATTCGAGCTGGCGTTGCGCAACCGACTTATAAATTTGCCGGATCCAAAACGTCCGTCGCAACCAAGTGATGTCAATGAGCCCAACTACTGTCCTTATCATCGAGTGCTGGGTCATCCGATCGAGGATTGCTACGTCTTCAAAAATTGGCTTGAAGATCAGTACCGACAGGGCAAGTTTGCATTGTCCGACAAATGGAAGGTGAATCCACCGCAGCCCCACACCTCTAAGGGAATGAATACGCCGGGGGCAACATGCTCTGTCGTCGAAGAAGCTCCTTGGGAGGTTGTATTATCAGCCAAAACGAAGAAGATGCTAAATGATCTTCAAACATGCCCAGCGATCAAGTGGAAGAACCCGTTGGAGCCGCAGATCATTGAAGGGATGTTGAAGCCTCGTCCAACTCAAAAGATCGATGGAGGTGGCCCAAGCATTCATAACCAGCCGCTGAAATCTTCAAGGAAGAAGAAAAAGAAGTCAAAGAAGCCCGTGAAGCCTGGCGACAAGCGCACGGACTTGCAAAAACAAATTGACGCGCTGGAGGAATACAACCAGAAAGCACGGACTCCCATTACATTCCAAGAATTCCTCAATCAGTCTTTCAAGAGGAAGATGAGGGAGAAAGTTCATCTGATGAATTCGAGGAATATGTGGCGAGCTGTCATGTGATTTCCCACTCGTTCATGGACGATGAGGAGACCCCTTGTACTGAAACGCTGGGGGCAGATCCTGAACCAAAAACTTTGGGGCCGTCGGATGAAGTAATTGACGCATTCCTTAATGAAGCTCTCTTAAAAAGTAAAGCTGATCGGGAGCGCGAGGCGGTCATATTCGAAAAGGCCAAACGCCAACGCCTTGACAACAAAATTGAGATACTCCCGCTGGAGCGAAGCACACCCACTGCGGATAAAATCAAATTCAAGATGAGGAAGAGGTTTGCTAAAGCCGTGTCAATGGGTATGAAACTACCATCCTCTGAGGGAAGCGTTACTGGTGAAGCGGAAATGCACCCCTCCTATTGCTTGTATCATCGGAAGATTTCGCACCCCACTGAAGAGTGCAAAGCTTTCGATAGATGATGGCAAGGATATGTTGCTCACCGGCAGCATTTTAAGCGGGAAAAGCGCAAGACTCGCCGAGAATGGAACGATACGACCGAAGAGCTTAACAGAACTACCGGCAATTTTCGCATGGTCAATGCCGGGGGATCACAAGTGCTCACGTTCGGGAGCGATTCTGATGAGGAGCTGGAGCTTAGCCCCCTCTTTAAAGAGTCCACTTCAGGAAAAGAACAAGAGCCGAAGATTTGTGAAAATATCCGGCTGCGTAATTGCACGCTGCCCGAAAAGAATCTCGGACCCTCGAACAAAAAAGATAAAGAGAAAGAAAAGGTCTCTGAGGATATCGCCCTAGATGACCAAGTCATGGAAGAGCTAACTGCCAAAGACCCGCCGAAGAAAAATAAGGTGGATTACAACGTCTTAGCGCATCTGAGGAAGCTACCCTCGCAACTCAGCATTCTTGACGCCTTTTTACTATCAAAGGAGGCGAGAAATTCGTTAATTAAGGCACTACAGGACCCGGAGCAGTTCCAAGCTTTCCTAGCCGAAGAAAAGGTGAAGGATGAATTGGAAGAAGTGCACACGGCCGATGTCACTTTTGGCGATGAAGACCTTCTCCTTGGGACGTGCGAACACAATCGTCCCCTCTATGTCTCAGGATACTGCCATGATATAAAGATAGGCAAAATCCTGATCGATAACGGATCATCTGTTAATCTACTCAATGTGCGGGTGTAAAGGAAATCTGTATGAGCGTCCAGCACCTTGCTCGGGACAAGATCACCATCTCCGGGTTCGACTCCCAATCATCAAAGACTCTTGGATCCGTGATACTGACGCTACGCTTTGGGCTGCTCGTCACGGACATTAAATTCCACGTCATAGATGCCAAGACATGCTACAACGCTCTGCTCGGCCGACCATGGTTACACGAGTACAACATCATCTCTTCTGCACAGCATCAGTGTATGAAATATTTTAGGGATGGTCTCGAGTATACCGTAACGGGAGAACTGAATCCGTTTTCCGTAAACGAAGTCCGCAAGTATGAAGATGCCAAATACTTCTTACCGAATTTCGAAGACACGGAAAGGTGTCACAAGCCGGAGAATAAAACTAACGCTACCATCCCTGTCTTCGGCAGTGATACCGAGGAGGAAGAGGAGATAGTTTATTCGGGTCCGCCCCAATACACCAAGCCGGGACCATCCGCTCCTACATTGATCTTTGGTAGTGATTCGGAGGATGAAGTCCATGCTGTATTCTCTGCTCGACCTTCAATACGAGCTTCCGCTGACGAAGAGCTAAGTCTGCAAGTCGCCATGGTGCCGCTTAAACATTATAAGGAACTGGATGCGCTCGATACCGACAGTGTAGAGGAGCTGCAGACGTTCTATATCCCTCCCAGGCGAAAAGGCGAAAAAGCAATTCTATTCTACCGCTCTGAAGAAAACAAAGTGGAGAAAGAAATCTGGCATGGCGCGGATCCTACGCTTGACATGCTTCAGCCCATTCGCCTCCCCAGATATTATACAGAAGGCTTGAAGAGGCTACTGAAGCGCCAGGGGATATCCTTCAAGCAAACCGTTCGAAAGGCCAAGTTCTATGACAAAGTCTGGAACATTCCTGGGACTCAACGCAAGCTGCCTAATGGGAGAATGGAAACAAAAGGGCTTGGATACATCCGGTCAAAGAAACAAGAGTTACTATACAGCTGCTACGTCGTGTATGACTTTGATGAAGAAGCGGATGCTCGACGGGAGGACACTAATCCTGAACCAGTAAAGTTCCTGATGCAAAAGTGCCCAGTCCGTCGTTTGAAGAACAAATGGACAGGCTTATAAGGGAAGCTGGTCAAAAAGTCCGAGATGATCACAACTGCGAAATGGCCATATACGAGAAAGCCAAAATGCAACGTCTCCTTCAACAGGCTGTCAAAGATGAAAGTGCCGCCCCCTGTCAACCTGTTATAAAAAAGGCTCGACGCAGAGGCAGAAACAAGTTGAAACGCGAAAAAGACGCTCAACAGCAACAAAGCGGGGCTAAGAACCCACGCAAGCGGGAAATGAGCGGTTCTGATCTACCCCTCATGAAGAAAATGGGTCGAGCATACTCGTTTCCTTGAGACAAGACGAAGAAGATACTTGATCTTGCTCTAAAATATCAAATGCTTACATTGCCGGAGTCCAAAAACCCCGAACGAGCAGGTGAAGTCTCTGACCCAAATTATTGCTCTTACCATCGAGTAATAGGGCACCCTCTCGAAGATTGCTTCACCTTCAAGAATTGGGTTGAAGATCGGTATCAGCTTGGCAAATTCGCTCTGTCTGACAACTGGAGGGTAGCGCCGCCACAGAAGCACGAACCCAAAGCCACGAGAACAGAACCAACTCCACATTGGGATTGGAAGCGGATTCGCACTTGTCACATGATAACAATATTAAAAGAAGAGCCCGAGAACATGGACAGCCTTCCCTGGTGCTTCGAAAACAGCAATGATGAGGTGATCTCAGAATTTCCGCCAGCTCCGAAAGAACTGGAGGATGGAATACATACCACTGCAGATAACCTCAAGAAAATTGAATTGGGGACGGCGAACGATCCGCGACCGACATTTGTCAGCGAGCTGCTATCTGAAGAAAGGGTGGCTGCGTTAAAAGACGTCCTTGTACAGCATAAAGATTGCTTCGCATGGAACTATTCTGAGATGCAGGGATTAGATCCAGAAATTGTTGTGCACAAATTGACAATATCCCCAGACGTCAAGCCAGTCAAACAGGCGCCGAAAAGAATGCGGCTCGAGCTTGAGATGAGCATCAACGCCGAGGTCAAGAAGCTGATAGACTCTGGCTTTATCCAGGAGGTTCAATATCCTGAATGGATCGCCAACATCGTTCCGGTGATGAAGAAAAATGGGACAGTGCGCATATGCATAGACTTCCGGGATCTCAATAAAGCCTACCCGAAGGACGATTTCCCGGTGCCAGTCACCGAACTGATGATAGACAATACATCCACTCATGAGGTTTTCTCCTTTATGGACGGCTCGTCAGGGTATAATCAGATAAAGATGCATCCCGAAGACCAGAAGTACACCGCCTTCAGGACTCCTTTGGGTATATTCTGCTACAAGGTGATGCCCTTCGGTTTAAAGAATGCCGGTGCCACCTATCAAAGGGCCATGACGAAAATCTTCGATGACCTTATACACGAAATCGTCGAATGCTATATCGACGATCTCGTGGTTAAAAGCAAATCATACGAGGAACATCTCGAGCATCTGAAAACTGTATTTCAACGCCTTCGGCAATACAACTTGAAGATGAACCCTCTCAAGTGCGCATTCGGAGTTTCCTCAGGAAAATTCCTGGGATTCATCGTCCGACACCGAGGTATCGAGATAGATCCGTCCAAGATCAAGGCGATTATGGAAATGCCTCCGCCAAGGACTCTTAAGCAGCTGCGATCTCTCCAAGGGAAGCTCGCATATATACGGCGATTTATAGCCAACCTTTCTGGCAAATGCCGCCCTTACAGTCACCTGATGAAGAAGGGAACTCCATTCGTCTGGGATCAAAAATGCCAAGGCGCGCTGGATGAAATTAAACAGTACCTGCAGAACCCGCCAGTGTTGGCTGCTCCGGTTAATGGAAAACCTCTCATTCTTTATACAACTGCCCTCGAAGGTTCCTTAGGCGCATTATGGGCACAAGAGAACGATCAAGGGAAAGAAAGAGCACTCTACTACTTAAGTCAAGTTCTACTGGGGGCAGAAAGCAACTACTCTCCCATTGAAAAACACTGCCTGGCATTGATCTTCGCGATAACAAAGCTCAGGCACTATGCGCTGGAGCATGAGGTCCGGCTCATTTCGAAGGTGGACCCTCTTAAATATTTAATGTCAAAGTCCATATTGACGGGACGACTCGCTAAATGGGCCCTGCTCTTGATAGAGGTCTCGATAACGTATCAACCTCTCAAGGCAGTGAAAGGCCAGGCCATCGCCGACTTCCTTGCTGAGCATCCGATACCGGCCGATTCTCCTCTGAATTGCGAGTTGCCAGACGAACATGCGTTTGACGCTATCGATGGGAATGATACCTGATGGGAGCTTTATTTCGATGGAGCATCTTCCATGAAAAAGCGCAAACAAAGTACCCCTATAATCAAATCGGGGGTAGGTCTCATCTTCGTGACTCCACAAGGAGGGATAATGCGCTTCGCTTTCTCCTTAACAGAGCCGAGGACAAATAACGAAGCCGAATACGAAGCTTTGATAGCAGGCCTCGAGATCGCCATTGACATGGGAATTGGAAACCTCCTCATATACGGAGATTCTCAACTGGTCGTTAGTCAAGTAAACGGCGACTACCAAATGTGCAAACCGGAGTTGGTGAAGTACGGTGAAAAGGTGCAACAACTGTTGACCCAAATTCCCTCCTATACTTTGGAAAGCATACTGCGCGCGGAAAACAGCAAAGAACACGCGTTGGCCAAGCTTGCTAAAGAGCTAGCTGATGAGAACCTCGATGACGTAAGAATCGTGGTACAAAGCCGTCGGGTGCTTGCCCCAGCAGAAATATCTCCGGAATCATCCGAAGAGAAGGGAGCGACTGAACAGACGACCGTGCAAATAAAAGACCGGGAGAAGGCTGAGGATTGGAGGGAAGTCTTCATAGACTACTTTAAGTCCCACCGAATGCTCGAAGAAGCGTCCACAAGACATCAGCTCATGAAACGAGCTCTGTCTTTCGCCTTCATCAATGATACTCTGTACAAGAGATCATTCGATTCTCTGTGGCTGAGATGCCTAGGTCCTGATGAAGCGGAAAGAGTCGTTCAGGAAGTTCATGACGGACTCTGTGGTTCTCACCAAGCGGGCCCGAAGATGAAATTGAAAATCAAACGGATGAGCTACTACTGGCCCACGATGATTCAGGATTGCCTCGAATATGCGAAGCAATGCCATTCGTGCCAAATCCATGGGGATTTCATCCACCAGCATCCAAATCCACTCCATCCAACAGTGACTAGCTGGCCATTCGAAATGTGGGGAACTGACATAGTCGACCCCATCGAACCAACATCGTCTAGAGGACATCGCTTCATCCTGGCGACAACTGATTACTTCTCTAAATGGGCAGAAGCAGTGCCGTTGAGAGAAGTGAAGACGGAGAATATCCTTCACTTCTTCAAAACGCACATCATATACCGGTTTGGAACGCCGAGACGAATCATCTCCGATAACGGTCCAGCCTACAGAAGTCACAAGATCAACCGCTTCGCACAGCAGCATAATATAGACTAGAGATATTCTTCAGTTTACAATCCGCGAGCTAATGGTCTAGCTGAAGCCTTCAACAAGACCCTGACGAAAATCATGAAAAAGACGGTCTCCCGAAATAAGAAAGACTGGCACGAGAGACTGCAAGAGGCTCTTTGGGCGTACCGAACTACGTTCAAGACGGCCACAAACACAACGCCGTACGCGTTGGTATTCGGTACGGAAGCAGTACTCCCCCTCGAGATAGAGTTACCCTCTCTGGGAGTGGCAGTCCACTACGAGTTGACGAACGAAGAAAACGCTCATCTTCGGCTTGAAGAGCTTGATGCCTTTGAAGAAACACGACTCATAGCGCAACAAAATCTGGAAGCTTATAAAGCAAAGATGACGCGCTCATATGAAAGATTGACCCGACCAAGGACGTTCCGCCAAGGCGAACTTGTGCTAGTGGTCAAAAGGCCTATAATCCCCAATCGCGCCAAGCGGGGAAAATTCGAGCCAAACTATGAAGGCCCATACGTCATAGACAAAGTCTACCAGGGTGGAGCCTATCTACTCATGGATATGCACGGTGAAAGGCCTTTCAGGCCAATAAACGGTAGATTCCTAAAGAAATACTACGCTTAATGAGCCACAGCCTAGCTCAATGATAGATGACGACGACTATATCCGCTCGCTATCTTCCTAAGCTCAAGCTTTATAAGCAGTAGCCAGCCTTCTTAATAACGGACCGAAACGTCCTTAAACTAATACCGCAGTATCCGTAAGCTGACGAGATAAAAAAAAAGAAAAAAATATAATAAATAAAAACGGTATGTCCATAAGCAAAATGGGCATGGATGAAAACCAGAAAGGGCTCCGTGAGTAAAAACAGCAGGGCTACCGGCGAGTGTTCGTGAAAACCCGAAAGGGCGCGACCTCGTAAAAAATAAGGTAAATAAAAATAAAAAGAATAAAAAAAGGGGGTATGTCCATAAGCAAAAAGGGCACGGATGCAAACCCAAAAGAGCTCCGTGAGTAAAAACAGCAGGACTACCGGCGAGTGTTTGTGAAAACCCGAAGGGGAGCAAGCTCGTTAAAAGACACTTATAGAGTCCTCTCGATCTTGTAAGGAGAAACCACCCGCGTGAGATCCTTACGACTCACAAGGGAGCAACACACTTAGGGATCCCCACGATTCCTAAGGAGAAAATACACTTGCGAGATCCTCACGACTCGTAAGGAGAACTCTCTTATGGGACCCTCACGGCTCATAGGATTTGAAAGTCTTAACTTATAGAGACCTAAACCTGTGCTTAAGCAACCCCCCACAACCTTCGATATTGCCCTACAAGTGGCTCAATACTGACCCTTGTATACAATCCATGGGCGTGAATAAATATTTCCCTAACCAAATTTCATCCGTGATTGGGGATATGTGCGCATGATGAACAACCCTTATAAGTCCTCTCGACTTACAAGGAGAAAACCCTCTTGTAGGATACTTAGGACTTACAGAGGAACATACATTTAGGAATCCTCACGATTCCTAAAAAAAAAATACACCTACAAGATCCTCACGACTTGTAGGGAGAAATACCTTTGTGAGACCATTACGGCTCATAAAGTCAAAAGCTTTAGTCGGCGGGACCTTAACCCTGTTCGCTAAGCCACCTTTGTTCGACACCGATGGAGGCAAATGATGATTCGCTCCTGGCAATATCCCAGTTGTAGCGGTGCTGATGCCGAAATCGGTGTTTAATTTCAGGTTTACGGTGAAAAAGCCGGTAGGCCGCACATGCATACGAAAAAGCCGAAATGATAGGGCAACTTGCAAGAAAAAACAGCAAGTAAAAATGTATGCATGCAAAATAGCCGAAATGATTGGGCGACTCGCAATAAAAAGCAGCGAGTGAAAATAAAACAAATAGCCGAAATGATTGGGCACCGCGAAAAATAGCCTAAATGATTGGGCAATCGCGACCTTCGCGATATAAAAACTGAAATGATAGAGCATCGCGGAAATTAAAAAAATGATAAAACTTTGGCCCTACAGTTGAGATCACATCGATCCCTGTATACAATCCAAAGGGCGCAAACGAAGAGGGAACCATACTTTCCCAACAGGCTCCGCTAGAAAACGAAGAAAAATCTCGACGGTTCATCCCAACCCCAAAGAAACCAGTGTCTTTGGCAAAATCCTTTGACTTGGGGAAACAAACATCCTTGATAAAAGCCTTTTGATTCGCGTCGACTCGCGAAGCAACCAGTGTCTCCGTGGAAAATTCTCGATCCGTCTCAACACCAGGGAAACAAATAATCCTTGGCAAATACCTCAATTCAGGGAAACAATCCTTGACGAGAGCCTCCTGATCCGCGTCGACTCGCAGAGCAACCAGTGCCTCCGTGGGAAATTCTCGACTCGTTTCAGCACTAGGGAAACAAATAATCCTTGGCAAATACCTCAACTCAGGGAAACAAACAATCCTTGATGAGAGCCTCCTGATCTGCGTCGACTCGCAGAGCAACCAGTGCCTCCGTAGAAAATTCTCGACCCGTTTCAACTCCAGGGAAACAAATAATCCTTGGCAAATACCTCAACTCAGGGAAACAAACAATCCTTGACGAAAGCCTCCTGATCCGCGTCGACTCGCAGAGCAACCAGTGCCTCCGTGGGAAATTCTCGACTCGTTTCAACTCCAGGGAAACAAATAATCCTTGGCAAATACCTCAACTCAGGGAAACAAAAAATTCTTGACGAGAGCCTCCTGATCCGCGTCGACTCGCAATGCAACCAGTGACTCCGTGGGAAATTCTCGACTCGTTTCAACACCAAGGAAACAAATAATCCTTGGCAAATACCTCAACTCAGGGAAACAAACAATCCTTGACGAGAGCCTCCTGATCCGCGTCGACTCGCAGAGCAACTAGTGCCTCCGTGGGAAATTCTCGACTCGTTTCAACACCAGGGAAACAAATAATCCTTGGCAAATAGCTCAACTCAGGGAAACAAACATCCTTGACGAGAGCCTCCTGATTCGCGTCGACTCGCAGAGCAACCAGTGTCTCCGTGGGAAATTCTCGATTCGTTTCAACACCAAGGAAACAAATAACCCTTGGCAAATACCTCAACTCAGGGAAACAAACATCCTTGACAAGAGCCTCCTGATTCGCATCGACTCGCAGAGCAACCAGTGTCTCCGTGGGAAGTTCTCGATTCGTTTCAACACCAAGGAAACAAATAATCCTTGGCAAATATCTCAACTCAGGGAAACAAACATCCTTGATAAGAGCTTCCTGATTCGCATCGACTCGCAGAGCAACCAGTGTCTCCGTGGGAAATTCTCAATTCGTTTCAAAACCAGGGAAACAAATAATCTCTGGCAAATACCTCAACTCAGGGAAACCAGTGTCCTTGACGAGAGCCTCCTGATTCGCGTCGGCTCGCAGAGAAACCAGTGTCTCCGCGGGAAATTTCCGGTTCGTCTCAACTTGCAAGATGAAGCCTCAGGCAGCAGGGATTAAAAAACTTGCTTCCTGAACAATGGGACCCTGCAAATCGGTCTAAAACGGTCTCTTGCATACTATTCACGGGTCTCACTCTCCAAAGTCGAGTTTCGACAAGGAGGGAAACAACCGCTTACGGGTCCTCTCGACTCGTAAGAGGGAAAAATTCTCTTATAGGATCCTTACGACTTATAAGAGAAAACACACTTAGGAATCCTCACGATTCCTAAGGAGAAAACCCACCTACGAGATCCTCTCGATCTGTAGGGAGAAAAGTCTCTATAAGACCCTCACGGCTCATAGAGTTGAAAAGTCTTAGGCGGCAGATCTGAACCTGCAGCCTAAGCCATTGCTGTTTCTTGAGGAAGTGCTCTATTATCTGTTAACCATGTTTACTAAGGTAGGATGCTGATAATAAAAGAAAGAAAAGGCGGAGAAATGACACAAGACATTACAAAAAATGTGTATCTTTTATTCATAAACTTGATTGGGTACAAGATACATTGTGTTAAAGAATAAAAATATATATATATATACATTGTTTTTATTTACAAGTACAAACGATACAAAGAGGGATAGCTACTGAGGAGGAAGTGTCTTTAACAAATCCGCAAGCTGCTCTCGCACTTCCTTCAACGCCTCCTCCTGAGTGGCTGCCGCGGCCACCTCCGCTTCCACCTGAGCCCGCTGCCGCAAAAAGGATGAAAGTTGCTCCTCGGCTGCCTTCTGGGCTGCTTCCTGGCTAGGTGCATTCCGCTCGACAACGTCAAGCTGTTCCCTCAGTGATAACCCTTCGGAAAGGCATTACAGAAGGCCCTCAAAGACAACCTTCAGCCGTGCAGCATTGGCCTCCACCCGAGCATGCAGTTGGGCATACTTGCTCGAAGTCTCACCGCGCTCCTTACGCCTTGAAATGACTTCTTGCTCAAGATGGCGGAAGTAAGAAGCGCTCTGCTCAATCCATGCTGCTCTTTGATTACTGGCGGCTAAGGTCTCGAGAGCGGGACGCATCGACTCCAGCTGATGCAGGCGGGCCTCGATCTCCCTGCAATGGTTAACCCAAGATGCGATGATGCCCTCGTCATGAAAGTTCACGAGTATCACCAGTATCGGGTTAACCGCCGTAGCGAAGTCTGCGGCAGATGTAGGAGTTTCAACGTCGAGTTCCTCGACATAGTCACTCAACATGCGCAGACTATTCGCGGCACCTTTTGAAGATGGACGTCTCAGATAAGGACCTTCCGGCATCGTAATGCGAGGCTCGAAGGGCGCCGAGACCGGAACGACAGCTGAAAAGAAACAAAATGTGATCAGATAACAGTTCAGGAAATAAAAAGGGGGGGTTATCAGTGTAATAATCGCTGTACCAGTTGAACCAGATGGCAAGGCCGAAAGGGCCGGTGGCGCAGCTGGTCTTTCACCCCCTCCTTCAATCTGTAGCACTGCAGTCGGGACAAGAAAAAAGGTTAGAAGTAATTCCATCAATGGAAAAGGAAGATATCAATGGAAATCATGCTCACCAGCGCCACCAGAGGAAGAAGCGAGTTCGGATGGGAAGGAGAAGTGTGGGAGCAACACTTGATATAGATGATCAAAGAGCACTCCTGAAAAAGACATAACAGTACGAATTTAGTACACAAATTATACGTCTGAAAGATAAGATTAATAAATTGCGAACCCATACCTTCCAACATCTTCGATGGTATGAGAGAGGGTTGAGAGGTGGTGACCACCGCCAAGACAGTCGTTGAAGGCGCTCTCTCGAGCAGTGGGGCATCGGCACTGGCTGCACCTGCGTTACGAAAAAGGTGAATTTGTCAGAAAGAATTGTAAGACAAAGAAAGACAGCAACTTGGGATTTACCTGATGAGCTGCCGGCTGAAACAGAGGCTACTCCCTCCTCCATCGACATGAGGCCACCGCCCGTGGCCTCATCGCCCGACTCGATGGGGACTGTCGTCGTGCTCACGCGACCAGAAGACGGCGGAAGATCGTAGGCGGGGAGGGCAATGATTGGAGCGTTGCCAGACTCTTGGGAGAGAGCGGCTAACTCTTCCCCAAGAGTCGTACCCATCTCACCCGCTACTTCTTCGGGCTCCGCGGTCTCCATCGGCTCATCTGCCGTCACCACGAGGTCGCCGACCTCAAGCGCCTCGTCCGCCACCACCCTGGGCTCAGTTGTAATGATCATTTCATCTGCCGCCACTTCAGGCTCGGCATCAATGACCTTCTCGGCTGCAGACCCCTCAACCTCCATCTCAGGGTCCGAAGCCTCAGCGACGTTGCCCACCGTCGGCTCAAGTTCGTCAGGTGCCGCCTCCTCTGTTTCCTTGGGTTCAATGGTCTCCGCCTCCCCCTCGGTCGAACTTGAACCTGCAAGATAAAATATATAAGAACCGATAGCATTATAACTCTTACAACAAAATTCTGAGAGAAATATTACCTGAAGTGGATTTATCATTTGCGCTCCGAACTGCGCGCGCCACTTGTCTGCGAGCAGTGGATAGGGCGACAGAGGCCTCTTCGGAGGGAGTATCAGCACGAGGGACGGTGCTGAGGCCCGCTTCCATAGCCAAAGCAGCCCGACGTGCCTTCGCTTCGCACCTTGACCGTTTCCTCTCCTCCAGAGCTGTCGCGATGGATCTCTTCGACGCTTCCTTCAAGGCATCGTCGTCCTCGTTCAAAGATGCCTCCAGAGCCTTTAAGGCATCTCTCATCGGCTCTTCGAGACGGACCTCCTGCGGTGGCCCAGAGGGAGCAGGAACATCGGCAGCTGGCGGAGCATTTGCGTCACTTGGCGGGAACGGCATTGAGGTTTCTGCCATAAAAAGGGAGAGGTTAAATTGACTATAACACAAAGAAAACGAAAGCTCGATGAATTGAAACTTACTAAGGCCTAAAGACGCTCTGAGACGTTCCTCCTCTTGGAAAGTCTCGAGGGAAGCGGCAATGGCTTCTTCATCAGTGATGCCTGTTGGAAGAAAAGAAGGAAAAATGTTAGTCAAAAGCAATGAGGAGGATATGATACAATAAAGAAAATGCGACTAGTAGTTACCTGATTGCGCAAGCTTAGCTAGCACGCGTCACGCTTTGCCAACCACGCTGAAGTTTCGAGAGCGGTCTCCAAGTCTGTATCATCCGGCGGCGGCATGACTAATCTCTCGTTAGTCCCATATTCGCTCAGGCCCTCGGCATAGGGAGCGTGGGGTTCCTGACCGAACGCGACATCTGCAGCGAAGAGCGACTTCTTTTTCTTCTGCCCTCTGACCCTAGGTGCACGTGGGATCGACTTACGCTTAGCAGCCACTTTGGGACGGCAGGTCCCGATGTCCGCACCCACCCAGACTCCGACAAGGCTACAACCACTATCTCCACTGGAGCACAGGGCGCTGGAGGTGCATCTGTAATATCAGGGAGCGGCAATCCATGCGGAGGACTTTGCGCACGCGATGGTCCGGCCCTGGCATCTTTTAGAAGGGGGACCACCGGGGTCCTTGGCACTAAGGGAGCGTTACGGTCGGTACCTGGAGGCACACCTTTGCGGTCGACCAGCAATCGTCTTTCCTCCTTTATAAAGGCTCCCGTCGCATGATTATACCATTCTTTATATACGTTGAGAAGTCGTGGAGCGCAGGCCAGCGCACTGATAAAAAAGTGAGAATCCGTATTCAGGCGCATGAAATGATGCAGCGCGTTCTCCATCCCTTCTTCAGTGGCAGCAGGTTCCAGTAGGAAAGCTTCCAAGGGTACCCCTTGATCGTAGCCCAGTTGTTGGGCGAAACGATGCGGGTTATATCTCATGAAAATTGCCGCACCGTTCTGCCTGAAGACTAGGAAGCCCGGTCTAATAGAATACAAGTGGAGGGTCTCTCGGGCCGTCAAAACTGAGGCTCCATCCTTAAAGGAGTCTTGTAATGGTCGCACCGCAGTGGTGGACGCCTTTCCAATGGTCAATACCTTGTCAACAAAGGACATCCCGGCTCCAACGGTGTGAGGGCGAAGGAGTAAACCCCTGGCGTTCCGTGGTGATGTGGTCACAATTGATGCGCCGATCAGCTGTATAATGCGAAGAAAACCACACTTATCAAAAAACGAGGGCCTTTTATGCATGCCGAAGACACCCGCCGTGTGTAGTTCGAGCCACGATACGAAGTAGTGCATCGGGAAGACCACGTGCAGTACCCCAGGCTCATTGGCATCCGCTGCTCGACTGAGGCCATGATATAAGTGTGCCAAGCCGGCGATCCCAACAGCCACTTTTACCCCGATAGTCATCCGGTGGGCTGGGTAAAAGACAGAGGGTCGCATACGGTGAGAGTGCATTGGGACCGCGAACCAACTCAGCCACAACCCGAGAAATCCTAAGAAAAAGGCCTCCTCGTCCATCCCGGGGGCCGCAATTTCTGCAAAAGATATAGTCGGGAAGTCCGGAAGAAAAAAAACCTTTTGGTATATCTCCTTCTCCGGCAGGTTGTCCATACCTAGGCCGAAAGGGTCATCCAGGGTAGCGAACTTGGCAGCTTCTGATGAGAGGACGCTTGGGCGAAGAAACCGAGCGATGAAATCCTCAAAGTTAACTCTTTGACTCCCATGTTCGATGAAAAGGGACTCATAGATGTTCAGCACTTTAATCAAGCTTGGGAATTGGTGTTGAACAGCATTCTCCGGCGTGAGCCCCTTTACCACCGGCTTAGCACCGAAGACGTACTCGTCTGTCGGGAGCAACTCCTCATAATGTTCCCCTATGACTGGTAAACCGGATACCTCCGTGAACTCCTCCAAAGAGATTGACACTTCCCGATCCATGACAAGGAAAGTGTAGGTGGGAATGTTCCACTGCTCCAAGAAAGCCTTGAACCACCAGGTAGGGAGCGTGGGATACTGGAAGAGAGAGACGTAGACCGCGGTGTACAATCCTAACCTTATCAACTGCGACTTCTTCGTCGACAGGATATACCGGGCCCACGACAGATAGCCGATCGGGTGGCGGGGGATCAGACCAATGTTATATGATTGCATTGCCCCCAGGGTCGCGCCTCGCCCTGACAGATACAGCGTCCTAGGATATCCAAAACCATAGGACGCTGGACCGGAATCGCATCCATAGCGGGATGAAGAAAGCCCTTCGAGGTCCAATTAACCATCTCCACGGCATACTGCACCGAGGGTGGGGTAGCATAGTGAATCGTCGTAATGGGTTCCGACGGCACTGCGCAGGTGAAGCTCTGTCGACCCATGATAATCTGATTATACCATGACCCCCAAAGGTGGAGACTCTTGCATTCCGGGTCATAGTCCTTAATCATGGCTAGAACTTCACGGTCCAGGGGCGCTTCAGGAAACCCTTCCTCCGAGCGGGCGAACGGGAACGAGGTATCGAGAGACATAGTCACTGCAAAAGAACAAAATAGCCGTCAGTGCTGCAATTCCAATGCTTGGCGTTTAAAAATTTTCAATTAATTGAATTTAAAAATTGATTAAATTAAAATTAATCACACCACACTGCAGTGCAATGGGTAGGGGACCAAATGGGGACCCACAAAATCTGGATGAAAGTGTATCATTTGATAAGACAGCCTCATCATTGGGTGAGACTGTCAGTTAAAGAAAAGATCCCCAAGAGAATATTCTCATCAATAGGGAACCCCTAGAGACAAGGAGAAAATCTCCTCTTTCAGAGCAAAGCTCTGTCACAGAATGACACTTGTCAAATTCTGGTCTCAAAAGAATAAAATTTCTTAAAAGAGCATAGCTCTGTGGTAATAATGGAAAGATCCATCAAAAAAAAATTTTAAACACTTAAAAGAATTAAAAAATTTGGAATCTTGAAAAATCCATGAAAACTTATAATAAGTTCTTCATTTTTCAGATCTAAAAGATCTACATTTGATCCAAGAGCAAAACTCTGTTCATGGGTTAGAACCCATGAACAAGATCTCTGTAGATCTATAAGTTTTTCAGAGCAAAACTCTGTTTATGAAACCCCAAAGGGATTTCTTAGATCAAAAGATCTATGAGAGCAAAGCTCTTTTGGTTAAGATTGATTTAAATTAATTTGATTTAAATTAATTTTACCTAAAGTTTCTAACTTTGGAAATGAGCAAAGCTCTGAAGTTCTTAAGCAAGAGCAAAGCTCTAGAAAATCAAAAATCTTGAAATGGTGAAGATTTCCTAAGGGCCATAGGTCCTATATATAAGGCGCTTGCGCCCCTTCAGCTCACCCCTTGATCTAACGGTTAAGAGCTTGCCACCGCTGCACTCACGTGCGCGCCACGTGAGCGCAACGGTAGGGGGGTATTTGTTTCCCCAATCAGAGCAAAGCTCTGTTGAAATTCAAAATTCAAATTTTAAAGCAACGCTTCAAATCTCGGACGCAACGCGCCACGTGTCAGGCGCTGATACGTCAGCGCAGTGCCCAAGAAGGCGCGCCCAATTAGAGCAAAACTCTATTTAAAGAAAAATTAAAGGAAGCAACGCTTCAGTTGCGCAAGTACTGCGCTGCGCGACACGTGTAGCACAGATGCGCTAGCGCAGTTGCGCTGCGCTGTGCGCTGCGCGACACGTGTCACGCGCTAGGGCATTTGCGCCAAACAGAATTAAGATTTTAAAGAAATCTTTATGTTCTTTTTGAAACAAGAAGATTTTCTTCTGTAAAACATAAGCCCTTAGATCAAAGATCCAACGGTGGGGAAAATTCCCCAAATCACTCAGAGAAAAATCTCGTTAACAAATTCAACAAACTTATGGGCACTATATAAAAACCCCTAGACCTCAAATCAAAGGCATCAACATTCTGTGAGAAATCAAAAATTTCAAGCAGAGAAAACTCTGAAGAAATTCCAAGAAAAAAAAAGAAAGGTAAAAAAGACCTTTTAGATAGAAGAATTTCTTCTGATAGATCATTGATCTAAAAACAAGATCAATGATTTTTAATAAAAAAACAAAATAAAAACAGTGCTTTGCACTTTTTATGAACCTCTGGTTCCTGAAATAAGAAAAAGCTTGTTTTTCTTTGATCTAAATAGATCAAGAAATCAAATAGTGCTTTGCACTTCCTTTAATGACCCATTGGTTCTTGAATCTAAAAGATTCTCAAATTAATAGTGCTCTGCACTTGAAAATCTGCACTGTTGCGCTCTTGGGTTGGCGCAAGCCACCAGAGAGCGCCACGTGTCAGCATCTGAATCATCTGCGCTATAAGATAGAACATTGCTCTCTGAAATTGGCGCAACTCACCAGAACGCGACACGTGTCAACAGCGCAAGCGCAGCGCACTGCGCTTGCATGACACGTGTCGTCATCACAAGCGCTTGCGCTCTTTGATTGGCGCAAAGCGCCTGAAAATGCAATGCATTTCTTTTGCTAAAGGGCCAGGCCCAAGTTAAAAAGACCTAACAGGCCAAATTAAATTGCAAAGCAATAAATGGGCAGAGCCCAGGTAAAATTGATGCTCTGCATCCTTTATGGGCAGAGCCCAACCAAAAATAGAAAATAATGCAATGCATTATTTAAAAATGGGCCAAGCTCTAGTACAGGCCAAAAACAAATAAAAGTGTTGAACATTTTTCAACTGGACTTAGCCCAATCATGGCCGTAAGTCCTCAAATTAAATTGACTGAGCAAAATTGCTCTCCTAAATCAATTTACCTTCGGTTCAAGGGTACATCTCCGAACTCCTCTGACACCTATCGTTGTAATCCTTCAACGACGTCAGAGAGGTGACGAGTCCCGACGACCACACATTAATATGGACTGCGGGGTCCTTAAACTCGTGGACCGAAACGTCCTTAAACTAATATCGGACCGAAACGTCCTTAAACTAATAATGGACCACCACGTTCCTAAACTGGTGATGGACCACCACGTCCATAAACTGGAACATGGACCGCTACGTCCCTAAACTGGAACAATAGAGCCTCCAAATGCTCTTTTGCCGGATCTAAACGATCCCGTTTAAGTTGATCTTAGCCCCAAACACAGCTAACATATCCTTAAACATTCAAACGGACTATAAAACGCCAAATCAAATTTGGTTCAAAGGTACATCTCCGAGCTCCTCTGACACCTGTCATTGTAATCCTTCAACGACGTCAGAGAGGTGACGAGTCCCGACGGCCATATATTAAATGGATCACCACGTTAAGTTGATCTTAGTCTCAAAACAGGACTAATGTATCCTTAACGAATGTTTAAGTTGATCTTAGCCTCAATACGGCTAACGTATCCTTAAACTAAAAACACCAAACCCAAATCTAAGTAAATACGGATTTGGACTAATCCACGTCCTACGGGCGACGGCATTACTCAGTCTCCGTATACAATCCACGGGCAACCACAAACAAAACAAACACACACGACACGAAGTGAAATTCTGGGGAAGGAGAAAGTGGCTGCCGCGATGCGGTAGCGTAATTAACTGCAGGGGCTTGCGCCTGCATGGAAGAGCGTCCCCACAATCAAAAACCCCTCTAGCGAGGGGGAATCTGACGAAGTCTGCTACATCGGCCGCATCCGTCTAAACCTCCGATACATGGTGCCATAAATCAACTTGGTATCTTCGTAGAGGTAGAAGGATAAAATCATATAGCATCTGCCCCGAATCTCAGGCAAGACGTCTTCACGTCGTTGGCCGCCATTCAGAGGGAAACAGTAGTAAAAAGACAAGGTCTAGCCGATTTTCTCGCTGTACATCCCATACCTGATGGGTCACCGCCAAATTGTGAGTTATCCGATGGACAAGCACCGCACCTCGAAGATAACGAGTCATGCTGGAAGCTCTACGTCGATGGAACCTCATCAATGAGGTCCTCCAACAAATCAAGCATCCCGTGGATAAAAGTGGGGGTAGAATCGGTGTTCATTGCGCCATCAGGGAAAATCGTACAACATTCTCTTGCTCTTACCGAGCCTCGCACAAACAATGAGGCTGAGTATGAAATGCTGATAGCGAGTCTCGAGCTTGCTATAAAGATAGGAATTACCGGCTCTGTGTCTACGGAGATTTCCAGCTGGTCGTCAACCAAGTAAATGACGACTACAAAGTCTATAAGCCCGAGTTGGCTTGATATAGGATACGGGCCATGGAACTCATGAAACAATTCATCTATATTGAACTGATGAAAATTTTCAGGGCGTTGAACGGAAAAGATGACGTACTCGCTCGCTTAGCAAAAGAACCGGTTGATCCCGACATGGATGAAATTCTAATTACGGTCAGAAATCGGAAAATTCTACCTCCCTTGGATCAGCGTGAAGAAGAAAGGCCAGAACAAGAAAACTAGCATGCCGAAAAGGCCTTGGCCATTAAAGACGAGCCTGATTAGAAAGAACCTTTTATAGAGTATATCCGATACGATAAGCTACCAGAAGACAAATCTGTAAGGGTTCAGCCGAAAAAGAGAGCTCTCTGATACGTGTTTGTAAATGACACGCTATATGACCAGCTCTGGCTCAGGTCTATCCTTGGCCGAAGCCCATAAAGTTACGAAGGAAGTCCACTCTGGCGTCTGTGGAGCACACCAGTCTGGCCCCAAGATGTGTCTTCAAATCAAATTGCTAGGATATTACTAGCCAACCATGATTAGGTACTGTGAAGAACATGTGAATAAATGCCACCTCTGTCAAATTCACGGTAACTTCATACATAAGCATCCCAACCCGCTACATCCTATGATAACGTCATGGCCATTCGAAATATGGGGCATCGATATAGTTGGCCCAATTGACCCTTCGTCATCTAAGGGTCATAGATTCATACTACCTGCCACTGATTACTTCTCTAGATGGGCTGAGGCCGTCCCTCTAAAAGAAATCAAGACAGAAAATATCATGACATTCTTCCAGCATAACGTTTTTTACCGCTTTGGCACACCAAGGCGGATCATTTCCAAAAACGGGCCTTCATTCAAGAGCTTCAAAATCTCAAGGTTCGCCTTTTAGCACAAGATAGACCGGAGATATTTCTCCATCTACAATCCAAGGGCTAATGAGTTGGCCGAAGCCTTCGACAAAACCCTATGCAAGCTCTTAAAGAAAAATGCTTCTACCAATAAACTTGACTGGGATCTTAAGCTCCACGAAGTGCTGTAGGCATATCGTACCACGCACCGTACTCCATCACAATCTACCCCATACTTACTGCTTTTCGGAGTGGAAGCAATTCTACTCCTCGAAGTTGAAATCCAAAGTTTAAGAATGGCTGTACAGCTCAGCCTGACAGAGGAGGAAAATGCTCTCCTTCGGTTTGAAGAGCTCGACGCACTCGAAGAAAAGAGACTCGTCGTACAACAAAATCTGGAGTTGTATCAAGCCCAAATGTCGTGCTTACGACAAAATGACGCATCTCCGCGTCTTCAAGAAAGGCGAATTGGTGTTGGTCCTATCCCCAGCCGACATGCAAAAGAAATATTTGAACCAAACTGGGAAGGACCATACGCTGTCGAGAAAATATTTGATGAAGGATCCTACCAACTCATAAGTGTTGAAGGAAATAGGCCCATTCCGCCCATCAACGGCTGATATCTTAAGAAATATTATGCATGAGCATTTCAAATCACGGACAAGCTATTCTTAAACAGCCCTGCAAAGATGCGCTAAAAGTGTCAAAGAGCAAAGATTGACCCCTAAGTCGTTAAATTGAGAACAGATTACCCTTAAGTCGTTAAACTGCGATAGATGATCTCTATGTCGTTAAATTGGGAACAAACCCCTAAATCCTCCAAAGGCAAATGATGAGTTTGCACCTGGCACTATGCTTCAGTATTAGCGGTGTTGATGCGACCAAAATCTTGAGCCCTAAATGCTCCAAAGGCAAATGATATGTCGCTCCTGGCATTATGCTTCAGTGTTAGCAGTGCTGATGCCGACCAAAATCCCAAACCCCAAGTCCTATAAAAGCAATTGATGGGTCGCCCCTGGCACTATAGCGGTGCTAAAAAATCCTACTCGGCAATGCTTCCAAGCTTATGAGTCTTACCGAATAAGACAAAAATCAAACAAATCAAATTAATGTACTACTGGGCGTGCCAGAATCTGTAGAGTGGTTTTCGTTACTTATTGGGATGGATGCGCTCCCTTGTCAAGCGTTATACAGATTCCTCTCGTCCGATGGTGGACAGGGATTTATTGATTGTGGGGATTCTAATCTCCGGCAGCCGCGGACAAAACTGTCGTTAATTACCTCTCGCTTTAAAGCGGGAAACCTCCGATTAATAGGTACGATCATGCGAACTCAACATGAAATGTGTATGTGTTTTGAAAAGAACGCAAGTGTGTTCATTTCATTTTTTGTTTATTTATTTATATTTTATTTTTTTAGATGAAAAGAAGCCCCGATACCCCGAAGGGGAAACCCGAGACGACTTCTCGTAGGGGGAAGGCCGGCACCCCCCGGGGGGCGGCTCCCCCATTAGGGGATCGGCTCCCATGGGGACGACTCCCCCTTTTGCGGGGTCAGCTCCCATAGGGACCAGCTTCCCTACTTGGAGGGGGTCGGCTCCCTTGGGAGTCGGCTCTCCTAAAGAGTACGCCAAACTAATGTGTCTTGGATAATCTACATATTCGGATCAGGCGCTTATGAGCATATTGAACTATCCATGTGATTCACCGGGGCTTCGGTCGCCGGCTTCCCTGTCATCAGGTCATCAACTTCCTTGACCTATGCCCTATAGAAACTGTCCTTTGGCCTATTGTCTTGACTGGAAGGGACACCAAAGGCCTCTGCCCTTCCCCTTTGGATAGATATCGAGTTCCTAAGAGAGTTGTCTCACTGCCCTGGGTATTCTCTATCTACCCACCTGTGTCGGTTTCGGGTAAAGATACCCTTTTGTTGAAGGTCGTTCGAGTTTTTGTTGGGAGTATGGCGTGGGTTACTTCAGCGACGTAGTGTCTAATACTCGGACATTGGCTCGAGGCATTTCCTCTATCCCTTCTTATCTTGAAAAGCGGGGGAGCCGACCTCCCTCCAAAGGGGAAGCCGATCCCCTAGTATAGGTAATTCAATATGTGTGTTATATGTATTTTATACTACACCAACAAGTAATTTGATTTTGTTGGATAATTTATTTTTAAAAATGGTGAACTGTCTTTATATTTCTAATGGCCAGTAAACAATCATTGATGAGATTTTCATTGATTATAGTAAATCAATTTTAGAAGTTGAAAAACTCACTCTTAGGTTTGGCAACGAGGTTTCTGAAACCATGTGTCATGCCCCGCTTTTCAAAGAACAGAAATAGTTACATGGCACGGTCCACAATCTAACTGTATTGAGAATGGTCTACTTCAATGCAGTTACGTTAAGCGTATAAATAATATGCAGGCAATATAACAAAACAATAAAATAAAAATAAGAGCAATTATTTTCATCAACCAAATAATTTATTACATCCCAAGATACTGAAAATATAAAAGATTGTTTATTACATCAACTGGACGGAAAGACAAACCCTAAACAGGTGGGCAACTGGAAAGTAAAAGAGCTCCTAATAGTCGGGCGTCAACTTCGTGAAGTCTTCGTCTGTGGGCTCCGCTCCTTTGTCTTCTTCTTCACAAATTCCGTCTTCATCTAACGGACATTTCAGAGATAGAGAAAAAGAAAAAGGAAGTCCGTTGGCGAGTTACACTCGTGTAAGATTGCCTCGTAAGAACATAGGTAAAGAAAACAAGTGTGTACGATATATGATGTCATGTGTGTAGTGGTAAACTTTATGAAGTATTTACTTGGTATTATGATCGTATTAGTTCATTAGACAAGGATACCGGTTCTCGCGATTATTCCGTTTGGTCACGGAACAACAGCTGGGGGAATGAAATGTACGGTTCACTTCCCGAATCAAGATAAAGTAATAGGGGGATCCGAATCCCGTATACAATCTTGCCTAATCAAACTATGCAGCCCCGTTATATTCAGTGAAATAGGAATTACGAATTAGAGTTAGCGTGTAGTTCATCTAGGCATGGAGTTTCAACAGTTATATGGTTATCCGTATATTGGAATCTTCAATAGAATTGTCGTCCATACATCGGACTGGTCACCCGCAATATTAAGATCGTTTCATAAATGGTGACCTGTAATATCGAGATCTTCTAATATAATAGTCGTCCATATATAGGACCGGTCACCCGTAATATCGGGAACTACTTATATAATAGACGTCTGTATATAGGACTGGTCATCTGTAATATCGGGATTTTCTTATATAACAGGTATCCGTATATGAGATTGGTCACCCGTAATATCGGGATCTTCTTAGAATTCCATACCTAGGTTCGCGCATCTAACCCTAATCGTACAAGATGTCATGTCATATGGTGTGTCATAAGTCATGTTCAGTATAGGGAATGTTCATATGATTGGATTATCATAAACATTCATGGTATTTTAATGAAATCTCAATTATAGGGAACTTCATGGTATTTTAATGCAAATTTTATTTTAGTAAAAACATGGTATTCTAAATGTAAATATTACTTTAGTAAAAACATGGTATTTTAATAAAATAATATTTTATGAAAAGTCCATGGTATTTTTATGTAAATAATTTTTTATGAAGACTCCGTTGTATTTTAGTGTAAATAAGGTTTTATGAAAAGTCCATGATATTTTAGAATTGTATTATCTCCGGCTCCCCAAGACACAAGAGATAAGATCCTACCAACTAACTAATTTGTTGAATCGCCAGTCATAATATCCTAGGGTATTTGTGTAAAAACATTACATTAGAAACTTAAGGGTATTTTGTTTAAAGTCTTAACTTTCAAGTTAATGGTATTTTATTTAAAAACTTAACTTTTATAAGTCGATGGTATTTTTGTGGAAAACTAGCTTTTATAAATAGGGGGTAGTTTTTTGGAAAACTAGCTTTTATAAATAGCAATCCAATGAGGAAAACATGATGAGGAAAATAGCAATCCAATGAGGAACAAACGTAGTTTAGTTTAGGGTTATGGATCGTGAGTGTGGGACAGATCATTAACCCATGCGTTATCAACATGAAATCTACAATTTTATAAAAATGTGAATTGGTAGCAATATCAATATGAACAAGGATTTAATCCGTATTAATTTATTTCAACGGGTCTAATATTCAGATCTTAACAAGAAGGTAAAAGAAGCTGACAGATAAAAGGGGTGAGAAGCGGATCCTACCGTGAGTCAAAATTTGGATACAAAAAGCCGATACGTCGCCTTGCACGGAAACACTAATATCTCTACGCTCAGATTTTTCTTAGATGACCCGGCAACACCACGGTGTCGGCGTCGTTGATACGAAAATCCAGGTATTTCTTTTCAAAATTTTCGGAGTTAAAATGAAGGAGAAAAGCTCAAATGAATGGGGTGTATATATAAGGCTTTTTTCCCAACAGTAAAATCCTCAAATTCCCACCCGAATTCCCAAAATCGCACTCATATTAATATTTCGCCGGCACAGATTAATCATGCGCGACGACTTACATGCGTGCCACGTGGCCGCATGCAGGCGCACGCCCCTGCGCTTGCAGACGCGTGGCCCCCACCACATGGCCGCAGCCAGTGTTCCTGGGTCGTTGGATCTGAGATCCAACGGCTCCAATTAAATCCCCCTTTTTATATATTTTTTTCTTTTTCTTTAGAAAACTAAGCAGTTTTTAAAACAGAAATTTGAATTTGAAAATTTTGTTAAAAATAGTTTAAAATCTCGGAAAAATCCGGGAAAAATCTAGAAATTATATTTTAATATTTTCTTCAATTTGAAATAAAATTTGGTTAAAAATAATTTCTTTTCCCAGTATTTTAAAATATCTTATAAACATTATCTTTTCCAAAAAAAAAATCATTTTAAACTCTAAAAATTCATTTTAAATTCAAAAAAAATATTTTAAATAATTTTAAAAATGAATAAATCATTTTCCACCCATTATCTTTTAAATGAAGTCTCAAAAATATTTTAACACCCGGAAAATTTGAAAAAATAACTTTTATTTATGTATAGAAAAATCACGGACATTACAACGTGGTTTCGATAAGTTAAAACGAAACCACGTTTTGCATGTGTGCAAACCATGGTTTCGTAAAATTGTGGTTTTGCAAAGTTTTAGATCGTTTGGCAACGTAATTTACAAGATCAAGGTTTCTTTTAACTTATTTTTAATTGAGAGAAAGAAAGAATACAGAGAGATAACACGAAACTTTTCGAAACTCCACTTCTTGAAACCGTGGTTTGGGAAACTCAATTTTGGTTACCAAACGAGTCATGGTTTCAATTTTTGGTGTTTAGCAACGAAACCAGGATTTCGTATACAGTAACCCCATTTCCAAAGGAGGAGATTGCCACAGTTTACATGTTTGTTACACTTAACTCTAATTTAGAGTTCGACCATATAAAAAAAAATTAGAGTGTAATGGGAGATGATATGGAGAGAGAAAAATGTTTGGTAGGATGGGAATGGAGTCACAGTAGGAAACCTTTAGGTGGGTGCGTGGGTGGGGTGTTTATTTTTTTCACTTACAAATGTTAGATAAAAAACATAGAAACATATATCATGTGGCAGAATATACGAAAATATTTGGAATCCGATTTATCTCTAACAAATGCTAGAACTTATCAATTATAAATAAAACATTTTATTATGGGTGTGCTTTAAAGGCTCTTATAAAAAAAATTTGAATAATTCTTCCACGTCTCGGGTGCATGTGCCCAATCATGAAGGAAAGAAATAATCGTATATACCCCACAAAGCAAGCTAAAGATGACCAAAAAACCCATTTCTCTCTCTACCTCTCTCTCGCGCGCGCGCTCTCTCTCTCTCTCTGGAAAACACATCAATTTAATATTGTATGTGAACATCTACTTGTAAGAAATGTTTCTTTGTAGAAAGACAGCATACAACAAAAGTTATACTACTTTTATTTCACAATGCTGGTCCTTTTCTTTTCCTCTTGCACACTTGCTAAGAAGATTTGTTTTTTTTTTCTAAAATCAGATGTGAAATAAATATTTTAGTCTATAATCTTCATTAATACATTTTTATGATTAGATTTGGAGCTCCATATTTAACCTGCATCGGTAATAGAAGCTTAAAGTAAACTATGCTCCTTGATAGTCTAGAAGGACAGAAAATACAAGTTCTGAAAATGACTAAAATGGAGGGAATATTTATTAATCCACCAAATCAAACAGCCAAGTATATTTCTATCAAGCAAACCATATAGCCTCTAACAAGGCTAGTAATCTAGTATTATGTTCGGATGCAACCTTAGATTCAATAAGGCATATTCTTTTCTTTTTTTTTTTTTGCGGGGGGGGGGGGTTTTGTGAAAATATACCCCACTAAAAACTTTGATATTCTTAGGATGCTCATCCAAAATTTCATATTTATTAAAAAAATAACACTCAAAACTTAGCCGTTATTTAAAATCCCCACTATGTTAATTAAATTTGCTAAATAGGTATAATCATGGTTGAGTTAGATCAGTTAAATTTCTTTCTCTTCTCATCTCTACTCAATGGTTGCTGCTGTTGACCAACCTCAATCTACTCTCTTCTTATTTCTCAACCCGTCTCATTGGCCGTCAACCTCTCTTCTTCATCTTTCTCCGACCACATTTGTGTGTGTGAGAGAGAGACATGCATGCCTCTTCAAATCTGAAAAGTAGCCATTTAGAGGGGGTAATTTGGTCTTTTTATCCCTTTAACAATTATGGATTTAACTGTAAATGGATGAAAATTTACTAGAATGGGATTTTTAGTTTCATAGTTTCCAGAGGGATTTTTTTAAAATTTAAATTTTTTGTTGAATTATTTTTAAAGAACTTCAAAGTTATAAGAGTGTGCGTGTATAAACCTTTTCTAAGAAAAAGTAATTTCTATACAAACTTCTTCTTTTAAAAATGCAATACAGAAATGGTTCATGTAATAAGAATACGTCTGTGACACAAACTCGAGGCGAAGGGGACGCGGCTTGATGCGGATTTGAAGGGGCTAGACTAGATTGTCAAATATCTTAAATGTCTGCTCAACGGTTGGCCTTCGTATTCGGCTATTTATTAGATATATATCTGGTTGAGTTTTTTCCTTATTTAATTCCTTAGATATTATTATTTTCTATTCCTTATATCTCTGGTTTAGCTATTTATTCTTTTCTTTTCTTTCATTTATTGATGATTAATGGGTGTTTTCAAACATGTAAAAAGTAGTAACAGTATGAAAGATAGCATTATTATTGTTAAGAGTTTTCCATCCAAATAAAAAACACAGAGAAATAAAAAGAAAATGAGAAACAGGAGGGGGGTGGGGGTGGGGTGGGGACCAAAATCATACTATAAAAATAATTATTGTTTTCTTAATGTGGTCCCGCATTCATTATGTCTCCAAAGTCATTAGAATGTTTGGATCGTTAGAGTTGTTGATCGTAAGTAACAGATGAATGAAGAACAAAATAGATAATCGGTTCATGTTGGATTATGAACAATAAAAGGGTAGAGAGTTAAATCGGTACTTTAATTTGCTCTAACATTTGGTTTGATATTGAGTTAAAATAAAAAGGGTATTTACCAAAGTACTTGATTCCAAAAAAAAACCTAACCTTTTAGTTAAACTACTAAGTAACCTCAAAAAAACTTTTAAAATACATAAGAAACTGTTACAAACTTTTCAAAAACTGTGAAAAACTACCAAAAATAAGATGCCACATCAACAATAAATTGTATGAAACTGCCAAAAAACTGAAATAAATTTGTAATTTTAAAAGTTTTTGGGCTCGTACTTTAGCGGTCTGGGTTTATTTTTGTGAATTAAACCTCAACAAAGTTTTCTGGGGCTGTTGCAAATTTCTGAAAATTGCTGTAATTAGACATTTTTCTTCTTTGGGGCGATCAAAACCCTAAATCAATTCGAGTTCATGGTCCTCGAATTTTGAATCAAGATGATGATGATGAAGAAGAAAAATCGAGAAGCAGCCCTCATATGCAAAACTCATAAAGTAAGAACGATCCCATGAAAACTATCAGTTGTTTGCTCATTGTTCTTTGCTTTTCATGAAAGTAGCGTGCTTTTTAGCAAAGGGTAATTACTTTGTTCCTTCCGTTAGCTACTTGCTTGTGTATTTTTGTTAGGAAGAGCTCTAATCTGCAGCATTTCTCTAACTTGACATATTTGGATCCGACAATAAGTCAAAATTTGCTTCATAGGCTGCTGAAGATATATTATTCAATGATTCTATCATTACATTGTTAATTTTGGCTGAATTGATTACAACCCTAAACTAAAACAAAACCCATGGTGAACTACAAGCTAAAATATCAAACATCTAGGGAAATGATATATTCCTACACTATTTTTGTTCCTAAACCAATAGACAAGGATTAGGACAATAATAATGATGTGTCATATTAAGAAATCTACAAGCGATTAAAATCCAAAATATGTATCCCCTTCATGCAGATTACTCCAAAACACCGCGGGAGAATTTATAATATATCCTATGCGAATTTATTCAAGATGTTTTCTAATTAGAGAACATGATTTGTCAACCCCTTTAGTTAATCTAACCGATATCTTTGAAATACATAAGAACACCGGTAGCGGTTTATATGAAAATTAAAATGTGAATTGTCTTGAGAATGTAACCATTTGCTGAAAGTGGCACTGCATACGTATTAGCTATGGCATTCTCGTATCAATAGTCCTTTTGTTTTCTTGTTTCCCGAAGTGGAAAGATCCATCACTTGTACAAACTTCATCTTAGTAAGGATAATTGTTTATGAAGAACCAATGAGATAGGTATGCGGGCATATGGAATGATATTAGATCACAAACGGCTAATGAAATATCTAAGCCAAAATTCCTTCCTCCAACATAAAATACCAGGAAAAAGCATATGGAGGTTTATACAGATGTGGCTTGTTTTGTTTGCATTTTATGTGTACCGTTAGTTAATGATATGACACTTCTTGTTTTGGGTGTAGAAGGTTGAAAAGTCTAGGTTGAATGTTCTTCGAGAAATTGACGGATAGCTTCATTAGATCCTATAGATGTGGCACTAGATGATGATCTTTATCATTGGTGAGAGTCTGTTCAGACTCGCCATCACCTCTAAGAAGAGGGATGATTAGATCACATAATCTATAACTATCTGAACTGTAACTTTCAGTTCATATATGTCACCTAGTGTTCGATAGCTAATTTTATTCTTGAACTTTGAGTTTAATAATCTTATATCTTCTCTATTACAGATAATATGGCACAAATCTAAATATTCTAATTTGAAAATTGTCAAATTCACACATCTTGACACCCATTCCGCCCTTTTCTTTGAAGGACAAAAACATGCTTTATGTTTAAATATAGATTTCCCTTTGCATAGGCAGGTTAAATGTTACACGCATGCCCATATGGCGGATTTGCTAGATAATGCTTATATAGTTGTCTAAAAGCTGTCTTATGCTATACAATAGCCAACCATAGTCAACATCAAGCCTTAATAGGCAAAAAGTTAATGTTACTATAATCTAGCACTATATATGTAACACCCATATTCTTCATATTCTAATCTTTAGACCCTAAGCATATAACTTTAAAGCTCTTTAGTCATCTTAGTGAAGATGAGAAAGCCGAGTGTAAGCCTATTCCTTTCCTTACTCTATGTTTTTCCATTTCTTTCCGCTGCAATTGACACTATAACCTTTATTAGACCCCTCGTGGACGGTGACACTTTAGTTTCTGCTAATGAAACCTTCACATTAGGCTTCTTCAGCCCCCTGAACTCTAACGATCGCTACCTAGGCATATGGTACAGTAAAGTTTCTGTCCAAACCATTGTTTGGGTAGCCAACCGCCAAAATCCAATCATATCGTCTCCTGGTAGCCTAACAATCACAAGCCATGGGTCCCTCACCATTATCGACAACGATTCGAAAATCGTCTGGTCCTCGAATTCACCAGCAGTTTTCAACCCGATGGCGCAACTCTTAGACACAGGTAACTTTGTTGTTAGAGAAGCCAACAGCAATGACTCAGTGCCCTTTGCATGGCAAAGCTTTGATCACCCAACAGACACATTGCTTCCAGGCATGAAGTTAGGTTGGGACCTAACAAGTGGACTCAACCGCAACTTGACCAGTTGGGCTAGCCTAACTGACCCAAGTCCTGGTTCCTACACCTTAGCTATGGATTTTCATGGGGACCCACAAATATTTTTATGGAACGGACCAAACTGGGATTGGCGTAGTGGGCCATGGAATGGGCTTGGATTAAGCGGCATACCAGAAATGTCGACCACAGACATGATTGCCTTCAATTTTGTCGAAAATCGCGATGAGCTCTACTGCACATATAGCATACAAAACCCATCAGTTATCACCCGGTTAATGGTGAATCATAAAGGATCGATAGAACGATTAATCTGGGATGAGACATCGAAGACTTGGAATGCGTTTTGGTCTGCACCTAGGGACCGTTGTGATTTGTCGCCCTGCGGTTCATTTGGGGTCTGCAATGTTAACAAGTTGCCGATTTGTGACTGCCTTTCAGGCTTTAAGCCCCGTTCTCCATCTCGTTGGGCTCTACATGATGGATCCGATGGGTGCATCCATAGGACACAATTTGACTGTCGGAATAGAACTGATGGGTTTACAACACTTTCTGGGGCAAAGTTGCCTGATACGTCGAGATCTACCGTGGACATGAGCTTGGCGCTAGATGAATGTAGGGCTACATGCTTGCGAAACTGTTCTTGTACGGCTTATGCTAGTGCTAATAGTAGTCGTGGTGGGAACGGGTGTATCATTTGGACATCCGAGCTTATTGATATCAGGGTGCATGCATTTGGTGGGCAAGATCTCTATGTAAGGTTAGCAGCCACAGATTTAGCCAAAATAGGTATGTGACGGAGAACCTTAGGTTTTTTATTCAGTAACACAAGACCCCTAACTGCTTTTGAGACACAACGCCTTAAACCTAGCTGCAAAACAAAACATCCGCATGCACACAAATATGCACCCACTCTCACACACGAAACAAAACCCCCTCAGAACATGATTTATAAAATATCAGGTGATTGAACTGCCACAATAAAGAACCGGTTGTAATGAGAGAGATAGCAAGTTCATTGCATGTTGTCATCGTGTCTAGGTAGTCTTATTATTGTGTGTGTGTGTGTGCACGCGCGCGCGTGCATGTGCAGGCATTTACGTGTCTGTGTGTGTGTAGCTCATGGGTGAGGTCCCTTGTTTAGCCTTCTTCTATAATTGATTTGAGGTAGACCTTTATTCCTTTAGCACTGTTCACTAGGATACCTGAATAATAGCTTCTGGGGAGAGACAAACTCGCCCAATTGATCAGCTTCTCATCTTTCCTTCCTCAACAATGTTGTACTGCTTCACCTTTTGAAAGGCCTTTTCAGCGTAGAGTTTAAGTAGGAATCCTTTCTCCTTCAAACAATGACTGGTATCTTGCCCACTTACCTTCTTCAATGATATTCCTACTTTTAAAGTAGGAGTTCTGCTTCGTGCCCACCCGATCAATATTAAGGAGAATTACCAACTGGGCTTAGCTCGGTTGGTATCAATTTCCTCTCCAATGTGAGAGGTCGCAAGTTAGATCCCCTAAGGGGGTTGATTTCCCAAAATATATTAAGGAGAATCTGCTTATTGGCAGAGCAATGTGGAAGGATTTTAACCGAAAAGTAGATTGATGAAATTGTAAGTTGTTGATTGAATAACTTCCTTTTTCCTTGGGAATTAAGACGCTCTTCAGCTTAATTGCTAATCTGAAAACTACAGATTCAAAGTGTAACTTTAAATTATTCATGTTGTTATTATGGCTAAGAAAATGATCGTCAAGTATCATACAGTGTTATTTCCGACACTACCTTCTACACATATTTGATACTTTCTGCATTTATAACTTGTGGGATTCATAATGCTAGCTTTAGTTTCAATTAGCTTTTATATTTATTTATTATGGTTCTTCCCATATTACTTCATATTACAGATCTATTAACCAAAAATGAAATCCTTGGCAGAGTGACGTTACCCACTCCTCAAATTAGGCACTCGCACGCCCATGCATTTATATCTTTATATTTCTGTAGCATAATCTCTCTTCACCCATTACGGGTCAGAGAAAATATATTCAAGATGAGCATAGATTTCTTAAATTGTACAGCACCTGTCATAACCACCAAAGATGATGAAGAGAAAGTTTGAGAGAAACATTTAACAGGCAATTTCCTCGCGTGACTCAGAGAGATTAAATTCAACTGCTTTTCTTTTTCCCAGAATCTTCAGATGATGGTAAAGGCAACATAGTCGATTCTCACAAAAGGGCGACAGTGATTGCTGTGATTTTGGTACCCATCATTTTAGTGAGTACAATACTCATTTGGATCAGCCATCGCATATGGAGAAATAAGAAGAAAAGAAAATTTAGACCTAGAGGTATGATTTACTCTCCTCTCTTACAGTTGATAATTAGTCTAATTTACTTTGATCTAATTTTTTCATTCGTCCCAAATAGGTGGCGCGTCAGGTACTATCTCACTGGCTGATCTGTATAGTCATGAAGCCCCTGAGAATGAAGACATGGAGCTCCCAATATTTGAGCTTTGTACAATTGCTGCTGCAACTAATAACTTTTCTATTAGAAATCAGCTTGGAGAGGGTGGTTTCGGGCCAGTATATAAGGTAGTTCACAATTTTGCATAGTTTGATGAAGGGCATACTTTAAGTATCACAAAATAAACCATATTTAAGTAGCTTCTCTCCCAAAATCATTTTGTAATGATATGATTGTCAAGTTCGGTTGATGTTATTCTTGTGAATCTGCTTCGTTTAAACTTCTTCGATTCGAGTTCCTCTTTGATTCGGTTAATGTTATTTGTTTTAACAGGGCACTCTAGGGGGACAACAAGTAGCTGTAAAAAGGCTAGCAAAGTCTTCGAATCAAGGGACTGTGGAGTTTAAAAATGAAATGATGTTGATCGCAAGGCTGCAGCACAGGAATCTTGTTCGACTTCTTGGCTGTTGCATTGAAGGGAAGGAAAGGATGCTAGTCTATGAATACCTGCCTAACAAAAGCTTGGACTTGTTTCTATTCGGTTAGTTCATGAATTAAGCCCAGAACCTGCATTTAATTTTGTGTTTCTTAGTTTAAAGAGAATGCTGCATTTCGTGAAAAATCAAAAGCTAAATGCAACTTTGATCATGGTCAGATAACATGAAGAGCGCGTTACTGGATTGGAAAACTCGCTTCAACATCATTGTAGGGATTGCTCGAGGACTTCTGTACCTCCATCAAGACTCTAGATTTAGAATTATTCACAGGGATCTTAAAGCAAGCAACATTCTTCTAGACAATGAGATGAATCCGAAGATCTCAGACTTTGGCATGGCAAGAATATTTAAGGGAGATGGATCTGAAGTGAATACCAAAAAAATTGTTGGAACATAGTAAGTATTGCCAGGGTAAACAAATGTTTTTGTTTTTCCCTGTTGGAACGTGGTAAGTACTATCTTTGAACTAACTATAACAATTTTCTGATCACTGATGCAGTGGATACATGTCACCTGAGTATGCGATGGATGGGGTACTCTCAGTCAAATCGGATGTGTTTAGCTTCGGGGTATTGGTATTGGAAATCATAAGTGGGAAAAAGAACAGAGGGATGTATCTCTCAAAGCTTGAATTGAATCTTCTGGCTCTTGTAAGTTTCCCTATATCAAATTCATAATCCTTTTAGCACGCAGTAGTAGAGTTTTAGTTAGACATTTTGCGTGAATTGCAGGAAAGCCTCATTTCTGGTTCCTGTAGCAGGAAATTATCCAAAAATCTTAAAGAACCTGCATGGTATCTTAATCATAACAATGTTCAGATATCCTGTTGATGAAAATCATGGGTATCTTTGGAAGATAAACAATGGCAAAAATGCTGTTAAAATTAGAGTAAGATGCACCTTATAAAAGCTTAGGATGGTTTCCTGGTACACAAGAAAAACTGACATACCTTCATTGGTAATATGATGCCCCTTTATCTTTCCACATACTCAATATAAATATTTTATTTCTCTCTACATCTTGCAAGTTTGCACCATTGCATGTATCAAAATCCTAATATTTAAAATCAATAACGTTTTGTGAAATTTCAAGGCATGGAGCCTATGGAATGAAGGAAACGGTCTGCATTTAGTTGATGACTCGATCGGATACTCCCTTCCCATTGCTGACGTCCTAAGATGCATTAAAGTAGGACTCTTATGTGTGCAAGAATGGCCCGATGATAGGCCGATGATGTCTTCGGTCGTGTTAATGCTTAGTAGCGAGAGCGCATTCGTGCCCCATCCTAAACAACCCGGCTTTGTCTCTGCAAGAATTCTTTACAATATCGAGCTATCTTCAGACAAGCAAGAATCATCAGTTTACAGCGGGTCTACGGACAAGCAAGAATCATCAACGGGAACTACGACTACAGTTTCAATGTAAGAATCATCTGGCATTGCTTTGAGCGTGTATATAATAATCATTATGCAGTTGAGGTTGAAATATATGCATGTTGTAAAAGATGTAATGATTCTTATGTCTAGCTAAATCTTTTCAAATGTTGCATCATCTGTAAATGACTATTAAAAGAAACAAATTATGGGATATGAGTCCTCGTTTTTTGGGAGAACTTGGACTTGATTCATATTCATGCTTGCTTTTTACTATTGTTAGCTGAATATTACAATTCTAGTAAAGCATATAAAAGGAAATTCAAAGAATTGTATTATTGGTCTTGAGCCATATGGATGCATGTGCCATGGTGTCTGGCCTCTCCAGTCGAAGTCATTGGATTAAAAGATTCAAAGGCTCAACTTGTGTTCACAATGCTAAATTTGTTCTGAATTACCAAACTTTCTTAATTGCAGTTGCAGTTTCAAAGACCGTAGTTTGGAGATGCATTTTATTAGAAATACAATTTATCTCCAAGTAAATTCAATTTATTTCATCCACCATAAACCTGTTCCTAAAATGAGTCAAATCTATATTTTCTTGATGGGTAGATTTTATATAACCATGCATCGGCATATTCAGTTTTTGAGATAACTTCATTGAACTTGGAAAATCCTATGAACCCTCCACCTCCGCTGGGTATGTTCGAAAAAGAAAAGTTGAATGATATATTTGTCAAAAAGAAAAAAATGACATTTTTCATTTGGGGCTGTTCAGTCTAACAGACAATGCTTTTTGGGGTTGATCAATCAACTTGTGCATTAATCTAATGGAAGTAACAATTTCAAACAACAATTTGCTAGCTCAGGAAGCTAGGAGTTTCATGATATTTCTAATGATGATTGGTGTTGCCTAAAAGCCCCAAAAAATCTACGGTGCTTTATAATATTTACCTTTCTATTATAGTTGGTGTTATGATTTGATAAGATAGAACCATCCTCTCTCAGCAAGTTTGTATACTATGCACCATGCAGAGGGCAAAAATCCAAACGAGTGACCCAGTAAACATTGACCAAGTCTCTAAACATGGGGTTGAAGCTTGTGACAAGAGAATTTTGCAACTTAATCAATAGATATTTGCATATATCAACAAAGGCCCAATTCATCATTCAAGTATGAATATTCACTTAAAAACTTTAGGTTTAGGATGCTGTATTGTACGTTTCATGATTCAGATTTATAAAAATGCGTTGCCAACATCAATTTATAAGTAAAACCATCATACTCATCGTTGAAATTATATTTTACAAAACGAAAGAAAATGAAAAACCACAAGCATCAAGCTTTCAGGGACTGAAACTCAAACACTTTGCATTGAAGGGGCTTACACATAAATCAAATTTTCATAGACTTGGCCCCATCCCTAGTACAAGATCATGATACAAAATTTCAAGCTATACATAAAGAAACATCACCACAAGACTTGATATTGCCAATTAATCCTCTTGAAACCATGCATAACACCTAACAAGAAACCCCCACCCCCCCAACAAATTTTACTGTAACTCCCTCATTCTCCCATTCCCACACTCTCTTCTCCAAACATGAAAAGCCTCACCAAAACTCCACCCCTCCTCCTCTTCTCCTCTCTCCTCTCTCTCACCGCCGCCATGGACACCCTTACACCTGATAGCCCTCTGTCCACCAGCAAACCCCTAATCTCCGCCGGCGGCACCTTCGCCTTAGGATTCTTCACCCCCTCCCCAACTTCATACAACCGATACGTCGGCATTTGGTACAATGAAGTCTCTGTCCAAACCGTCGTCTGGGTCGCCAACCGCAACTCTCCCATTGTGGACCCCACCATGTCCGCCACCCTATCCGTCACCGATGACGGAACTCTCGTCCTCACGGCCAACAACCTCACCGTCGTTTGGTCCTCAGCTGCAATGGCAACAAATATCAGCAACCCAGTTGCTCAGATCCTCGACACTGGCAACTTTGTAGTTAAAGATGCAGATACTGACACATACGCATGGCAAAGTTTCGACTACCCTACGGATACATTGTTACCGGGCATGAAACTGGGCCTGGACATAAAAAGTGGTCTCAACCGTAACCTGACCGCTTGGTCAAGCTTAACCGACCCAAAATCTGGTCCCTACACGATGGCTATAGACATCACAGGCGACCCACAGATGTTCCTCTGGTCCGGTTCGACTCGCACATGGCGATCCGGACCCTGGAATGGGGTTCGGTTCAGCGGGATCCCTGAGATGAAAACTTATAGCATGTTTACATTTGATTTTGTACAGAATTCAGATGAGATATACTACCGGTTTCATATGAAGGACCCTACTATCATTTCCAGACTTATAGTGAACCAGACAGGTTTGACCCAGCGATTGGTTTGGCTCGACCAAGCAAAGATATGGAATGTGTTCTGGTTCGCGCCTAAGGACCAATGTGACGGTGTATCGCCTTGTGGACAGTTTGGGGTCTGTAACCCGAATCAGTCGCCGATATGTGGCTGTGCTTTAGGGTTCGTGCCGAGAAATCCAGCGAATTGGGTTTTGAGAGATGGGTCTGATGGGTGCATCAGGAAGACTCGATTGGATTGTGGGAATGGCACTGATGGGTTTGTGACGATAAAAGGGGCGAAATTGCCTGACACTTCGAGATCGAGTGTGGATGTGAGTTTGAGTCTGGATCAGTGCAGGGCTAAGTGTTTGGCAAACTGTTCGTGCATGGCTTATGCAAGTGCTGATATCAACGGGACTGGGTGCTTGATTTGGACTATGAATCTGACTGATATTAGAGTCTGGTCATTTGGTGGGCAGGATCTTTATGTAAGGCTTGCGGCCACGGATTTAGGTAAGCCAACTATGCGCAACAGTTGATACATTTTAAGGTTATGTGAAAGTAGGTTACACCAATGAAAATAAGTGAAATTTATTCAGTGAATCGGTTGCTTTGTTATGAAAACAAAGCCAAGAAATATGACTTTTAGGTGACACATCTCTTGGACACTTCTTTAACCGCATCACTTTGAAAGGAAGCTACCTTAAAATACATTGTATGTTAACCCCATAGCAATAAGTGATAAAGTACATTTATTCTTCGATTGACAGTGAATAAAGTTTGTTTATTTTTTACTTTTTATGAATATAGAGTAATCTATGCAGTAGTAATGCTTCAAATCTCATCTATGCCTCTAGTAATAACAATGAATGACCAATCATCATGTAAGCAACTAATTAATAGGTGTTTAGCATATAGTAATGATATTTCCCGAAAGAAAAAACATATAGTAATGATATTGCTTTCTTTTTTTAATTTAAAAAAAAGGCATGTCTTTTCAATTGTGAGGTGCAGGACTTCCATGAGGGCCAAGAGACTATTTGGATATGCAAAACTTTACTATCATGAGATATATAATGATGCATTATTCTTTCGTTTTAGATGCCAACAAAAGTTTTAGATGCCAACAAATGCTAAATGCTGAGAGAAAAAATGAAAATGCTTGTATTCATACCATATTGGTGACATTTCAGACTCGGTGACATTGAACCAGTCTAATAGTAGTGGGGTAAAGATCGTCGCAATCATTGTACCTATTCTCTTGGCCATCATACTAATTGGAGGGATCGGCTGTTGTTGGCTGCAAAGAAAGAAAAGAAAAGAAAGATTCGGTACGTAAGCAAGCTTAATTTCACCACGTATATAGTAAATAATTAGCATATCAGGTAGTTTTAGAAAGAGACTCAAATTTACTATGATCTGAAATGGTTATTACTCTTATATACAGCTAAGTTGGTTACTGTTTCCTCCAATCACCCGTATAATTACGAAGGCGCAGAAAGTAATGATTTGGTGCTTCCTTTGTTTGACATGAACATGGTTATAGCTGCAACTGGAAACTTTTCCATCGAACATAAACTTGGTGAGGGAGGCTTTGGACCTGTATTTAAGGTAAATTCAGCTGAGTATCATCGGAAGAAAAATATGGTTCCAATTTTCACCAAATGTTTTGAAGCAATAGAAACATTATCTCAAAGTTATGTTGGTACAACTAAAATTGCGCATATTTCGATGTAATTAACAGGGTATATTGGAAGATGGACAAGAAGTAGCAGTAAAGAGGTTGGCAAAGACTTCGGTTCAAGGTATCGATGAGTTTAAGAACGAGATGGTGTTGATAGCTAAGCTCCAGCACCGGAATCTTGTTCGGCTTTTAGGGTGTTGCATTCAAGGGGAGGAAAGGATGTTGATATACGAGTACATGCCTCACAAAAGCTTAGACGTGTTCTTATTTGGTTAGTCTATCTCTCTCAATTTCCTTGTTTACTTCTTGCATAATAACTGTTTGGCAAATTGAAAGATATAACAAAATGAGAAAGTAGGAAAGTAATAAGAAAGTGAAATCATGAGAAAGTAACAAATGTAGTTTGTTTGGCCTCAAAGAATGTGGGAAAGATGATGAATTGAAGCTTATGTGGCAAAAAGGTTAAAAAAGTAAATATATTATTTTATTTATCAAACCAAGAGAACGCTTCAAGAACAATTAATATAAACTTTAAACTCTCTCTCTCTCTTTCTCCAATTTCTAGCCTGTAAGCTAGCAAGTGAAATAGGCAAGAGATCCTGGGTGGCATCTACTCTCTAAATGTTTTTTCGTTGCCAAACAACTAGAGTGATCACTTTCCTGCACTTTCTCCCTTTCCTCTCTCACTTTCCATTTCCCAAACATTTCTCCGCTAAAATTAACTGTGAAGTGCAAAGGACTCCAGAATTACACATAACCTCAGGTTAACGTAATTACCAGAAGGTATCTATTGGAAAAGAGATTGTCAAGATGTGCAATATCAAATTGTTCAGACTTATCTCTCAGATAATGGGGCCATCTTGTCACATTCATCGGTAACTTTGAGTTGAGCTCACTGTAATGATGATTAATTCGCTGCAACTACATTTAAGAGCCATTTGTCAAAAAGTAGTGGATGAACATGAATGTTTTCGAATCTGGGTTCCTCGTTTGTGATATGTATAGTATGACACTACATATTCCAAGAGCACTGAATTTCATAGTGGGAAAAAAAGAAGCAGCAAACAAGCTGATGTTAGTCATATAATCGAATCAGATAAAGCAAAGCGTGCACTACTGGATTGGCAAACCCGCTACAACATCATAATGGGCATCGCTCGAGGACTTCTCTACCTTCATCAAGACTCCAGATTTAGAATTATTCACAGAGATCTCAAAGCTAGCAACATCCTGCTCGATAAAGAGATGAATCCGAAAATTTCAGACTTTGGCATGGCAAGAATATTCGGAGGAGACGACACAGAAGTAAATACGAGAAAAGTTGTTGGCACATAGTAAGTATTGCTCCTTAGAGTTATACCGATTCACAAATAAAATATGATGTTAACAATCTACCGCTAAATGCAGCGGATACATGTCCCCAGAGTATGCAATGGGTGGTAACTTCTCTGTAAAATCTGATGTATTTAGCTTTGGGGTGTTACTGCTTGAAATTATAACTGGCAAGAAGAACCGAGGGTTCTATCTCACCAAGCTTGATATGAACCTGCTTCGTCATGTAAGTACTTGTTTATCTTACATGATATAATGAAAACTTACATATACACATTATGAAATGATAAAATCTGCAGGCGTGGAGTTTATGGAGAGAAGAGAAGACCTTGGAACTAGTTGATGAATTAATAGGTTACTCTTACCCGATGTCTGAAGCATTGAGGTGCATAAGAGTGGGACTTTTGTGCGTTCAAGAACACCCCAAAGATCGGCCCCTGATGTCATCGGTGGTACTGATGCTCGGGAGCGAGAGCACGCTGTTGCCACAGCCTGAACAGCCGGGATTTGTTACAACAAGAGGCCTTTTAGAGTGTGAATCCTCTACAAACAAACAAGTGTCGTCAACTGTAAATGAAATATCAGTAACAATGCTTGAAGGCAGATAACAATTGTCATTCAACTCATTTAATGTAAATAACCTTATTAAATAAACTGGGCACAAAAGCACATCTCTGATTCTCATATTGTCATTTATTCATTCATTGTAAAAATATAAAGTGAAGAAAGGTGCATTGGCAACTCAGATCTCAGGAGGTTACCATGAATAAGAGAGAACAATCAAAAATTCACTGGCACGAAGATACAATAGAATATCTAACAGATTTGGAGAGAATTAAACTCAAGAATCTGAGAAGACAAATTACCTAGCCACATTAGCTTCTACAGCAGCAAAAAATTTCTCCAGTTGTGTAAGGGTCGGATATAAAAGAAAGATTGATGAAAAGAGGACTCAAACAAGATAGTTATGTACAACTTTATTCATGATGAAAATCATCAACGGCAATGATGTGACAAATCAAATTCCTTGGACCATGAAGTTCTAACTAGAAACTAATAATGAATGTGGATAACAGAAACATCTGGGTAACAAATAGATTCAGAGTATTCATTTCATTAAAAAAAGTTTAGAATATACACAATATTATAAAACTTATCTAGCCTCCATGATTGTAACTGTAACATCATTAACAGTACAACCCGAAGACAAGTCGGAATCAATCGGACATCTGCTTGTGCAGAAACCAGGAGATTTTGGTTGCCGCGGCTTTTCTTGTGCACCTAACATCAGCACTACCAAAGACATCTCTGGCCTATCTTCTGGTCTTTCTTGAACACATAATAAACCTACTTGTATGTATCTCAGGACTTCAGGAATAGAGTTGGGACTGCTAATAGATTTATCTAACAGTTCCAAGCTATTTCCCTCATTCCATAAATTCCATGCCTGAAATATTCCAATCAACCATTAGCACCTAAATAACAATATATAGAAGAAGCCTAGTATCCTTTATTGTTACTTACATAACTAAGGAGGTTTAGTTCAGGCTCGGCATAAAAGGCTCCTTTGTTCTTCTTGCCACTTATGATTTCTAATACTAGGACACCAAAACTGAAGACATCACTTTTCACTGAATAGATGCCGTCCATAGCATACTCTGGAGCCATATACCCACTGAATGCAAATGTAAGAACAATTACAAAAGTATGCATTAAGAAGAAGAATTGCAAATAATGCTTACAGTGTGCCAACTAGTCTCTTTGTGCGTTCATCTTCCCCATCTCCTCCAAATGTTCTTGCTACACCGAAATCTGATATTTTTGGGTTCATATCTTCATCTAGAAGAATGTTACCAGCCTTAAGATCCCTGTGAATAATTCTGAGCCTGGAATCTTGATGAAGGTAAAGAAGCCCACGGGCAATCCCTAAAATGATGTTGTAGCGATTTTGCCATCTAAGTTGTCCCAATTTTGTTTTTTCTGCATGGTTGTTCATCAAAGTAAATCTTTCAGGCTACCTACACTTCAACAGTGAAAAGAAGAATCTTTCAAATTGATTAAATTAGTACATCAGGCAAGCCAGGCCTGACCAAAGATTATGGTGTCCAAACTTCTGTTGTGCATATACTCGTAGATTAGCATCCTCTCTCCTCCTTGAATGCAACAACCCAGAAGCCGAACAAGATTTGTGTGCTGAAGCTTGGCGATCAACGCAACCTCATTCTTGAACTCCTCGAGTCCTTGCAATGAATTCTTGGATAGTCTCTTGACAGCTATGAACTGCCCTTCTCCAAGTTTACCCTGATGCATAGCATACAATGTTGTCATCAAACAAAAGCAATTCAATATTTTATAACCTACTAGTTAATGATTGCCAGTTCCAACTAGGAACCAATTGAAATTGTAAGCAAGTGCCAAAATTCGAGAGTTGCGGCAACAAAAATTAGTAATTTAATGCCTACCAGCAACTGGGACTATCAAAATTGTATGACTTACACTGACCTGATGTATACACCCTAGACAGACAAATGTAGGCAAGATGGGGTCTATGCATGAAACCTGCAGCGCCTAATGTTGCAAAATTAAGTGGCACTGCAATCAAGGAGTAAATCTTTAAAACCGATCTGGCAGGATTGATGCCTAGATTTATAGGGATGACTACACAAAGTGTCAAATGCAATTGAATTCATCTCAAAGGCACGATAAAAGCTAAAATACCAAATTACAATACATTTTTAAATGGAATGCTCAAAGAAAGTAAACAAAACTATGCGGCAAAAATTTACCTTGTAAACAGTGCCAAATCCCCCCTCGCCGAGCTTATTAGTATCTGAGAAGTTGGTCGTTGCAAAGTTTATGGTATTGATATCATACAAAGGTAGATCTTGTTCTTTGCATCTATAACTTTCATCCTCGATGCAGTGATCAGTTATGGCTGAATCAAGTGGCAGCTGCAATTGACCGCTTCTCGCGCAGCCTGTTGGCCCTCCAGAGAAAATTAATAAATGTAGCTATGGGTATAGGAAATCATAGTGTATTTTCAAAAAATTCAGTCCACGTACCATTTTTTTTCTTCATCTTCTTCTTCAAGAAGAAGCATCCACTGAACCCCAACAAAAACATCACTACAGCTACGGTCACGATGACAATGATTACCGTTTGTCCATCTCCTGAGCTGCCTTTTGTTGAATCTGTATCCACAACCTTAATGTGAATGGGATCATCTAATTTTGTTGATGCAACTCTATAGAAATATACTTATAGCATAACTGAATGGAACAAAATAGTATGCTCACCTAGCTCTGATGCTGCCAACCTTACATAAAGATCTTCCCCATCATCAACAAACTCCCTGAGATCAATCAAATCACTTGGCCAAGTAATACATCCACTCCCGCCTGCAGTAGTAGTGGCACTTGAATAAGCCATACAAGAACAATTCGACAAGCACCTCAATCTACACTCCTCAAGATTTATGCTCTTATCCACGGTGACGTTCGAAGTATCAGGCAACTTCATTCCAGTCATCTTCAGAAAGCCATCTCGATTCTGGCATTGCAATGGTGTTTTCCTTTCACAACCATGTCTCCCATCTCCCATGTTCCAATCAGGAGGCGACTTTGGAACAAATCCCTTCAAACATTCGCAAATTGGTGAACCGTTCGAGTTGCAGACTCCATAAGGACCACATTGACCATAAGAATCGCATTGATCCCTCGGCATAGACCAGTAGAGTGACCAAGATGCTTGTGAATCAATCCAAACATACCTTTGGATCTTCGACTGATTCAGAACAAACCTCGAAATTACAGAGCGGTCTAGAACTTTATACATATAGTATGCCTCATCCTCCGTGACGACGAATTCAAAGCGGAAGACGTTGTTGTGATCCATCTGAGGTTCGCCACTGAACTTTGATCCCATCCAAGGTCCATTTCTGTAAATTTTCGTCAAATTGTTCCATATATAGAATTCTGGAGCCCCACTAGTGTCCAACTTGGCTGTGTAGTCCCCCATCGAAGGATCTTCGATACCCTTCCATGTAGTTTGATACCGATCTAGTCCAGTCTTTAGATTCCACCCAACCTTCATCCCTGACAAAAGTGTGTCGCCGGGGTAATCGAAGCTCTGCCACACTATATTTTCAGAAGTAGTACCATTCTCCACATCCTTTAGCACAAAGTTTCCAGAATCTAAGAGTTGAGCAACAGGATTAGTTAGGCTCGCTGAGGCGGTTGACCAGAGAACCGTACCTGCGCTATTCTGAAGGACGAGATTTCCGTCGCTTCCGAAAGTTAGATTTCCGGTAGAATCATTGATTGGGTTTTCTCTGTTGGCGACCCACACGACTGTATGAACTGGGATTTTCTTGTACCAAATTCCCAAGTATCTATTATTTCCTGAAGTGCTAGGCCTGAAGAAACCTAGTTCGAAATTCCCGCCTGCTGAAATTAGAGTTTGCCCATCTCTAATTGACGTTCCCAAAGCGATGTTGTCCCCTGCAAGAGAGATAGGTGACAGACTTGAGAGAACGAGAATAAACAGTGGCCATTTCTTCATGGTTGTAAGCTTCATGGCTCATAATGAAGATGTGCACAGTGGAATGGTTTTATAAATCCCATAATCAAACCATAGTCTCATCTAGGATGCAGCAAGTCTCCATTGGATCATATAATATATTGTTCTAAGAAGTAGACTCTCTGCATGGTTTGACTATAATCTACATTTGATTGTCTTATGTGGTTGGTGAAAAGTGATGCAGCACATTTCCTAGTAGTCATTTTTATGAACACTTCATCACAAATGCCTGCCATTTAAATCCTTCTTTTACCCACAAATGCCTGTATTCAAGAAAACATGTTGATAGATACAAGTATTGGTGTTATAATCGTAAACTCTTGTCGTTAACAATGCTTGTATCTGTGCCCGTCATCTCGTGGACTCTATCAATTTGTTTTTCTCCCTCATACAGAAATAAGATATTTACGTGGTCCACTAACGATGCTAAATGGGTAAATATACTTTCTTCGCAAGTAATTGAAAATCCATAGGTCCAGCTTTCTCAGATCGTAAATATATTATTTAAGAAAATACGAGGAATATGTATATACATGAAGTAATTGATATTATTTGAGAATATGTGGAGATATATGTAGCCACTTGAATAGGACATGTAATCATTTTGATGGATATAATAAGCCCCGGAATTTCTTTTCAAGATATGTTGCTTCCTACGTAGAATGTCATCAAACAATTGTTCAGAAATCAGAATGCCCTGATAATGTGAATGCTATATACTAACTTTAGCAAACTCTTAATAGTATATCAATTGTTTGAATATGGAACATATAAAGCAAAGAAAAGTAAAAGAAAACTGTAGGAGGTTAATCATTCTATACTGCCCTCAATTTTTGACCAAACAATAGCCATGCATTTTTTTTCTCAGAATACTGCAAAATTTGTGACCTTTTAGGCATCGACTGCCTCATAATTTTAAAAGTTTCAAATGAATGCACTATTTTCTCTTCTTTGCTGATGCCATTGGCTGGAATAATGAATAAAGATATTGATAGGAGAAAAATCAAAACTAGTGCAAAAACCAATGGATGGAGATGCGATAAAAGAATTGGTCCAAAATTGTTTACTTTTCAGAGGCATTGAATCAAATTCTTCCTAGGCGTCATTGTCGCTAATTAAACGTATGATTGCCGCCGTCTCTTGATTGTTAACTTTTTCTCCGTCTTCTTGACCTCCACTGATAAATCCAAAATCAGTGAGAGAAATTAGAAACCTAAAATTGTTGTTTTGGTTGTGAATTACTTTGCTCTTTTGTGGGATTTTTTTTATGTGCACACACTTGAAATCCTTAATATTTATATATGCATCCTTGTAATCTTCATAATTCATACATGTCCAAAAAGCTTTAATATTGTTTGAAACTCCTTTTTGTTGATCTTTTTGTTTTTCCTTTTAGAGAGAACCATTTTGGTTGATCTTCGTTCAAAAATTGATAGTTATAAGGTCCAGTGATATTTATTATCCTAATATTTAGCTAGTTACAAAAGAAATATGTATCAGTTTCCGCTTGGAGGATATTTTCATCATCCAATTAATTACATCCTGATTATTTTCTTCGATTTTTCATTCATTTTTCTTCTATAATCTTTTAGAGCAAATTAAGGTAAGATTAAATATTAGCAACATAGATAATAATAATAAAAATATTAGTAATAAAACATCATAAACTAAACATATTGGATTTACTTTAAATAATTTTATTTTTTATGAAATTTTAAATAATCTAAAGTTTCTATATATACACTCTTTCTCATGAGAACGCATCTCGGATTATAGAAACTCTCGAGATGGATTTAGGGAAAAAAACATACGATGTTTATAGATATGAAAATACAAGAGCATATGTAAAATATTGTAGATTTAACGATGGTATTTCTGACGTAAATTTTGCGAATTTATGTATTACACCAAAGTAACTTCAAACGAGGTGATCTGATGATTATTATAGACCAACTGTAATAAAAATAACAAAATGAACATACTAGGGCCTTACTCAGTTGGTATAACTTTTCTATCCAATGTAAGAGATCGCTGGTTCGATTCCCGAAGGGGCGCAACCAAAAAAAATACAAAATGCCACACAAGTTCTAGAAAAAAAAACCCAGCTTTCTTATTTTCTTTTAAAAAATGAAGATATTGCGGTTTTGGCTTCCTCTAACATAGACTAACAGCTATGTATGCCTCTCCTCCGTCGAGCTCCTCCGCCACCTCCTCTACCAGCTCCACTACCTCGCACTCCTCTTCGTTTTCTCCTTCATCTCGACCGTTGTCTTCACCGTCGCTCCCTCTACACCGACAAGCCCGTCTCCTTTTCCGCCTCCCTCTTCTCCGTTTGATCCATCTTCCCTCGCCTCTTCATCGCCTTTGTCTTCGTCTTCCTTCTCATCCTCGCCTACAACCTCGCCTTCGGCCTTCCCCTCCGCTCTCCTCATCACCTTCGTCTTCGTCTTCCTCCCCATCCTCGCCTACAACCTCGCCTTCGGCCTTCCCCTCCGCTCTCCTCATCTCCTTCGATGTCGTTCTCCTCATCTCCTTCGTCCACATCTCTGAAACCACACTTTATAAGTGCGATTTTGGTCCCTCGTCTCCTTCAATTTCCTTCATCTGCAATCTAAAAACCGCACTTTCAAAGTGCGGTTTTGGTTAACTCCAACTAATCTGCCTTAATCACTTCACCAACACCAAATTGCTAAATATTTTTTCCTAACAGCATTTTGCTAATGTTTTTCAAAAAATCACTAATTCTCAAAAATTGTCCTCATGAATAAAGCATTCAACCAAGTATATAAATCATCTCTCCTAATAAAAAAAGTCAAAAAAGATTAATATCAATCATCTTTGTTTGAACCATCACTATCATATATTTTGCCAACTATAGAGCTTTTTCAATGAAGTTTTTGAAGATGAACTACATGTGCTCAATTGGATAGGCATCAAATAAAGTTTCCATAGAAAGAATAGAGGCGAGTTTCCGATATCGGAGGAAATGCAAGAAGAGTCTCCAATGGAAAGACGGTGTAATTTTAGGAATATTTGCCTTAGGATCGAGAGAAAGAAGTATTTCATACATAGGATGACGTATTTATAGATAAGCTAATCCATTATCCACAATTTAAATTCAATAGAAGCTATATCAACATATTAGACTGTAGTGTATAGAAGATACCTATTGTATCGTACGGCATCATATGATACATAGTTGTATTGTACGATATATGAAGGGTCCGATACACATCGAAATCTTTACGAATTATATTGTATCGTAAGATACGTATCACATATCATATACTTGGTAGGTTACGTATATTTTTTACTGAATAAAATGCCTTCCTGTACTTTCAATGTATCTATACATCTTCGATATAAGAACTAAAATTGTATACTAATTAGAACATGGATAATATGCTGAGCTCGCATAGCAAGGTGTCTGAGAGTGCATAGCAAGATTTATAAGCCGCTTCTCTACCACACTAAAATATTATCTTTTTTTCAATTTTTGTTGACTGAATTTTTTTTATCATTTCTTTTTTTTCGACCAGCAAAAATTTAAGTTAATCAGATTTTTTTTGTATCAGTAATTAGCTATACCCATGGAAATAACAAGCATGTCCCTCTAACCAACAACATTATAACGGGGGTATCGCTGGAGGACATCTCTACCTTCATCAAGACTCCAGATTTAGAATTATTCACAAAGATCTCAAAGCTAGCAACATCCTTCTCGATAGAAAGATGAATCCGAAAATTTCGGACTTTAGCATGGCAAGAATATTCGGTAACACGGGAGTAAATACAAGAAAAGTTGTTGGCTCATAGTAAGTATTGCTATTAATTAATGCAGCGGATACATGTCTCTGAGTATGCAATGGATGGTATCTTCTATGTAAAATCTAACGTATTTAGCTTTGGGGGTGTTAGTACTAAAAATTATAACTGGCAAGAAGAACGTAGGATTCTCTCTGGCCAAGCCGCTATGAACCTAATAGGTCATGTAAGTACTTGTTTATCTTGACATAATAAAATCTTACATACACAAATTATGAAATGAATTTGCAGGCATGGAGTTTATGGAGAGAAGGCTTTGGAACCAGTCGATGAATCAATAGGTTATTCTTACCCTATGTCTGAAGCATTGACGTGCATTAGAGTGGGACTCTTGTGTGTTCAAGGCGCCCTGAGTGCCCATGATGTCATCGGTGGTACTGATGCGCAGGAGTGAGATTGCACTATTGCCACAGCCTAAACAGCCAAGGATTTGTTGCAACAAGAGGCCCTTTTGAGTATGAATCCTCTACGAGCAAACAAGCGTTGCCAACTGTAAAAGAAATATCAGTTCAATGCTCAGTTGGCAGTTAACAATTGTCATTCAATTCATTTATTGTAAATAACCTTATCAAATAAACTAGGTAAAAAAGCACATCTCGGTCTCATTCTCATCTTTAATTCAAACAACAACAACTGAGCCTTTTATCCCAAGCATATGGGGTAGGCTACACGGGCAATATAGATGGGGTAGCCTTAAATAACCTCATCTTTAATTCATTCACTGTAAAATATAAAGCGGAGAAGAGTGCACGAGCAATATAGATCTCAGGAGGTGACCATTAATAAGAAAACAATCGAAAATTTGAACTTCACTAGCATGTAAATATATTTGAATACCCAACAGATATGAAAATGAATGAAGCTCAAGAATCTGTGGGACAAATTACCTTGCTATAGTAGCTTCTGCAGCAACGAAAATTTTCCCCAGTTGTGTATGAATCGGGTACAGAAGCAAGATTGGTGAAAAGAGGACTCAAACACGAAAATTATCTATACAGCTTTATTTGTGATAAAAAAAATCAATGACAATGATGCAACAAGAAAAATTCCTTAAACCATGAAATTCTAAGTAGAAACTAATAATTAATGTGGATAATAAAAACCTCCGGGTAAAAAATAGATTAAGAGTATTCATCGCACTAAAAAAAAGAAGTTTAGAATACATACAACATAATAAAAACTATCTAGCCTCCATGATTGTAACTGTAACATCATTAACAGTACAGCTAGAGGACCAGTCAGAATCAATCGGACTTCTGCTTGTGCAGAAACCAGGAGATTTTGGTTGCCGCGGCTTTTCTTGTGCACCTAACATCAGCACTACCAAAGACATCTCTGGCCTATCATCTGGTCTTTCTTGAACACATAATAAACCTACTTGTATGTATCTCAGGACTTCAGGAACCGAATTGGGACTGCTAATAGATTTATCTAACAGTTCCAGGCAGTTGCCCTCTTTCCATAAATTCCATGCCTGAAATATTCCAATCAACCATTGAGCATCTAAATAACAACATATAAAAGATGCCTAGTATCATTTATTGTTACTTACACAACTAAGGAGGTTTAGTTCAGGCTCGGCGTAATAGGTTCCTTTGTTCTTCTTTCCACTTATGATTTCTAATACTAGGACACCGAAGCTGAAGACATCACTTTTCACTGAATAGATGCCGTCCATAGCATACTCTGGAGACATATACCCACTGAATGCAAATGTTAGAACAATTACAAAGTTATGCACTAAGAAGAAGAATAGCAAATAATGCTTACAGTGTGCCAACTAGTCTCTTTGTGTGTTCATTTTCCCCATCTCCTCCAAATGTTCTTGCCACACCGAAATCTGATATTTTTGGGTTCATATCTTCATCCAGCAGAATGTTGCTAGCCTTAAGATCCCGGTGAATAATTCTGAGCCTAGAATCTTGATGAAGGTAAAGAAGCCCACGGGCAATCCCTAAAATGATGTTGTAGCGATTTTGCCAGCTTAGATGTCCTGATTTTGCTTTATCTGCATAGTTGTTCATCGAAGTAACTATTTCAGGCTACCTACGATTTAACTGTGAAAAGAAGAATCTTTCGTTTTGATTAAATAAGTAAATCAGGCAAGCAGGGCCTAACCAAAGATTATGGTGTCCAAACTTCTGTTCTGCATATACTCATAGATTAGCATCCTCTCTCCTCCTTGAATACAACAACCTAGAAGCCGAACAAGATTTGTGTGCTGAAGCTTGGCGATCAACTTAACCTCATTCTTGAACTCCTCAAGTCCTTGCAATGAATTCTTGGAAAGTCTCTTGACAGCTATGAACTTCCCGTCTCCAAGTTCACCCTGATGCATCACACATTGTTCCCAATTAAAAAGTGCACTTAAACATCCTATGATCTAGTAGCTTCTATATAAATCCATTATTGTCATCAAACAAGAGCAATTCAATATTTTATAACCTACTAGTTAGTGATTTCCAGTTCCGCCTAGGAACCAATTGAAATTGTAACCAAGTGCCAAAATTCAAGAGTCGCAACATCAAAATGATGCCTTACACCATATCAAAATTGTATGACTTACACTGACCTGATGCAAACACCTAACCAGCTGATGCATTCCTAGACAAACAAATGTAGGCAAGATGGAGGCTATGCATGAAGCCTAAGGTTACAAAATTAAGCGGCAGTGCAATCAAGAAATATAACTTAAAAATTGATCAGGCAGGATTGATGTCTGGATTTACAGGGATGATAAATCAGTGTGAAAAAGCAATTGAATTCATCTCAAAGGCACAATAAAAGCTAAATACCAAATTGCAATACATTTTCAAATGGAATGCTCAAAGACACTAATAAATTATGCAGCAAAAATTTACCTTGTAAACAGTGCCAAATCCCCCCTCGCCGAGCTTATTAGTATTTGAGAAGTTGCTGGTTCCAAAGTTTATGGAATTGATATCAAATAACGGTATATCTAATTCCTTGCTTCTACAGTTTTCATCCTCGATGCAGTGATCAGTTGTGGCTGAATCAAACGACAGCTGCAATTGACCGCTTCTCCAGTAATCTGCTCCAGAGAAAAATATTAAATGTAGCTATGAATTTATAGAAAATTATTAGAGAAAATTCTGTCGACATACCAAATCTTTTCATTATCTTCTTCTTCAAGAAGTAGCATCCACTGAACCCCAACAACAGCATCACTGAAGCCATGATCACAATGATGGTGATTATCGTTTGTCTATTTTCTGAGCTGCCTTTTGTTGAATCTGTATCCACAGCCTTAATGTGAATGGAATCATCTAATTTGTTGATGCAACTCTATAGACTTATAGCATAAGTATATGGAACGAGAAATAGTAAGCTCACCTAGCTCTGATGCTGCCAGCTTTATATAAAGATCTTCTCCATAATCAACAAACTCTCTGAGGTCAAGCAAATCTCCTTGCCAAGTAATGCATCCACTCCCCCCTGCACTGGTATTGGCACCTGAATAAGCCATACAGGAACAGTCCGACAAGCACCTCAATCTACACTCCTCGAGATTTATGCTGTCATCCACTGTGGCATTTGAAGTGTCAGGCAACTTCATTCCACTCAACTTCAGAAACCCGTCACGATTCTGGCATTGCAATGGCGTTCTCCTTAAACAACCATCTGATCTATCTCTCATATTCCAATCCTGTGGTGACTTTGGAACAAATCCTCTCAAACAATCGCAAATTGGCGAATCGTTTGAGTTGCAGACTCCATAAGGACCACAATGATCATAAAAATCACATGGGTCCCTCGGCATAGACCAATAGAGTGACCAAGATGAATCAATCAAAACATACCTTTGGATCTTCGACTGATTCAGAACAAACCTTGAAATAACAGAGCTGTCTAGAACTTTATATGTATAGTATACCTCATCCTCGTCCACGACAAACTCGAATCTGAAGACACTGTTAGGATCCATCTCAGGTTCGCCACTAAACTCCGATCCCATCCAAGGTCCGTTTCGGTAAATTTTCGTCAAATTGTTCCATATATAGAATTCTGGAGACCCTCTAAGGTCCAACTTGAACGAGTAGTCCCCCATTGAAGGATCTTCAATGCCCTTCCAAGTAGTGAGATACCGATCTAGTCTGGTCCTTAGATTCCATCCAAGCTTCATCCCTGACAAAAGTGTATCGCTAGGGTAATCGAAGCTCTGCCATGCTATATTTTCTGAAACGCTCTCCACATCCTTCAACACAAAGTTTCCAGAATCTAAGAGTTGAGCAACAGGATTGGTTAGCCTCGATGAGATGGTTGACCAGAGAACCGTACCTGTGCTATTCCGAAGGATGAGATTTCCATTGCTCCCAAACGTTAGATTTCCGGTAGAGTTGGTGATTGGGTTTTCTCTGTTAGCGACCCACACGACTGTATGAACTGGGATTTTCTTGTACCAAATTCCCAAGTATCTATAATTTCCTGGAGTACCGTACGTGAAGAAACCAAGTTCGAAATTCCCGCCTGCTGAAACCAGAGTTTGGCCATCTCCAATTGATGTTCCCACAGTGATGTTGTCCCCTGCAAGAGAGAGAGGGGAGAGACTTGAGAGAAAGAGAATGAACAGTGGCCATATCTTCATAGTTTTCTGCTTCATGGCTCATAATGAAGATGTGCATAGTGGAATGGTTTCATAAATTCCAAAATCAAACATCGTCTCCTCTAGGATGTAACAAGTCTCCTTGTTGTTGTTCTAGAAGTAGAAAGTTGTAATGGGGTTATAATTGATCTAAGTTGATTGTTCCATGTGTTTAGTGAAAAGGGATGCAGCACATTTCCACATAACAACAGGCAGCTGACCTAATAATCATTTTGATTGATGTGTCGTATCATTTGATTCCTTATTTCACCCACAAATGCCTGTCAGTTGGGTCCTTCTTTTACCCACAAATGCCTGTATTCTAGAAATATGCTGTGGCAAATATGGGTTTCTTGCCCCTAATCATGGGCTCTTCAATTTGCTAAATATACCTCTCTCTTTTTTTATTTTCAATTGAGACTGAAAGTGGATGGACATTCCATTGAACCAACATTGTGGACAGAACTTCTCGCTACTTTAGCTTATATTTGCAGGTCATATGAATATAGTGTTTTTTCCTCATATCGTACATAAATTATTTTGGATTAATGCGAGGAAAATGGATATGCATAAGGTAGTTGATTACAGGCATTGCAGCATGACATGTAAAAATGTTGATGGATATTATAAGTTCCGGAATTTCTTCTCAGGCTATTCATTGGTTCCTTTGTAGAATTTCATCAAGCAATTGTTCAGGATGCCCTTATAATGTGAATGCTAGGCGCTATGTGTATGGTTAATTATTAGCAAAACTCTTAATAATATAGCAATTATTTGAAGATGGAACATAAGGAAAAGAAAAGTAAGAGAAACATGTGGGAGGCTAATTATTCTATATCGCCCTCAATTTTTGACCAAACAATACTGCAAAAAATGTGACCTTTAGGCACTGGCTGCCTTAGAATCTAATCACTTTCAAATGAACGTTTTAGTTCCGTTTCTTTGACTGGAAAAATGAATAAAGATAATTATTTGTAACGTTTTTTTTTTAGTAGGAGAAAAATCAAAACAACTGTAAAAACCAATGGATGAAGATGTAGTAAAAGAAAATTTGGTTCAAAGTTGTTTGCTTGTGTGAGGCATTTAATCAAACAAGTAGGGGGCAGGTTAAATAGTACAAAAGATTGGATTTTTCAAGCTCAGGACTAACAATTTCGTTGCATCGATGAGACAAAGAGGGGATTTTTAACTCTTTCTCAGCGCCGTTGTCGTCGATCAAACGTTTGATCGCCGCCGCCTCATGATTGTATTGCAAATCCTGATCGCCATTGATGAACCCAAATCGGAAACACGTGAATACCAATGTTGCTGTGGAACGAGGCATGTACCCTGTAAGGCACTTGTTTTTCTTATGAATTGCGTATTTGTACCCTTAATATATCAAAAGGAATGTCTAATGAGGATTAAAATTACAAATTAATAAGAACATGTATAATGTGGTAACCTTTCTCTCTCAATTAGTCTAGTTCGTGCATAGCAAGATTCATAAGCTGCATCTCTCCCACGCTTATATTGAGATCAGTTTAAATTTAAATAGTTAGTTATTATAGATAGAATTAAGATAAGTCTTTTATTTAAATATAGATTTAGATTTAGATTTAAATAATAAATAATATTCCATTAGATAAGGATAAAGAAGATTTATATTAATCCTAAAATGAAAGAAGGTTTATTTTATTTTATAAATAGAATGGTGCTCTCATCTAGGAAAAATATCGATTTGATCATAAGGTTCAAAAGAGGCGAAAGACGACTCCATAAGAGATCAAGACGGTCATTAAAATAAGGGATCAAGACGATCATTAAGGAATCAATTTGATCATAAGGTTTAAGAGAGACAAGAGACGACTCTCGGTCATTAAGGGATAGTTATTGTTCATAAAGTTTAAAGAGAGTAAACGACGGCTCCATAAGAGATCAAGACTCTTAGGTAGAACTTGTAGAGAGAGAGAGAGTAAGATCTCGTTGGAGATCGTAAGAAGAGAGTTTATTGTGATTCTCTATAAGGTTTCTTTTTCTTTCTAAAGTTCTTATAAAGGCTCTCCCTGTTTCTTCACATTAATCTCTTGTGTTATTTATTATTGCGGCTTGCATCTAGTTTTTTGTTATGCGTCTTGAATGGATCTAGGTTTATAGATCCGTAAGGTTTTTCGCTGTGTTGCCGATTGGTCTTATGGCAAAAACAATTGGTATCAGAGCTACGTTCTGTAGTTTTGCAATTTAAGTTTACGATAGATGACAACGCTTGTGTCCACTCCCTATCTTCTTAAATTGCGATTCTATTGATAGTAGGTTTGTAGGGATCCGAGAGAAATGTATTTTCTTTGGAATTAAGGATGACGGGTAACAAATTAAATAGCACAAAGTTTGAAGTGGAGAAATTTAATGGGAAACAAAACTTCTTGATGCAGCAAAGAAGGATAAAAACACTCAAGTGTGAGGAAGGACGGCCTCGGTAAGAGAGTCGTACTAGTTAAAAACTGTGACAATATCAGTTTCGCAATTCTGAAGAAAGATTGTGCAAACAAGGGAAAGCGGAGAGAACAATTAAGGATACAAAATGAAGGCAGCAAATTTTCAAGATTCTATTTAGATTTAAACCAAGGTGGAAATTGTTGAGATTAGGTTAAATTTAAATAGTTAGTTATTAAAAATAGAACTAAGATAAATCTCTTATTTAAATATATATTTAGATCTAGATGTAAACTGTGGTTTCATAAAATTAGCAAAAGTTAACTCCAAAATACTACTTTTGTCTTGTTCGGCATTCATTTTGGAGTTGTGTTGACTGCAATTTTTCAGCCTTATGCGGTTATCTCAACTCCAATTTGATAAAGTTATCTAAATTCCAGTAATATTAATCGAATGAAATTAGGATTTCAATTGAGCATGGAAGATTAATCGAATTAAGTAAAAATCCGGGTTTTTTTTTGGTAATCGAGAATAAATAGGCTCAGGATTACTTAGTTGTAACAAGGGGAACAAGAATTCATAAGAGCGGTTCTTGAGGAAATTGGCATGATTTCACCTGTTGAAGTGATGCTAGTGTTATATGAATCTTTGAGGAAAAATGCGTATCTTTGAATTATTTGCAACAAGCAGCTTCGAAACAAACATAGTTATTTTTTAATTTATTAAATTTTTTGTGTAATAATGTTAATTAGTGACGACGGTTGTGATGGTGGTCTGATCCTAGACAACTATAATTTTCCTTAGATTTATTTCATTATTCTCATTGTCCGTATAAGTGTAGTTTCTTTAATTTAATAACTAGCACTAGACAACTGTAATTTTCTTTAAGTATTCGTCTCAAAATTGCTTACATTGCTTTGACAAGCGTCTTTATGGCTTTTACGAAATTCAATTGAGCCTAGAATTTAAGCACTATGAAGAACTTTTGCTAATTTACGTAACATCTATGTGGACGATAATGATTAAAATAGGTGGAGGTGAGTTAATTTTGATTGCAAGGGTCATGGTTACATGATCGATTTGAGATTTGTTTCTGTAGTGAAACAATCAAAAAAATGATTCAATTTTGACTACAAGGGTCATGGTTATTGATTGATTTGAAATAACGAAATATGTACTTAATAACACACCTTCATCACATCTACATCAGGGAGCAAGTTTTATGATATCTTCAATTAATTAAGAAGGACATACAAGCATATATGTCTTTTCCGCAAGTCCTTGAACTCGCCTTTTCAATATTTTCCGCAAGAGGTGTGTTGATTGGTTTTGTTTGCTTAAAGAAAGGCTTGATTGTTTAGCAACGTTTGGTTGTCGTTGTAAAGATGGTTTTTAGCAACATGTATTGTCCGTTGCTAATACACCCTTAGCAACAGTTAATTTCCGTTGCTAATAAACCTTTAGCAACGGTCAACACCGTTGCAAAATTGATGAGGTGGAATTATTAATTAATCATTTAAGAATTTGCTTTTAGCAACGGTGATGCCTTTTTGCAACGGATATAGATCGTTGCAAATTCTATTAACTTACTAATCATCTCTTCCAAGAAAGAGCTTGATATATATATATGAGCTTAATGGAGGAAAGGTGCCATAGAAGGGAATTTCCTCTTATGGCGTCGGAAAAATGCATCTTCCATGATTTTTTTTCGACGATCGGCATACATCACCTCCATCTTTATTATCTAAGATATGGATACACCAAATTTCATGTGATTATACCATTTTTTCACCGTTGATTTAGTTGGTGCAAAATTAATGGTTTACCGACAATATAACTTCTTACATTGCTAATTCAACGGTGAAAAAATGGTGGAATCACATGAAATTTGGTGTATACACGTCTTAGATGATAACGATGATGATGATGGATACCGATCGTCGGAAAAAATGATGGAGATGGTATTTTTTCGACGCCGTAGGAGGAAATCCCCTCCTATGGCCTCTTTCCTCTCCCTCTCTCTCTCTCTCTATATATACACACACACCGACACTTCTATGTAGACTAAAGCCTTAATTTCAAGACTAATGGCCAAAGCAAAGCCTAATCTTCATCCTCTCCCTTTCCCTAGCTCTATTTTCTCTCCAATTTCATATCATCTATGGGGAGGTACATTCCCGGTGCCAAAAGCTGTCTGCAACCGTTGTTGGTTGTCGAAATAACGGCGAGGTGTTGACATGGGGGGGGAACATCATCCATATAGAGACGGGCATATTGATTAAGTTTTTCGCTACACCTATTCGCTTGTGGATAAACAACCTGAAACTATTGATAAGAGCAGCGTCGAGATTGTTTGGATCGGCTTTGGTGTTGGAAAGAAATTGCAAGGAGAGAGACATGGTTGAATTCTATCTGAAAAGCACTGAGCTAAACTACTTGCGTCCTGATACTTCAATGGAATCTCCACATCATCCTTTGAAAAAGGGAATTATTGTTTGAGGATAAGAGACTTTTGGGAGAAAATGTTTCTATTTGTGCATGTTTTCAAATATTTATATTGAAAATTTAGCGTTTAACTGCATTAATTAAATCTGATCATTTAAGCTTTCCGCTTTTGATGAGATTGATGTTAGGAATCCACTCATATTAGTATATCAATCTTATAGGGACAAATTTCCTTTGTTGGCGCTTTTAAGCTTTGAATTTATGACCGAGTCCATATCATAGCTAAATACCTACTGACTAGCTTAAAGGCAGGTTTGTCTTTTTTTAATAACTAGTAAGTGTCCCGCACATGATGCACGAACGGTTTAAAATAAGAATCAGCTTAAACAAAAATGTTACCGTATGTTGAAGATGGTGATAATTATGTTTGATAAAAATTGTTTCAAAAATTGTTCTCAGACAACTAAAAATAAATTTCAGGTGAAAAGACAGAATATAATTAAAAAACACTAGTTTTTTGCACATGCCACGAACATATGGAAAATTGGAAAAAAAAAACTATTATCTACTAATTTTAATCATGCGTTAATATCTGACCCAACTATAGTAACTTTATTATTTTTTTGTCGACTCAAACTTAAAGGCTTGTCCATTCTAGAAAAATAATAATGTACAAAAGTTTTGAGTGTTTTAAAATTATTGGCATATAAATTCCGAACATGGTCCCATGATACCTTTTTATATTTTCATAAGAATTTTAAATAATGCAAAAATATTCTAAAAAATAGTTCTGAAATTAAAAGAAAATAAAACGAGAGAAAAGTTCGATATTCTTTTAGAATGAGTGGTTATAGATAACTTACTTATATTTTAATCGAATAGTAGTTTAACGCGGTTTATTATAATAAATCTTTAATATTTGTATTTAATTCAAAAAAAAATGTTTGAATGGCTTCAAACGATTAATTTTAAGTAAAATAAATTAAAAACCATATCTGATTTTAAAAATAAATAAATAAATAGTTAATCAAACAATACATATAAAAGATAGCAGATTAATACAAAATAATAAAATATTTATTATTTATTTTTTAGCTCTAGTTCTTTAACTCTCAAAACCCTAACTCTATGAAATTAATGAGCCTAATGATGACAACATCAATTAATATAAGATCCAGATATTTCAAAATACAAATTAAAATAAAAAATTTATTCAACAAAATAATATTTTTAATTAGTAATTACCGGATCTGATAAGTATACTCGCTTTTGATCTCTGAAAATAGCATTCTTATCTTCTGAAAAAATTAAAAACCATATAAGATTTTTTAAATGCAAAATTTTAAATTATATATAATAAAAATACAGATAGAAAAGATATCGCTTTTACACAAAATATAAATCCAAAAATTTGTTGAATAAAAATAAGTTTTTTAATCAATGGTTTTTGAAATCAGAATAGGATAATCCTCTTTTGGAAAAACAAATTCAAAATAATAATAACAATAAAATTAAGAACCGTATCAAATTTAAAAAAGATGCAAATTTTTCGATAAAAATTAAAAATAAAATACAACAAATAAAACAATCAATTTTACAATAAAAATATTTAGATAAAAAATTTACTGAATAAATTAAGATTTTTAAATTGATAATTACCTGAATCAAATAAATTAATTCTCCTTGACCTATGCAACAAGTGGATTTCTATCTTCTACAAGCTTTTCAATAAAAAATTTAAAACGAAGATAGTAGCTTTATATAAAATACATATTCAAATAAAAAATTTATTGAATAAAATAATATTTTTAATTAGTATTTACCGGAATCAGGTGAGAGTGATCCTCCTTGCCCTATACATCGATATGATTTCTATTTTCTGCAAAAAGAAAAAAAATTAATTAGTTCTTATCAGGAGTAATCTTTCTTAGCCTATGCGAGGACATGTTTCTTATCTTCTTAAAAAAAAGATTAGTTGAAGTAAATTAAAAATCATATCATATTTAAGAAAAAAATGTAAACTTTTTTTATAAAAGATATATAAACAATATAAATTTTTTTGAAGCAAAAAAGTAGGGAAATCCCTGCTTCCAAAATATTATAAATAAAATATGTACAAAAAAAAAGGGAATGCAATCAAAAGATTGATGAGCGACAAAAAAGATACTTATTGATAACCCTGCTTGGCTTATACAACGAGCGCCTTACTATTTTCTAAAAAAAATATTTAAAAATAACAAAAGGTAAATAAAACTTTATATCATTTGTAAGAATAATAATGAAAATTTTCAATAATAAAAATAAATAAATAAGCATGGATTTTATTTTTAAAAAAAGAGAGAAGAGATGAGGTGTGTTTATATACGTATGGATTTTTTAGTATAAACAAAGCATGATTTATACATATATAACAAATATATAAACCTTTTAAATTGACTAATTTTTAATATTAAACTTTATCTTTAACTTAAAAAATTCATATGCTATAGACGCGGAAAATTGATAAATTATTTATTATTTACTATTTTAAAAAAATTGATAATTGCATATGACTAATGGTTATAAATTTAAAATGTTCTTTATGTTTAAAGGAAATAACTTATAGAATTACAAATATTATAGTTCCTAAATTCATATATATTTAATCCACGTGATCTGTTTGTTTTGAAAAGATTTTAAATTGATAATTGCATATGTGCATTGATTAAAATTTAAAATGTTCTTTATCTTTAAAAGAAATAACTTATAAAATACAAATAGTTTAGTCCTTAAAATTCATACATATTTAGTTGGACTTGATTTGCCTTTGTTTTGAAAAGATTTCCTTTCTATGTAAAAGATAAATACATAATGTATAAAGATTTTATAAATTTATATTTGTTATTTTAAATTTTTTATTTAAATTTATTAAAGTAAGGATAGCATGTATACCGAATCTTAACTAAATATATAGACAAAAAAATGTCAATTTGTTTATAGCAGTAGTATAGATAAGAAATTCAAGTTATGTCTTCTAAAATCTCCCGCATGAAATGTCAGTTACAAAAATACAGGTCACAAATCAAATTTATATATTTCAATCAATTAACACGAAGAAAAATTCTCAGGATAAAATTAAATCCAAGATTATTAGATACACGGTGCGACATTACACTTTCTGTAACATCTATATGCGCCATGTGCATAATATCTCAACAAATAAATCCTAGCCTCAGCATGTGTCACAACCCGGAAATGGTACGTGACCGGCACTTGAATCACATGAATTCTATGTGACCCTACCGTAAGCCAAGTAAGCTGAAAACCAGGAATCTAAACTTTTTAAAGAAAATAGCGGAGGTGAAGTTTTGGAAAAAGAGGTATAAATGGAATTAAGTTTCTCTTTTAAAGTATAAGTAAAGTTTATAGACATACACGTGGATTGCATGCAATAGTTTGAAAATATTTTCGTCATTTGAATTTTGGGCAACACCTCCTTTGTAAATTTTGATTAAAAGTGGTACATAATCAATAATAATATTAGCATCCCCGATCGGGAGCTAACTCATCGTCAATCGACGGAATCACAACCACGCAAATAAATATATACGACGCCTGAGACGAAGATCAACTCAGAAATGAAAGTAAAGACATACCAAAACATTATCGACTCAAATAAAAAGAATTATATACAAGTCTCGTCTCCAAGTCTGAAAGAATATACAAGTCTCTAAGTCCATAAATATACAAGTCTGGTTGCTGAAGCTTTTAACTAGATTACAAATAAATATACATAAACAAATGGTGGTTATGATCTGTAGTGTAACCCACCTACCAAACAAATCACCCAAAAGAAAAACGTGTCTGCAAGAAAACTATGGCACAACGGGAGTGAGTTGCCAACTCGTGAATAGAAGACATCATTAGGTAGAAATCGAATGCATGACGAACTACCTAGCTCATACTGTAATAATAATATCATATCGTATGGTATCGAAAGTGAACATGTGCGTATCTATAAATATAATATCGTGCATGTATCAATATGTGGTAACATGTCATCCATAGTATGTATGTATATATATCATCCGATGCGTGTCCATCAACGACACTCGAATCGTCATAAAATCTTGAGTGTCCAGTATCGACACTCGAAATCATCATAAATCCCGTGTCCAGTATCGACACGTAAATTCTCATATCTCAGGCGCCATCTAGTCGGATCGGCCCTCATATATAAGGCGCCATCTCATCAGATCGACTCTCATATCCATCTGTCTCATATCACTCCGGTCGGTATCCTCCGGATATCCGCCAAGTCCAGTACTGTCACCGGTAGATAGTGTTCTCAGCCAGGCTCAACGCCTTTCTATACGATCTTCTTGTCCTTGAGTACCGTACCGGGTCTACCATGTACCCGCAGATGGTAACTCTTCACTCCTAAAATCGGGTAGTAATCATAGCTTAGAACCGAGAAATCTCATGGTGGACGTCGAAATATCATATCAAGAGAAAACCGCGTTTTTAAAACATTCACAAGTTAATTTAAATCATATCCGCGGTTTCTTAAATCCAGAAATCTCATGAAAACAGAATCTCATAAAAACGTGGCAATAATGGAATAATATGTACAGGCACAGAACAATACTGTAATGCATAACAAGTGTGTTCATATAAACGTGGCGTATAGCAATATAAAGAAGGTACTAACATAATCTAAAATGCTAACAGCTTATAATGTGATACGGTGACATAGTGAGTTCTATCCGTGTACGTGGCATGGCAATTACCAAAGATATGTGTGTGAGCATACGAGTATGTATACGTGCAACATATAAATCATCGGTAATGGTGTGTGTGTGTGTGTGTCCTAGCAACGAGGTTAAGTAAAACTAAATGTATAAACGTAGTATGTATTGTAATGATCGACGCGCGAGCGTATGCAAAAATAAGAAATCGAAACGCGAGTGTAAACGGAATAAAAAAATCGTAACGTGAACACGTATAAAAGTATCCAACTACGTATGAGCCATACGGTATGGTTTAAAATAACACGAATATTGTTTTGAAAATAAGAGACTACGATATTTTTGAAATAAATATCCTTGGAAAAGTCGTAGTGCACTCTTGACATTATCGTTTAAAAGTATGTAACGAATCGTTAGTTTTGAAAGTAACCATGACTCTAATATCTCATAACATCTACTTTGATGATTTTAAATAAGACTTCTCGAGTCGAAATAAATGTCGGCGATCTATTCTCATCATATAATGTACGGAATATCTCTCATATGATATCATCAAATCAGTATGATACGGATCTATAGTCACATACATCAGCTCATCTCATATCATATCATATTATATCGTCTTATATTATCATATCGTATCATATCGTCTCATATCATCATAGTGTAAATATCCTTTTTATAAATATATATATATATATATATATATATATATATATATATATATATTGTATCCTAGTTCTATGCTTGCGGGGGTGTCATATGCTATCTACCCGGCTTTCCCTGTAGATATACATCTACTCACCTCAACACGCCTCGTCCTAGTCGATTCCGACGGATGCCTTGTCCTCATTCGTCATCTCGGAAGTCCACACGATTGTACCTACAATCAATATCATAACCAAAATCGCATAAAAACCCAATTCTAATTTGAAATCACGAGTGAAGCGCACAAAAGTTGGAACCTATGGTCAACGCGTGCTAAAATAACAAAATACCACATGACGTCGACGTACGAACGTCAAACAACCGAGTCAAAACACAAATATCCAAAAACCAAATTTCAAATATCGCAAAATATTTCCAAAACCAAGTCAAAATAACTCCAGATTTTTCTTCAGGTGATCTGGGACTATTTAGCATATAGGTTGGGCTTAGTTATCCAGTGTGTGCGCTACAGAACAAGATTTACACCCTAACTCATCTAGATGGCCGCAAATTGCGGCCATATTGGATTAATTGGCGGCCAGGGAAGAAAGTTGGGGGCTCGGACTTCTACGGTGGTCTTCTACTGGTCTAAACATTTCTCTGTATGCTCTAAATAATTTTCAGAGTACTTTAATTGCTCCAGATACTAATAAATCATTAAGAACTCAAGAAAACCGACATTTGAAATTCTAAACCCATCTAATCTAAGGATTCTTCCACTAAATCACTCTCACCTATCACTAATGGGCTTGTAATCACCAATCAACCCTCTACTATATCACCGCTACTCACTATATCCACAAAAGCTCACTTTAGAATTTTCAAGTTTAGAAGATGTAAATTCCCAGTTCCGTAAATACAAAATTATCCCCTTGAATGTTTCCAAATTTTCTTTACAATTTGTGTATGAATTTAGAATGCTTGTTTTTATTTTAATTCTGAAAACTTATTTTTCCTAATCAAATAAATCCAAGCCAGCCCCAAAAGAAAACCCCGGCCCAGCCCAACCTCAAACCCCTATGCCATACCCGACCCGGCCCCGTGCCCTAAACCCGACCCGCCTCCCTTTCTTCCCCACTCTCTTCCTTTTCCCGCTTCTTTCTTTTCCTTCTCCCCATGTCGTCACCGCTCGCCCCACGTCCCCGCTCCTCGACTACGATCTCGCGCGCGCCCACTCACCCCTCTCGATCTCGTCTCCCTCTCTTCCCCATGCAAAACCGAGCCCCTCATCCTCACAACCTTTTTCCCCTGCACCCCTGTCTCCTCCTCGACCCTTCACCGCACACCGACCACTCTCCCCAACAGCCTCGCCTCCTTCTCCTCCTCCTCTCGTCACCACTCCTCACACCACCGACGAACTTCCTTGTCACCCTCCTCAACCCTTCACTGCACAACCGAACCCACTACGTCCCCACCATGAGCATCGCCGGCCACCAACCTCCTCGCCGACCTTCATCCTCAACAGCAGCACCACCTCCCCTGCACACCCCTCGCCGAGCCCAGCTCCACCAACCTTCATCACCGAGCGCCCTCGCCTCCACCTCAACACCCGATCAACCCCTACTGCCCTCTATCCAGAGCCCATCTCCCTTGCTGCCGCCGACGAACTCGCCGAGCCCCTCCTCTGTCACCGACAACAGACCGCCACCACCTCGCTGTCAAGACCCAGCAACCAAGCCGCCACCGAGAACTCGAACTCGAGCCAAGTCAAGTGCAGTGCCGCGCGTGTGTCGCGATCGTGCCGTTGCCATTGCCGCTGCCGTATGTCGTCAACGCGTCATCAGGCAAGTGTACTACTTGCTTCATGCTAAAGTTTATCTATCACAATTCTAAATACCAATAAATTCCGTAAATACTTTTCGTGCGAATCAATAATATGTAAGTGTTCGATGTAAAACTCGAGAGGGAAAACCCCGTTAAATTGACGGAAACTGATCACATAGGATGGCTTGGAATTAGCCGCGGTGGTTTTCACATTGAAGATCTGGAGGCATTACCTATTAGGCGAGAAGGTAGAGGTGTACACAGATCACAAGAGTCTGAAGTACGTCTTCACTCAGAAAGAACTGAATATGAGGCAGCGCTGATGGCTAGAATTAATGGCGAACTATGACTTAGACCTGCAGTATCATCCAGGAAAAGTAAATGTTGTACCCGATGCACTCAGTCACAAGCCAGCGGTCATGATGTTGACCAGCTAGAGGAGCATCATTGAAAATTACCAGAAGCTTGAGTTAGAGGTCGTTACGCCAAGTGCAATCAGGCAGTTTTGGCAACTACAAGTGCAGTCTTCTCTTGTAGATCGCATCAAGGCTGCGCAACCTGATGATCCCCGATTGCAAAAGTTCAGAGAGCATGTGGAAGCCGGGCTGAGAACAGACTTACTCATACATCAAGACGGTTCTCTGAGATTCGGCAGCAGACTCTGCGTACCCAAAGGGGATGTTCGAGAAGAGGTAATAGCTGAGGCTCATAGTTCAGCTTATTCTGTGCATCCAGAAGGCACGAAGATGTATCGAGATCTGAAGCAACACTTTTGGTGGAACGGGATGAAGCGAGAGATTGCACGGTTTGTATCCAGATGTTTGGTATGTCAGCAAGTGAAGGCAGAACACCAGAGAACAGCGGGACTGTTACAACCGCTTCCGATACCGGAATGGAAGTGGGAGCACATTACTATGGATTTTGTGACTGCCTTGCCATGGAGCCCTAGAGGCAACAACGCCGTTTGGATTATCGTCGACCGCCTTACAACAGCTGCACACTTTTTACCCTTCCGAGTGGGACAGTCGACAGAGTCGTTGGCAGAGATATACATGCAAGAGATAGTGCGACTTCATGGAGTTCCGGTCAGCATTGTGTCAGATCGAGACACCAGATTTGTTTCGCACTTTTGGAAGAGCTTACAGGAGAGTTTGGGTACCCGCCTCAAGTTTAGCACAGCGTATCATCCACAGACGGACGGACAATCCGAGCGTATGATTCAGACGCTCGAGGACATGTTGAGAGCTTGTATGTTGGATTTCCAGGGTTCTTAGGAGGATCATCTGCATCTAGTTGAGTTTTCTTATAACAACAGTTACCAGGCTAGCATCCAGATGGCCCCTTTCGAAGCACTTTACGGGCGTAAATGTCGATTCCCTGTTTGTTGGGATGACGTGGGCGAACGAAGATTACTGGGCCCCGAACTCATCGTTCAGACGGTAGACAAAGTCCAAATGATCAGACAGCGCATTAAGACGGCTCAGGATCGACAGAAGAGTTGGGCGGATGCCAGCAGGAGAGCACTAGAATTTGAAGTCGGAGATAACGTATTCCTGAAGATTTCCCCTACCCGCGGAGTTATCAGGTTTGGAGGTCGCGGGAAACCAGTCCCCACTTCATCGGACCTTTTGAGGTGCTAGAGCGAGTAGGAGAGGTGGTCTATCGACTTGCCTTGCCTCCGTCGCTAGCTGGTGTGCATAATACCTTCCACGTATCTCAGTTGCGGCGTTATGTTCGGGATGAGAGCCATGTTCTGGACCATTTGGAGTTAGCTTTGGGCAATGACCTATCGTACGAAGAGCAGCCCACCACCATCCTCGACCGCAGAGAAAAAGTGCTGAAGAACAAAGTCATCCCGTTAGTCCGAGTGTCTTGGGGCGGTCGTTCCCCAGGAGAATCTACCTGAGAGCGTGAGGAGGACATCCGTGCGCGTTTTCAACGTCTGTTTGTATAGTACTGTTGTTTCGTTGTCTCTTTTTAATTTCGAGAATGAAATTTTGTAAGGAGGGTATGATGTAAATTCCCGGTTCCGTAAATACAAAATTGTCCCCTTGAATGTTTCCAAATTTTCTTTACAATTTTTGTGTATGAATTTAGAATACTTGTTTTTATTTTCATTCTGAAAACTTATTTTTCCTAATCAAATAAATCCAAGCCAGCCCCAAAAGAAAACCCCGGCCCAGCCCAACCTCAAACCCCTATGCCATACCCGACCCGGCCCCGTGCCCTAAACCCGACCCGCCTCCCTTTCTTCCCCACTCTCTTCCTTTTCCCGCTTCTTTCTTTTCCTTCTCCCCATGTCGTCGCCGCTCGCCCTACGTCCCCGCTCCTCCACTACGATCTCGCGCGCGCCCACTCACCCCTCTCGCCCTCGTCTCCCTCTCTTCCCCATGCAAAACCGAGCCCCTCATCCTCACTACCTTTTCCCCCTGCACCTCTGCCTCCTCCTCGACCCTTCACCGCACACCGACCACTCTCCCCAACAGTCTCGCCTTCTTCTCCTCCTCCTCTCGTCACCACTCCTCACACCACCGACGAACTTCCTCGTCACCCTTCTCGACCCTTCACTGCACAACCGAACCCACTACGTCCCCACCGTGAGCATCGCCGGCCACCAACCTCCTCGCCGACCCTCATCCTCAACAGCAACACCACCTCCCCTGCACACCCCTCGCCGAGCCCAGCTCCACCAACCTTCATCACCGAGCGCCCTCGCCTCCACCTCAACACCCGATCAACCCCTATTGCCCTCTAGCCAAAGCCCATCTCCCTTGCTGCCGCCGACGAACTCGCCGAGCCCCTCCTTTTTCGCCGACAACAGACCGCCGCCACCTCGCTGTCAAGACCCAGCAACCAAGCCGCCACCGAGAACTCGAACTCGAGCCAAGTCAAGTGCCGTGTCGTGCGTGTGTCGCGGTCGTGCCGTTGCCATTGCCGCTGCCGTACGTCGTCAACGCGTCATCAGGCAAGTGTACTACTTACTTCATGCTAAAGTTTATCTATCACAATTCTAAATACCAATAAATTCCGTAAATACTTTTCATGCAAATCAATAATATGTAAGTGTTCGATGTAAAACTCGAGGGGGGAAACCCCGTTAAATTGACGGAAACCGATCACATAGGATGGCCCGATTAATAACGGACGTCGTGTTATAATTTGGCTGGAAAATACAGTCGTTACTGACGTGATAGGTCATTTTCTTTTAAGCCCGTTAAAACTGAATTTTTCCGTACCTGAAACTCGTAAAAATCACAGTTAAATTGTCACGCCCCGCTTCCCAGTGTACGGCGAAGGGGACGCGACGAGGTCCGCTACGTATATACTCAGAAGTACATACGCTAAGCGTATCTAAACAATATAAATAAATACATAAGAGACAAGAAATAAAAGGAACAGTAACTTTTATTTATTAACATTCTTTGTACAATACATGAAAGGAAATACAACTGAAGTAAAAAGATGCCTAAACAATGGCATAACAGGAAATGGAAAGTACAGAAAGGAAGAGTGTACAATGAAACTACAGTGCAGGGTCTTCAGTAAACTGCTTCAAGTCTTCTTGCGATGGCTCAAGCTCTGCCGGGTCCAAATCACCTGACGACATTCAAAGAAGAGAGAAACAGAATGTCGTCAGCAAACAGGTCGCTCGATAAGTCCCAAAGATAAGGGAGAAATAGACAGAGAGTAAGAGAGAGAGAGATAGTAGCTTTTAATATTGTATTATAATATTGTAATGTTGTATTAACGCTGTTGTTTGTAGCCTGGTACAGAAGATGCCAGTGTATACGAGGGGAGTCCCACTTACACCGGGGACCTTGGTAACCTGTAGTACAAGGCTCCGTCGATAATACCACGGAACAACGGCATGGATGTAATTACGTCTTAAGTGACCACCTCGCGCCACCTTTAACATATTCCGTACCAGTCTACCCCTTAAACCCCGCGATGTCTTGTTTGTATTGTTATCTTGTAAATTGTATTGTAAACTGAATTAATTGTATAATTGATTGACTGACCGAAACCATGATATCGGTAAACGGATATAACTTTCGAGTCATGTAAATGGAATAACTGGAGAACCATGTAAATGGAATGTATATTCATGGTTCGGTTCAGTCAAGTTGTATAGATTGATAATTGAATTCATGGATTCATGTGTTCATATTGAATTGGAATATTGTAGATTGTAGATTGACTTGAATCATGTTCAAGTCAGATTAATCAGACTCAAATCCGAGTCAGACAGTTAGAAATGTAAGTCGAAGTCCTATAATTGCTAGGGTCCTTAGGGTAATTTATAAACTTGAGGGGTTTTTATGTAAAAATACTTTTATATACTTTTCAAAATACACCTCAAGTATTTATTGTTCGTCTTTAGAGTTGTAATGAGGGTGGATTTTATGTTGTGACGTTTCTAGTGAAAATATCCTAATTTTATAAATAAGGGTATTTATCTGTAATATTGATTTATTAGAAGTTCATGGTATTTTAGTGTAAAAATTTATTCTTGTGATTTTTTAGGAAAAGGTGGAAAATTTATATTATAATAAAATAGATATTTAAATGATAAATATACATATGTTTATACAAAAATAATTTTAATAAATATTTTATATTCCAAAAATCTTATTTTCTTAAGATGTCGTATTTTAAACCTTTCGAGACCGAATGCTCCTTGCGGCGCGATAAACCGTATTATCCCTAACGGGTTCCCCAAAGGTGGGTTGTAGCGGCGCTTTACAAAGATTGTAAAATGTTAATCCTTTAGAAAACGGTTTTATAAAGTAAAAAGTATTTATTTGCAAAGGTGTAAATTTTCCGTATTTTAGATTCTAAGGTTTCTTAAGCCAACTAGCCTATTTCTAAATGATCTAAACGACAAGTCATTAGAAGCCTCAAATCGCCTCTTCACCGCCAATTGTGGCCAGATAAGTACAAGTGAGAAAGGAGGGATTCGCTCACGAATCGTGAGGCGGGCCTTTTAAAGTTACCTAAACTCACTTGCCTAGCCTAGACACCACAAAGTCAGGTTTAGATAAACGATCGATATCCACAACTTATCGTATTTCCTAATGAGAGGTACTTGTTTAAAAGTGTATCAAATCTAAAACTTTTAAGAATAGTTTTATTAAGAATGTGGTATTTAAATGAAAGTTTCGTTTTATCGTATTCTAAGTTTTTTTTGATGATGTCGTTTAGGGTTGTATTTGCGTGTGTGTGGAGGTAGGTCATTACCTCGTGCTCTACTTTAAATGTATAGCAAAGTTAAAGTTAAGGGGTTAAATGTAAAATTGAAACATTGTGGTATTAAAGTGAAAAATACGATAAATTGGAAAGGTTATCATTTCATATGAGAAAACTTGTTCAAATTATTTGTTAAGTGTTTAATAGTCAACAATAAGATGTTTAAGCATGATTGAATTGGTTAGAAGTGAAATTTTATAGAAAACCGAATCGGAAATCGGATTTGTTCCGATTCCGTCGGGTTTTGTAATTTCGTATTTTAGAGAATGAGAAAGAGAGATAGAATGGGACTTACGGGTTTCGATCTATACTAAAGAGTGAGGGGAGATTAGTGAGGTTGCCGAGGCGTTGCTTCGTCGCCGATTGTTTCTAAAAACGTCGCCGGAATTCCCGCCGGAATTTCGTCTTAGCTTCGCCGCGAACTTGTTTTCAAAGTACACACTTCTTGGAAAATTTTGAGAGAGTGAGATTAGGATTTTTGGGGGTGAGAGGGTGGTGTGTAGGGTTGGTATTTATAGGGTTAGGCTAGAGTTAGCGTAGATGAAAAGTTTAAAATAAAAATGTGATAAAATGTAATAAAAATGTATTAAAAGTGAAGTAATTGGGGTTTCTAAAGAGCTCTGGAAGTGGTCTGAGGCTGAAATTTTGTAGGTGCATAGGGAATATGAAAAGACACAACTTTCATTTTGGGGCCGTCGCCGGAATCGGCCGACTCGGGGGTGACTCGGACGTGACTCGGTTGGAGCACTGAGTCGGCAGAGTCGAGGCCGAGTTGGCCGATTCCCGGCCGAGTCCGGTGGCCAGGATTCTTCCCGACGGTTCATCTAACTCCTGCAAGTATTACATGTTTGGGTGTAGTGGGGTTTTTGTGAGATATGCACGTGTAAACTCTTGGTATTCTAAAGGTTTTTTTTAAAAAATCAATATTAAAAATAATGTGGGGGTATGGGATATGAACTCCGGTGGCTTGGTTCAGCCGTGCAAGGTATTACCAATGAGCCACAAGCTCCTTCTTATAATTATGGAGTTATTTAATTACTTAAAATGATAGCAGTAAGAGTAAATACTCCAAATATACATTAAATTTAAAGTAATTTCTTGTACACTAAAAATGGAGTTATTACATTCTTGTAACTTGTAATTAAAAACAAAATAATTACTTATATCTTGTGCTCAGGCTAAAATAACCCTTCATAATTTTGAAAAAAATTTAAAATTTTGTGTAGAAAAGTGTATAGGAAAATTAGGGTTGTTACATAAATGATTATAAATTGGAATGTTGCATTCGAGGGCTCAAATCGAAGCCAACTCGACGACCTAGAACCCCATAAGAGTGTTAATCTGATTCTATGCTAAAAAGATGACGGAAACTGGTTCGGAGTGCGGCTCTGGACTGCAGTCTAGAGCAGCACTGGCTGTTGATTCTCATTTTGTAATTCTTTCACTCTGCTGTATGAACATGTTATAATGTGGAAACCTATACCATAGAAAATATGAAACAGATTGCTAACTAATGAAAGTGATTTCATCCATTTCTACTGTCGTTTACTATTTAAACTGTATTTTAAATTAACAGAACGTATAGCAGTCCCAAACAGGGACAGACCTTATACCCCATTGATGTAAAGTGCGTAACTTCCAGTACACCATGGATATCAGCAATCCGTCTTGTGCGTTGGAAACCAAATTGATAAACCTAAATTTTGTTCAACTATAGCGTCGTCTAATTTTGATCCCAACAGGGTGAAAATTGTGTTGCGAAATAGACATTCAGTTCAGAAACTGAATTTCCAGCAGTGAACACTTAAAATGAAACGACTGTAACTTACAAACCTGAAATCCGATTGTCCTGAAATTAATTTTGTTCAACTATCGACTGAGTTTACTTATTACCGCTTTTATATCTTTTTGCATAATTATGAATTCATGATTTTATACGAATTTTCCATGTTCATAAGATGCAAAACGACTCATACTACACATGAACTGTTTAGCGGCATGACTCATAGTTCTACCTGACTACAAGACCTTTAGTGATAGCGAACATTCGTGTTAATTCTCAGTGTATATTGCATTGTCGAACGTTTGAAGTATTGGTGCGGTTGTGTCAAATACGCCAATGAATAGTGAGTGATTTGTGACAATGAACCATACAGTGAACAGTGAAAGAAATCGTGTTATTGATGCGTACCTGTACACAACTAGCCTATACTCACGAATAATGAAACCTGGGTAAAAAGGGGGAAATCGAAGTGGAAAGAGAATTGTATTTAGCGAGGACAGTGATTTAGAGGATGATCATTCGAACAGCGACTCTTATATATATATATATATATATATTAGGTTGGGCCTAGCGGTCCGGCTGACAGGGTTATGTCCCGGGCGATAGGGGGCCGTAGTCTCGGGTATGTACGAGGCCCTCGTTAAACATGATCACTTCTTTCCACAACTCGATTTCAAAAGTGACTTAAAGACCGATAGGGACACAGATCATACATTGCATCAGTTAGCCTGCATTTTCTCTTCACCGTTATTACTTTCATTTTCTTGTCTTTTGTTATTATTATAATAATTGCTATTATGTCGCTCTGACGACCTGAGTATGCATGCTCAGACCTTGAAGAAGAACCAGTTCAGGAGTCAGACTTACCCTTCGAGCTCGCAGAGATTTAGACGATCGTGCCCCCAGTACCTTTACTGTTTTCCCTAAAGAACCTTGTATTCGCACTTGGTTAGTAGTTCTTTTATTTTGTTTGTTGTGAATTGTGAACAATGAAAGTTAATGTAATAACTAGTGATGTATTTCCTTTACTTATGTGTTGTGTTTACCGATTACCATGTAATGCTAGAAGCCGAAGTGTGACTACGGCGGGATAATTTCTTGACCGTAGGAGCATGGCTGGCCTAGTCATCCCTCGTATCCCGTATTTTGGGAAGCGGGGCGTGACATAGTTTTGTTGGTATCAGAGCCGCGTTTAGTAGTAAGGGATAACATTAACTACACTTTATTACATTATTTTCGCTTCACTATTCCTGACTTTCATCCTTGTATCTAATCATATCCTTTTAAATATTTTCCAACGACATGACGTCCCCGAACGACCACTCCTCGGACTCAAGTTCTCAGGACCGCACGGAGAAGATCTCGAGTGCACTGACGACCCTCGCAGAAGCTCAAGAGAGAAAGACGGACCTACTCATCGACGGACTCAGGGCGATTACCGCAGTAGGGGGACCCTCCGCTCTCATTACCGCCCCCGAGGGCACTACTTCACCAGTTTTTCTGCCAGGGCTGGCACCGTGTCAGATTTTCGAAGGTTACATCCAGCTGCATTTACGGGACTAGCCGAACCACTCGAGGCCGAGCAATGGCTGGTCAATATGGAGAACCTACTGACGGCCGCAAGGGTACCCGTTGAAGATAAAGTGAATGTGATAAAGATCCAGTTGGAGGACGAAGCCTGTACTTGGTGGTCAGTTGAAGAAAGCAGACTAGAAGGGCCAATCGAATGGAGCAAATTCAAGGAGTGCTTCTTGGACAACTATTTTCCTTTCACCGCCAAGGCAGAGATGGAAGAAAGATTCATCTTACTGAAGCAGAATGGCAGGCCCGTGGACATATATGTGGCTGAATTCAACCGTCTAAGTCGATTTGCTCCGTATATGGTCGCTTCAGAGGCCACCAGGGCCAGGCGCTTCTTACAGGGACTTAATTTTGAGCTACAGCAGTTGATCGCGTCACTCGAATTGCAGACTTTTGCACAGGTGCTCAACGCGGCACGAATTCAGGAGAAGTTGATAAATATAGGAGGCCCCCAGTTGCTCCAGCGCGCACTCACGCACCGTCTCGAGGAGTCATACCAGTTCACAGGCCAGGGACGACACAGATGAAGCATCCATTCGTGCCCCAGCATCGCCCCCAGGGTAAAAACTTAGTTTGCGGCTACTGCAACAGGGATAGGCACACCCAGAAGGACTGTCGCCGCGCCAAGGGACAGTGTTTGATTTGCGGATCCAGCCAGTACCGAGTTAGTGGTTGCCCCGAGCGAACAGAGTTACAGGGAGGGTCTGGACCGCAGCAGCAGAGGCAACCCTACACAGGCCGCGGTCAGGGACGGGCTTTCACCTTGACCGCCGAGCAGGCAGAGGCTTCAGGCGAAGTTGTTACAGGTATTCTACCCGTTCATTCCATGCCAGCTAGAGTACTGTTTGATTCTGGAGCATCACACTGTTTCATATCTATGCATTTCATTGATACACACTCCATACCACATGAACCATTAACCAAGGGTTGGGAAATACATACGGGTAATGGTGTTATAGTATCCAGTCGAGAATGTAGATCCTGCCCAGTTGTAGTGTATGGCAGGGAATTCTATGCGAATTTCCTTCTGATCGGAACAGGCAGCTATGACGCAATTCTCGGGATGGATTGGATGAGTATCTTCCTGCAATTATTGATTGCCGAGCAAGGAACGTGACTTTCCGCATTCCCAATCACCCAGAGTTTATTTTCGAAGGCGGGAGCGAATCTTTGGAGCCAGCCAAGTATAGAGCCAAGCCAAAAGAGTTGACAGCTATGGAGATTGATGAGAGCCCAGCCCCAGAGATCGTTCGGGATTTCCTGGATGTGTTCCCTGAAGATTTACCAAGTCTACCACCTCCACGCGTCTTGGAATTCTCGATTGATTTGATTCCAGGTACAGCACCAGTTTCCAAGGCCCCGTATAGAATGGCACCGGTTGAGTTAGCAGAATTGAAGAAGCAAATTGAAGAACTCCTGGAGAAAGGATCTATCCGACCAAGCGCTTCACCGTGGGGTGCACCAGTTTTGTTGGTAAAAAAAAGGATGGATCGCTACGGATGTGCATAGACTACCGGGAGCTGAACAAAGTCATGATAAAGAACAAATACCCCATTCCGCGCATCGACGACCTATTTGATCAGTTAAGTGGAGCAAGAGTATTTTCGAAGTTGGATCTCCGTTCAAGCTATCACCAGATCAGAGTAGCGGCCAAAGATATATGCAAGACGGCTTTCAGGACCCGATACGGGCATTATGAGTTCCTTGTGATGCCGTTTGGTGTTACCAATGCTCCAGCTATATTTATGGATCTGATGAATCGAGTATTTGCGAAGTATTTGGACACTTTTGTCGTTGTATTTATTGACGACATACTTGTCTACTCTAAAACTTGGGAGGAGCACGTCGAGCACTTGCGCACGGTACTACAAATTCTTTGAGAAGAGAAGTTGTACGCAAAATTGAGCAAGTGTGAGTTCTGGCTCGACGAGGTTCAGTTCTTGGAACACATTGTTTCGGGCGAAGGCATCTCAGTGGACCTGGCAAAGATAGAATCTGTCAGGGATTGGCCAACACCAAAATCAGTGGCCGAGATCAGAAGCTTTCTAGGACTGGCCGGATACTATCGACGGTTTGTTCAAGACTTTGCACGATTCGCTGAACCCTTGACGAAGCTGATACTGAAAGATGTACCGTATGTATGGACGGAAGAGTGTACTCGGGCTTTTGAGGCACTGAAGCAGAAATTGACCATGGCGCCTATTCTTACAGTACCAGATAATTCCGGTGGTTTGGTGATACATAGCGATGCTTCAGGGAAGGGCTTAGGCTGTGTTCTGATGCAGCACGGTCGGATGGTTGCTTACGCCTCACGACAGCTGAGGAATCACGAGAGGAACTACCCTACTCAAGACTTGGAATTAGCCGCAGTGGTTTTCGCATTGAAGATCTGGAGGCATTACCCGTTAGGCGAGAAGGTAGAGGTGTACACAGATCACAAGAGTCTGAAGTACGTCTTCACTCAGAAAGAACTGAATATGAGGCAGCGCCGATGGCTAGAATTAATGGCGGACTATGACTTAGACTTGCAGTATCATCCGGGAAAAGTAAATGTTATACCCGATGCACTCAGTCGCAAGCCAGCGATCATGATGTTGACCAGCCAGAGGAGCATCATTGAAGATTTCCAGAAGCTCGAGTTAGAGGTCGTTACGCCAAGTGCAATCAGGCAGTTTTGGAAACTACAGGTGTAGTCTTCTCTTGTAGATCGCATCAAGGCTGCGCAACCTGATGATCCTCGATTACAAAAGTTCATAGAGCAGGTGGAAGCCGGGCTGAGAACGGACTTACTCATACATCAAGACGTTTTTCTGAGATTCGGCAGCAGACTCTGCGTACCCAAAGGGGATGTTCGAGAAGAGGTACTAGCTGAGACTCATAGTTCAGCTTATTCTGTGCATCCATGAGGCACGAAGATGTATCGAGATCTGAAGCAACACTTTTGGTGGAACGGGATGAAGTGAGAGATTGCACGGTTTGTATCCAGATGTTTGGTATGTCAGCAAGTGAAGGCGGAACACCAGAGAACAGCGGGACTGTTACAACCGCTTCCGATACCAGAATGGAAGTGGGAGCACATTACTATAGATTTTGTGACTGCCTTGCCACGGAGCCCTAGAGGCAACAACGCCGTTTGGGTTATCGTCGACCGCCTTACAAAAGCTGCACACTTTTTACCCTTCCGAGTGGGACAGTCGACAGAGTCGTTGGCGGAGATATACATGCAAGAGATAGTGCAACTTCATGGAGTTCTGGTCAGCATTGTGTCAGATCGAGACACCAGATTTGTTTCGCACTTTTCGAAGAGCTTACAGGAGAGTCTGGGTACCCGCCTCAAGTTCAGCACAGCGTATCATCCACAGATGGACGGACAATACGAGCGTACGATTCAGACGCTCGAGAACATGTTGAGAGCTTGTATGTTGGATTTCCAAGGTTCTTGGGAGGATCATCTGCATCTAGTTGAGTTTTCTTATAACACATTTACCAGGCTAGCATCCAGATGGCCCCTTTCGAAACACTTTACGGGCGTAAATGTCGATTCCCTGTTTGTTGGGATGACGTGGGCGAACGAAGATTACTGGGCCCCGAACTCATCGTTCAAACGGTAGACAAATTCCAAATGATCAGACAGCGCATTAAGACGGCTCAGGATCGACAGAAGAGTTGGGCGGATGCCAGCAGGAGAGCACTAGAATTTGAAGTCGGAGATAACGTATTCCTGAAGATTTCCCCTACCCGCGGAGTTATCAGGTTTGGAGGTCGCGGGAAACCCAGTCCCCGCTTCATCGGACCTTTTGAGGTGCTAGAGCGAGTAGGAGAGGTGGTCTATCGACTTGCCTTGCCTCTGTCGCTAGCTGGTGTGCATAATACCTTCCACGTATCTCAGTTGCGGCGTTATGTTCGGGATGAGAGCCATGTTCTGGACCATTCGGAGTTAGCTTTGGGCAATGACCTGTCGTACGAAGAGCAGCCCACCACCATCCTCGACCGCAGAGAAAAAGTGCTGAAGAACAAAGTCATTCCGTTAGTCCGAGTGTCTTGGGACGGTCGTTCCCCAGGAGAATCTATCTGGGAGCGTGAGGAGGACATCCGTGCGCGTTTTCCACGTCTGTTTGTGTAGTACCGTTGTTTCCTTGTCTCTTTTTAATTTCGAGAACGAAATTTTGTAAGGAGGGTATGATATAAATTCCCGGTTCCGTAAATACAAAATTGTCCCCTTGAATGTTTCCAAATTTTCTTTACAATTTTTGTGTATGAATTTAGAATGCTTGTTTTTATTTTAATTCTGAAAACTTATTTTTCCTAATCAAATAAATCCAACCCAGTCCCAAAAGAAAACCCCAGCCCAGCCCAACCTCAAACCCCTATGCCATACCCGACCCGGCCCCGTGCCCTAAACCAGACCCGCCTCCCTTTCTTCCCCACTCTCTTCCTTTTCCCGCTTCTTTCTTTTCCTTCTCCCCATGTCGTCGCCGCTCGCCCCACGTCCCCGCTCCTCGACTACGATCTCACGCGCGCCCACTCACCCCTCTCGACCTCGTCTCCCTCTCTTCCCCATGCAAAACCGAGCCCCTCATCCTTACTATCTTTTTCCCCTGCACCCCTGCCTCCTCCTCGACCCTTCACCGCACACCGACCACTCTCCCCAACAGCCTCGCCTCCTTCTCCTCCTCCTCTCGTCACCACTCCTCACACCACCGACGAACTTCCTCGTCACCCTCCTCGACCCTTCACTGCACAACCGAACCCACTATGTCCCCACCGTGAGCATCACCGGCCACCAACCTCCTCGCCGACCCTCATCCTCAACAGCAGCACCACCTCCCCTGCACACCCCTCGCCGAGCCCAGCTCCACCAACCTTCATCACCGAGTGCCCTCGCCTCCACCTCAACACTCGATCAACCCCTACTGCCCTCTATCCAGAGCCCATCTCCCTTGCCGCCGCCGACGAACTCGCCGAGCCCCTCCTCTGTCGCCGACAACAGACCACCACCACCTCGCTGTCAAGACCCAGCAACCAAGCCGCCACCGAGAACTCGAACTCGAGCCAAGTCAAGTGCCGTGCCGCGCGTGTGTCGCGATCGTGCCGTTGCCATTGCCGCTGCCGTACGTCGTCAACGCGTCATCAGGCAAGTGTACTACTTGCTTCATGCTAAAGTTTATCTATCACAATTCTAAATACCAATAAATTCCGTAAATACTTTTCGTGCGAATCAATAATATGTAAGTGTTCGATGTAAACTCGAGGGGGAAAACCCCGTTAAATTGATGGAAACTGATCACATAGGATGGCCCGATTAATAACGGACGTCGTGTTATAATTTGGCTGGAAAATACAGTCGTTACTGACGTGATAGGTCATTTTCTTTTAAGCCTGTTAAAACTGAAATTTTCCGTACCTGAAACTCGTAAAAATCACAGTTAAATGATTATGAATTGGAATGTTGTGTTCGAGGGCTCAAATAGAAGCCGACTCGACGACCTAGAACCCCATAAGAGTGTTAATCTGATTCTATGCTAAAAAGATGACGGAAACTGGTTCGGAGTGCTGCTCTGGACTGCAGTCCAGAGCAGCACTGGCTATTGATTCTCATTTTGTAATGCTTTCACTATGCTGTATGAATATGTTATAATGCGTAACCCTATACCATAGCAAAGATGAAACAGTTATCTAACTAATGAAAGTGATTTCATCTATTTCTACTGTCGTTTACTATTTAAACTGTATTTTAAATTAACAGAACATATAGCAGTCCCAAACAGGGACAGACCTTATACCCCATTGATGTACAGTGCATAACTTCCAGTACACCATGGATATCAGCGATCTGTTTGGTGAGTTGGAAACCTAATTGATAAACCTAAATTTTGTTCAACTATAGCGTCGCCTAATTTTGATCTCAGCAGGGTGAAAATTGTGTTGCGAAATGGACATTCAGTTCATGAACTGAATTTCCAGCAGTGAACATTTAAAATGAAACGACTGTAACTTACAAACTCGAAATCCGATTGTCCTTAAATTAATTTTGTTCAACTTCCGACTGAGCTTACTTATTACCGCTTTTATATCTTTTTGCTTAATTATGAATGCATGATTTAATACGAATTTTCCATATTCATAAGATGCATAACGACTCATACTGCACATGAACTGTTTAGCGGCATGACTCATAGTTCTAACTGACCACAAGACCTTTAGTGATAGCAGACATTCGTGTTAATTCTCAGTGTATATTGCATTGTCGAACGTTTGAAGTATTGGTGCGGTTGTTTCAAATACGCCAATGAATAGTGAGTGATTTGTGACAATGAACCATACAGTGAACAGTGAAAGAAATCGTGTTATTGATGCGTACCTGTACACAACGAGCCTATACTCACGAATAATGAAACCTGGGTAAAAAGGGGGAAATCGAAGTGGAAAGAGAATTGTATTTAGGGAGGACAGTGATTTAGAGGATGATCATTCGAATAGCGACTCTTATATATATATATATATATATATATATTAGGTTGGGCCTAGCGGTTCGGCTGACAGGGTTATGTCCCGGGCGATATGGAGCCGTAGTCTTGGGTATGTACGAGGCCCTCGTTAAACATGATCACTCCTTTCCACAACTCGATTTTAAAAGTGACTTAGAGACCGATAGGGACACAGATCATACATTGCATCAGTTAGTGACATATTGATTACCTGCATTTTCTCTTCACCGTTATTACTTTTATTTTCTTGTCTTTTGTTATTATTATAATAATTGCTATTATGTCGCTCTGACGACCTGAGTATGCATGCTCAGACCTTGAAGAAGAACCAGTTCAGGAGTCAGACTTACCCTTCGAGCTCGCAGAGATTTAGACGATCGTGCCTCCAGTACCTTTACTGTTTTTCCTAAAGAACTTGTATTCGCACTTGGTTAGTAGTTCTTTTATTTTGTTTGTTGTGAATTGTGAACAATGAAAGTTGATGTAATAACTAGTGATGTATTTCCTTTACTTCTGTGCCGTGTTTACCGATTACCATGTAATACTAGAAACCGAAATGTGACTACGGCGGGATGATTTCTTGACCGTAGGAGCATGGCTGGCCTAGTCATCCTTCGTATCCTGTATTTTGGGAAGCGGGGCGTGACAGAAAACATACACTGTAAGCTCTAAAACTAACTTTAACTAGTTTATGAAGTTAAGAAATCTAAAGACTTGATTAAAAGTGAGAGTTTTTATCTCAAGATGGCAACCGGGAAAAATTTCAAGATGGCAAAAGATCCTCAAAATGGAACTTGATCACACTATGATGCTTAGGATGAAATTAGAAATATTTTTAGTGAAGGTTCTTATGAGTTTTGATGAGGTTGGTGGGGTGATTTGAGGTGGAGGAGGTGGAGAAAGATGAAGAGATGAGGAAGTAGAGGCGAAGGAGATGATGAAATGAATGAGGAATGAAATGGCTAAGGCTTGTAGGGTGTTTTTCATCACCCTATTGAGATGAGAATACGCGTTGCTTGTCAGACGTATTACAGATTCCCTCTGTCTAGGGTAGGCTGAGATTTATTGATCGTGGGGATCCGAATCTCCGGCAGCCGCGGACCAAGCTACCGTTAAGTACCCCTCGCTTTTGAAGCGAAGGAACCTCCGATTGATGGGTCAACTAGTCATGCGAACTCAATGTGCAGTGTGCGTGTGTTGTGTTTTGGAGGGGATTTGGATGTATCGGGGGCTACGCAGAGTTTACGGAGGTCCCGCTACCCGGATAGCGGGCTGAGGGTCAAGAGGGCTAACAGCCCCCTTACGGGGTGCTGGGCAGCGCCCCGTTAGAATTTTTTTTTCTAACGGGGGACGTGTTTTGAATGTGGAGTGTATATAAAAAAAAGGTGAGTAGCGTTCTAAGGACGCGTGGGCGCCTGCAGATAAAGGGGACTTAGCCCCGGGATTAGGAGTTAAACTCCAAGGGACTTTGGAAACTCCAAAAAAAAGGTTTTTATCTTTATGGAGTTAAACTCCCAAAAGGATTTTAAGTGGAGTTAAGCTCCCAAAAGAATTTTGAATGGAGTTAAACTCCCGAAAGAATTTTATTTATGGAGTTAAATTCCAAATGATTTTGACAAATGGAGTTGAACTCCTGAAAATCTTCGGAGATGGTCAAAAGGGATCATTTTCTTCTTCCTTGATCCCTAGATCTTCCTAAAAGTGGGACTTTTGGAGACGAGTCTCCTTCTTCGTCCTCTCTGTTGGCTGGATCTTGGAGAAAAGGGGACGAGACTTAAAAATCTCCCCTTTTAAAGATTTGATGGGAGATCCGAGCTTCCCTTCGTGGGTTTTATGATGAAAAACTATTTCTTTTTAGAAAAGGAAGAGTTAAACTCTTGATTTAATTCAAAAACCCTAATTTTTGAGAGGAATGAATTCTTATGGCATTTCATCATCATGTTGCCTTATATAGGCTTATAGGTTTACACATAGCCCCTCGGGCTTTACAAAATGGTATTTTGCTCATCGCATGCCTCATGTATTCATTTCTTTTGCACATAAGCCATGTGCTTCACAAAAATTTGGTTTTATGCCCATTTTCCTTACATTTATTCATAAAAGTTACATTAAAATTATTTATTACATGGTTTTCTCCTTGGCATGAGAGAGGTCGGCCGTGGGGCTCTACTTGGACATGGGCCCACTTGGCCTGGGCTTAGACCCGCTTACTTGGGGTTGATTTTAATCTTGACTTGGTCATCCGAGATGTAATTTTTTACCCAAATAAGGTTACCACGATCCCTCGCTCTCTTCCTCTCTGTCATGCCCATACCTATTTTAATATTACCACCATTCTCCATTTTCTTTTCATTTCCTATCTTTTCTTTTCTTTTGAAAAATACAAAACCATCATAAAACAAAAAATGAACTGTTAACATGCACTTAATATGTCATACACATTAAATATGGTTTAACAAAAATGAAGCATGGTTTAATGCACAAATAGGAAAATACTAATTGAGTTTAACATCAAACTCATATGATTTAATTATATACTAATTTATGAAAAACCCAAATTAAATAAATGCTTTCTTAAATAACAATTCATTTTAAATTTTCAACTATTTTCCAAAATAGTGGTGTATAATTATACCAATCTACGAAAACTCAAATTCATACCCGTATAATATCCGTAAAATTCATTATTTTATTATTTAAATTCCAAAATAATATTTTATATTTTCTAAACTGTTAGAGCATGTGCCCTCGCGATCGCAGAAGAACGTCTTCCAAAAATAATAATTTTAGTAAATAATAATATTAATAATAATAATAATTAGGCATTCTTAATCATATTAGGAACTATATATATTTTTTTATTCATGTAGCATTTAAACCATCCCAAATCATTAAAAACCAAAATTAATTTAATCTTTAAAATCTGACAAAGACTTAGCTTATGACATATAAGGCATTTCGAATCTATCATCAAACAAAAATATACTCGTTGGACATGAAATTCTTAGTTTTGATATATATAAAAGGTACCCATAAATGGATTAAGCCTACCATCCGATCTTCGGCGTATTCCTTTCCGACCAACATTTGCTAAAAGTGTTTGAATCTAACAGACCATCCATGGACATCTTGAGTATGTTCATATGTTCAGGTTTATGGAAAACGCCACAATAAAAATGATATTTGAAATATAAAATATGTATAGACCAATATTAGAGGGCAAAGAGTATACAATGCCACCACAAAAAACTCCTAAAGTGGCCACATTTATTGTCCGCCGACTTTTTCGATAATCGATATCGACTATTCTGTTCCAAATAAATGATTGGTTAATACTGTTCCAAACTTGGAAAAAAATTCTTCTGAAGCCATATTTGCCGAAGTGCTATTTTAGATAAAGATAAAGAATTCGGTAGTGATCATTGGATGCTGAACTAAGAGAAGGGTTCGAAGTGAATTTTGCAAAAAATCAAGGACTCAAGATAATTTTCTAGGTTATCTGTATAACTGGTGAGAGTGGGGTTCATATTAGTTGTCTAATTAACAATTCTACAATGAACAAGTAAACAATGTAACGATGCATGTATCCATTACAAATTTTCACAACCAACGAGGGGTTTGATTAATTATCCGGGCACACCAAATAAAAGCTTGAATATTCCATAGAATATTCTCTCTTATGGCTTTAGTATATATAGCATGGCCCCCGTGGCATATCCGGACAAATTTTAATTTATACAGAATTATATTAAAATGTTTTAAAAGGCGGAAATGAAAATAGAGATGGAGGCAGTGGTGCAATAATGTCAAAATGAGCTGTATAGATGAAATTGTGGATGTAAATGAAATTCTATATAAAACTGCATTCTCCCTGGGTAAATTTATATGCCAAAATGAGCTGTATAGATGTTCCAAACGTATAAGTCCTGTAAACTTAATTTCATGCGAGAGTTTCAAATGTTGTGGGACCCACAGAGGGGAACTTCATGTGAGAAGAAGTTGATGGCCACATGCTTTCAACACTTAAAAGAATTGAGAAAATTGGGCCTCAGTGTAATTTAGCAATCCAAGTAAAATGTTAAATTCAGCGGGGGATTTTGTGAGAAGGCCGAAGGGGCAGAAGATTTCCATACCATACACAGCAGATCTGTCCAAGCCATAGGCGCCAACATACACGTCCGTGCTTTTTTCCGAGGCGCTGCCTGTGACTCCGCATGGGAAAAGGGGTTGGAATATTTTTCCATATAGGCTTTGTATGATACACACACACGCACACACGCAGACGCAGGCTTTCTTGCTGGATTATTAGGGCAGCTAGCCAGTTGGGGTTTTATGCTCCAAACAAAATCATCTTTCTCATGATCTTCTAAAATGGTTTTGTGTCGTAAAGCTTGAAACGACAGCTAAATTCATGTTGAACACAATTTCCAAAAAAATGGCTAAATTTCAACTTGTTATCATGAACTATAGGTACTTTCCCCAAATGATGCCACGAACTTTAAAAATGATGGATCGATACCATGAACTTTCAAAAGTACTAAAAAAAAACCCGGGGAAGTCAACGAAAATTACAAAATTACTATAATACCCCTCCTTTTTTGCAAATGTCATCCTTTTATTATATGAGAAGAGTATTTTGGTAATTTTGTAATTTTCCGTTAACACCTTTAGGTACTTTTTTATGCCTTTGAAAGTTCATGGTATCAATCCGGATAGCCAAGAAAATTCAGTGGTTCTAATAACACTAATATATGCATTTTGGAAAAGCTTGCAACAATTAATTCAATATATTTCAACTAGAAGAGGAAAGCAACACTAAATTGAAACTTTAACAGCTAATAGATCCGTTTGGTTTAAAGAGAAAATCCTATCATCAAAATAAACTAATTTTGGCATTTATTTTGAATTACACAACATATTTTACCAAATACTCACTTAACAATAATAATAATAAACCCATATCATTCTCCTAAAATAACTACCTATAATAACTACCGATAAATAATGACTAGCTATAATTTTACTTTTTACTGGATCTGCATTATGGCGGCTAGTCAGCTGCGGCATGCATCCAAAAAAATTAATTAGCCGCGAAATGCAGAGGATAAAAACTGGGGCTCAGGTAATTTGAGTTGGATGGGACATGTCCCTTGCATTTGTTTTCATTGTGCAGCCAGGGGCATGCAGTATACCATAATTTAATAATGACACATGCAAAATTTTTAGTTTTAAGAAAACCTAAACCCCCATTTCTACGGTATCAAAAAGGTTAATAAATTTTATGGCCGGTAAAAGAATTTGAAATCGTTAATGTCAGCCTTTTTTGGAAGATAAACAAAATAGGATAAATTACGCTAATTACCCTTAACTTTCAAGGTTTTTCACCAGAATACGTTAAAGAATTTTTATTACATTGAAATACCTTTAACCAAGGTTACCGAAGAGAGATTTTTTTTTACTAAAATACCCTAAAAGTAGCGTGTAAGGTACATAAGAAAAGCTTTAAGGTATTTGAGTGAGAATGCATGATAGCTAAGGCCTTTTAATTCACCCAACAAAAATATAAAAATTAGTGGGCTGGACCTTAGCACAACCCACTAGCAGAGAAAAATGCCCTTTCAATAGAACAAAGAAACAATAAAAGCTTTAGATCTCTCCAAAAAGAGCCGCCGCTTCCCGTCACCGCCGTCGACCGCACCGCCTCCATCACCGCCCAAAATGTCTCCTTCGTTCGTTGACGGAGAGCACAAGAAGAAATGCAAGAAGAGGCCGAAGAGAAAGGACCTAGAAGAAGAAGAAGAAGAAGAAATCGAAGCATGTGCCAATGAAGAAGAAGCAGAAGAAGCTCCAAAGTCTAAGAAGATGAAGAAGGTGAACAGAAATTAGAAACCTGAAGGCGAAGAAGTTGGGGTTGAAAACAGAAAGGATGAAGAGAAAGAAGAAGAAGAAGGGGATATAATGACGTCTTAGGGGTCGAGTTTAATGACGTCTGAGCCCTTTGCGAACCTGCCGATTTCGCAGCCGATCATGGAAGCCATCAAGGAGATGGGATTTGAGAACATGACACAGGTGCAACTTTTTAGTCCTTTTTAGTTTTTATATATATATTTTTAAAAATTGGATTGGATGTTGATTAGTAATTTAGAGGATGTGTTAATTTGAGGGTTTAGGGTTTATGTGGGTATGGAATTTGGATGAACATATGGTAGAAGTTTTATGGCGGTTGCTGTAATTATAGTTTGATTAGGCATTAAAAAATCATTTCTTTTTTGCATTGGAATTAATTAGGGGCTAAGGTTTATGGCTTTGTGATTGGGGTTGGGTTGTTGTTTAAAGCTCAGATCTTATATGGTCATTCAGAGGATTTGTTATCTGCATTTGATTATGACTTTTTGGTTGATATATTGATAATAATGTGACCTCTTAGGGGTATTTATCATATAAAAACCCAACCTTTTTTTTATTTAGAATTTAGGATGCTTTTGTTTATAAGAAATTCGTTGGCTTTATCAGGATAGCATTTAGTGGGTTCTATGGTTTTGCTGGCTTGCCTCTGTAAATTTTCTTGAATCATGAGTTTGTGATTGCTGCTGAATACTCTGCAAGAACAATTTTTATTTAGCATTGTTGTGCCCCCTTCCTTCCTTCCTGCATTATGTGATCGAATTTTCACCATTAAACTAAGAAGCAATTGAGAAAACTTGTATGCTAATAAAATTCTATTTAAAAATGTATGCAGATTCAAGCTAGAGCCATTCCACATCTACTAGAAAGGCAAAGATGTTATGGGAGCTGCAAGAACAGGCTCTGGAAAGACTCTCGCTTTCTTGATACCTGCAGTTGAATTATTGCATAACATTCGTTTTACATCTAGGAATGGAAATGGAGTCATCATAATTTGCCCAACCAGAGAGCTCGCTATTCAAGTATGCATTTTATCAATCACTTGTTAAATCTAACGTTAGCCTAGATTTTTTATTATGTAATGTTCTTCACTATTAGAAGATTAAATTAGTTCAGTGTTTCAGTGTTTCTAGGTCGTTCTACAAACTTGTCAGATCGTAGTTGCAATTTTTCTAAGCTTTCATTATGGATTGGAAATATTTGACCTGATCACTTTTCTCCAGATAAGCTATATGGTGAACGAGATTGAAAATGTTATATTTATATTATTATTCTCTTACTTGCTACAAGGTTGATCAGTGACCACAGATCTTTCTTGAATTCATTGGCAGCTCAAGGATTCTCTCAGTTTATATCTCCACCCTACGTATGACCAGTAGTTTATCGAGAAGGAATGCTTTCTGCTTTCTTCTAGATAAGTAACATTCTCTATGGTTGATGACTGTGTAAATTTTATTGTTAAGAAGGAGAAAAAGGAACTAAATATGCCAAGGCATGGCTAATTTCACAGTTTAGTTTATTTCTTATATTATTACAACAAGTATAGAACCAAGACCTACATATGGATACTGGAGTATATGCCGAACTAGTGTATCAAACCTGAAATATTTGGTTTACTATCTGTTTATTAGATACAGTGTTTCTGGTATTTGAATATCCATTGTGTTGCCTTTGCATCAATCTATTGGCATAGTTGGATTATCTTGTGTATTGAATGATCTTTGAGCGTATATCTTGCCGGCTTTTCGTTCGATATGGTTTGTCAACTTTTAAGGTTTTTCCTGTATCGAACCTCTAAAAGTCTGGTATTTCTGGATACAACCCTTAAAAACTTCGATATTTGACATATAACCCTCAAAACTTCACCCTTATTCAAAAAGGACCTTTTGTCCATTTAACCTGGCCAACAACTTGGGTTTAGGGTTAACCATGGTTAGGGTGTAATACATAACTCCTCGTCTAACCCTCACGTATCTCTAGTCAAGTTTCAAGAATGGAGGCCTTCATGTTCATCCCCAAATTTTGATCATTTCGTGGGTTGAAATGAGGTAAGTGAGGGAGCTGCAAATTAGCTACAACTTGCAGGTTGCTGCGAATTGAAAATAGAGATAGGTGAGTGAAAAGGGCAGAAGAGCAGGGAAGGGTATTTGAATGCTCCAATATAGCTCTTTGGAGGGAAAATCCGTCATTGAAACCCCCTAAAGGCTATATTTAACGGGATGATGGCAATTGACATTGGGGGACTAATACTGTTTACTCTAAGTTTTAAGGGTTGTATTTAGAATATCAAAGTTTTGGAGGTTGTGTTTAGAAATATCAATGTTTTAGGGGTTCAATATAGAAACCAGCCCGAACTTTTATTTTGCTGGTTTAGTATCTAAATGTTGTTAAAAGGAACAATTTCATTAATAAAGTACATTTTTGCAATAACTATTCTTGACATCTATAAGGACCACTGATTGTCCCATGCCCAATATATCATAGCAAGCAATAATGCGGGAAACTGTGGTCATGCTAGTCTAATTTCTGTTTTATAATGCAGACACATGCCGTGGCAAAGGACCTCTTAAAGCATCATTCACAGACCCTGGGGTTGGTTATTGGTGGTGCAGAGGAGAAGCGGAGCTTCTTGGAAGGGGAGTAAATGTATTGGTAGCTACACCTGGAAGGTTGCTAGACCATCTTCTAAAATACTAAAGGATTCATATATAAAAACTTGATGGTAAAGATTCCTATGGTACTTCAAAGTTTAAACATAGCAGTGCTTTTATCTTGACACTTTGGTGTTCTATTTTGATTTTTCTTGTATATATTTGTTGAGATGCGGGAATGAGAGGTACATGGGTATAAAATATAAGATGGGATAAACTTCAACAAGGTTTGCGTCTTATTGATGGAACCCACTTATGTCAAAAGTCCGTGTACATTCATAAATAAAATATATAATCGCCCCCTCGTTCGTGGATATATATAAATTTAATATAGTATAAGAGCTAGGTTGATAACATCCGTGGACTGGTACTTTAATAACACCTGAGAGAGAGCCGTCCACATGCCCTTGATAGAATCACCTTTCCTTGTGCCGTTGCACATTTCCTTCTTGTGCCGTTGTTGCAACTTTCCTTGTGCGGTTTACTTGTCTCTGAGAGACTAACCTCTACATGTGTTTATACGATTCTCGTGACAACCACGTAGTACGTGAGGGGGAGTGTTGAGATGTGGGAAAAACTATGAGAGGTGTATGAGTATAAAATATAAGATGAGATAAATTTCAATAAGGTTTGAGGCTTATTGATAGAATCCACTTATATCAAAAGCCCGTGTACACTTATATATAAAATATATAATCGCCCCTTCGTTCGTGGATATATATAAATTTAATATATTGTGAAAATAAGGATGCAATCTATATTGCATCTAATCGTGTGTTACATGAGCGAACAAAGTGTATTGAGCTGGATTGCCACTTCGTGAGGAAGAAAGTTGAAAATGGATTCATCGTACTTACTATGTTCAAACAGCTCATGTTGAAAATGTGGTTAACATAGTCCCACATCGGGAAAATTATGGGATGCATATGGGTATAAGATATAAGAGGGGATAAACATCCATAAGTCTCGAGTCTTTTGGATGGAGTCCCGTTGTATTGAAAGCTCATGTGCATACACGTGTGGGTCCATGTGTTGTGGGCCCAAACCGAGTTTCACATGGTATTAGAGCTTGGATGTTTGTTTGTCCACGTTACACATGAGCTTTGAGCCCCCGCACGTGAAATCCTTTTTGTCCACGTGGAGTGTTGAGAATGTGGTTAATATTTAGTCACACATTGAAAAAACTATGGGATGCATATGGGTATAAGATATAAGATGGGGTAAACCTCCATAAGGCTTGAATCTTTTGGATGGAGTTCCACTATATTGAAAGCCCATGTGCATTCACATGTGGGCCCATTGTGTTGTGGACCCAAACTGAGTTTCACAATATTAAATACAGATAATGAAACCGTGATGATTAAACTTGCCCTTTTCCTAATATTGAGACTAAGCATGTATTTTAAACAGATGGAGTTGATATATTCTACCGAGGCATCACCCATAAATAGGATACCTACCATCTTACCTGACAGTTTCAGTTATCTATTTGATTTTTCTTTCGGGGGAAAGTGAAGTGAGGCTTCAAGTTTCAAAAATTTCGTCTCAGAGATTGTAGTTCAATTTGAAAGCAAACTTACATGTCAGTCAGACCTTTAGCTGATCCCTACATCTTAAAACAACAAGTCCTGTTTTAGATTTCAGGACTCAGGATAATCAATGATTTCTACAGGTACATTTTCATAAACTATAATACTTTAGTTTGATTCTGAAGGGTATAACATTGCATTATTATATTTGATGTCAAGTTTACATTTTCATCTGCTGTTTTAACTGGTGAAACTGAATTTGAGTCGAACTTTAAAAAAGTCAAACAAACTTAATCTCCTTGGCAAACATAGTTTACTTTACATGTATATGCTGTTTTAACTGGTGAAACTGAATTTGAGTCGAACTTTAAAAAAGTCAAACAAACTTAATCTCCTTGGCAAACATAGTGGAAATTTACTTATTGTTGATTCTTAAATGATTCATGTGGTTTGTAATATTGCCAAAAAAACCAATCTACTTGTTTTTTCTATGCTAGTTATTTCATCTTTGAAGAAATCAAAAGAGAAATATTTTATTGGCTCAACCGGCATAAGAGTTCATACAATCTATATATAGAGAGTTATAGATGGTTTCTCCTATCTCAATAAATTAACTAACACAATAACCAATTATACTTATAACTAATACATAATAACAAATTATATATTCATAACACTCCGCTGCAAACAGGAGCATAGATGCCAATCATGCTAAGTTTGGATAGAAGACGAGCGAAAACTAGCCGAGGAAGAGTTTTGGTAAGAAACATGCTAGTTGAGTTTCAGAGGAAACGTGCTAGAGTGCAACCATCATATATGTCACTTTGTCACGAATGAACTGACAATCTATTTTGATATGTTTGGTCCGCTCATGAATAACTGGATTCTCAGCAATGTGAATTGCGTCTTGTTATCACAGAAGAGTGTAATCGGAAGAGAAGAAGAAACTCTAAGATCTGTCAAAAGGGAGTTAAGCCATATCAACTCAGCAACTGTATGTGTTATAAATCTATCCAGCCTCTGCAGAAAAACAAGCAACTACATTTTGCTTCTTATTTTTCCATGTAACCAAATTTCCTCCCTAGAAGACACAATGGCCACTCGTGGAACGCCGATCATCAACGGATCCAGCAAAGTTAGCATCCGCAAAGGCTGTGAGCGACAAAATAGATGGTTTGTAAAGAAGATCCTGACCTGGAGAACCTTTGATGTGTCTGAGAATATGTTCAACTGTCTTAAGGTGGGAGGTCAAAGGATTCTGCATATATTGACTCATTATGCTATTGGCAAAGGCAATGTTTGACCGAGTGACAGCGAGGTAAATAAGCTTCCCAACTAGACGTCGATATCATCCTGGATCAGGTAGTGGAGGATCTGAGGGAGAGCTTAATTGAAATAGCTTGACTGAGAAATCCACAGGGGTGTTTGCTGGTTTACATCCCAGTAATCCTGTCCCGGATAGAAGATCAAGTGCATACTTGCGCTGAGAGATCTGCAATCTACCAGAATTTCGTAATACTTCAAATCCAAGGAAATATCTAAGCGGTCCAAGATCCTTGGTATGAAAGTGTGAAACCAAATGTTTTTTCATCTTGAAAATGCCAGCAGAATCATCTTCAGTGATGATAATATCATCAACATACACTAACATAATTACCCTGCTCTAAGAACGATAGTGTGAAAAGAGACGTGTTGGCGCGACTATGTTTAAAGCCAATCTATCGTAAAATCATGCTAAAATTTTCAAACCAAGCACGTGGTGACTTCTTCAGTCCATATAGTGATTTGTGTGGAAAACAAACCACACTCTCTTGGTCGCTCAAACTCAGGAGGCTGCTGCATATAAATAGTTTCGGAAAGATTGCCATTAAGAAATGCATTCTTCACATCAAACTGATGAATATGTCATGCCTTAGAAACAGCCAAGGATATAAGAATACAGACCGATTGTAATTTGGTAACGGGTGAGAAAGTTTCAATATAATCCAAACCATAATGCTGAGTAAATCCTTTGGTTACCAATCGAGCTTTGAGACGATCAGTCATTCCATCTGGATTTTGCTTGATAGTAAAGACCCATCGACAACCAACAAGCTTCTTATCTGAAGGCGGAGGTACCGGTTTCCAAGTCTGATTTGAGCGCAGTGCAACAATCTTCTCTAACATAGCTACATGCCAATCTGGGTGCTGAAGTGCTACCTGAACAGAGAAAGGAAGAGTGATGACAGATAAAGAAGAAACAAACTGACGAGCAGATGGGCTCAGTTTATAATAGGAAATAAAGTTAGAAATCAGATGTGCAGCAGTGCAAGAATGCTTACCCTTGCGTAAGGTAATAGAAAGAGAGAGATCTTCGTCGGAAGGCAGCGGCGGTGAAGAGGCAGGAACAATAGACCGTATTATAGTACCTGCAGAAGAATTGTTAAAAGAATCATTGGGAGGAGGTGGCTGGACAATTTTCTTACGATGTTGGTACACATGTGGATAAGAGATCACATGCTGATCACTAGGAAGCACAGGTTGAACAGATGAATCAAGTTTTGGGAAGGTATGTGTGGAACCGGAATAAGAGAAGTGGGTTTCTCAACAAGTGGTAGAAAATAGGCATGATCTTCTAGGAAGGTCACATCACATGAAATACAAACTTTGGATGTGGCAGGGTCAAAGCAAACATGCCCTTTTGGGGATCGAGAGTAGCCTGCAAATACCATACGTGTAGCTCTAGCATCAAGTTTGTCAATATGAGGGCCAAGAACATAAGAATGGCATAGGCAACCAAACACTTTTAGAGGAATATGAAAAATCTTGCCATGTGGAAACAAAATAGAAAAAAATACTGGTTGCCTAGGACCGAAGAAACCATGCAATGGATATAAAAACAGGCAGCTAAAACTGCAAAATTCCACAAACGTTTAGGAAAATGCATATGTAAGAGAAGAGACCGAGTTAGCTTAAGTAAATGTCGGTTCTTTCGTTCACCAATCTCATTTTGCTGAGGAGTATAAGAACACGAAGTTTGGTATAATATGTCCCGTGTCTTACAAAATGCAGTAAAGTCCGTGCAGATATACTCCTTAGCATTATCTGAACGAAGAATCTTAACGAAAACACCAAATTGATTAGAAATTTCAGCAACAAAGGTTTCAACAAAGGTTTTAAAAGTAGACAAAAGTTCAGACCTATTATGCAGAAGATACAGCCAAGTCATGCATGAATGATCATCAATAAATGTAACAAAATATCTATAACCTAACATATTAGGAAATTTAAAAGATCCCCAAATATCAGAGTGAGCTAAATCAAAGGGTAAGTCGTGTCTCTTATTAACCGGAGAAAAAGAGAAGCGATGCTTCCCAAGAATACAATACTCATAACTAAATTCTGATAAACTAATAAAAGGTAATATAGTACGTAAAGAAGAAAGGAGAGGATGACCAAGTCTCCGGTTCCACTGGACAATAGAGACAGGTGCATATATAGTGAGAAGGTGATCAACATAATACAGTTCATTCTTTTCATGCCCCTCACCAATCTGTTGTTTCGTTAGAAGATTTTGTATCACAGAGTACGATGGATAAAAAGTTACAAAACAGTTGGAATCATTGGTAAGCTGACGAATGAAAAGCATGTTCTGTTTTAAAGATGCCACGATTACAATATTTTTAAGGTGTAAAGATGAATTAAGTGATTAAATTAGCAGAACCAGAAACACGTGTTGTATTAATATCAGTCATCGAAATGAGTTTGTGAGGACAAGAATCAAGATCAGAAGGTCCAACACCAGGCATGTGATGTGATGCGCCGGAATCGGCTACCCACGAATCAGAATGAGAAAATAAAGATATACTTGACGGAATGGAAATGTTAACAGTACAGAAGAGGACGACGTAACGACCCCACTCGGTAGAAGAGAAAGATTGATCAGTAGCTGCTGGTGTGGATGTCTGGCGAGCAGTAGGTGTATCGGCAGGATGGCCATATTTCTCCCTAACACCAGTCGTCCCGATGATTAGTGCTGCCGCAATGAGTACAAAAAAGTCTGGATCGGCCATGACCACATCCACGTGAACTACGACCATGAGAAGTCAAAGGTGGACGACCACGTGATGCTCCACAACCACCAGAGAAGGAATCAGAGAAACCACCTCCATACTGAGTATAGGTCCTACGTCCACGGCCTCGAGTAACAAGTGCGGTCGAGAGAGACTCGGTAGATGGTGAAGAGACTGTGGACACACGATAAATGTTTGACAGGATGCCCGTCAAAGAAGAAGATCCACTCTGAGAAAGAACGAGAGAGCGGACGCCCTCAAAACTAGGTGGTAATCGAGTTAAGAGTAATGCACCAACAAGAGACCCATGTTGTTTGCACGGACAGCAGGATCAGTAAAGAGGCTGATAGACGTTTTACTGATTAAGAAGTCCACTGAAGTGGGCACCAAAATTCTGAATATCGTCTCCTAGATTGGCCGTAGGAAAGATATGGAAAATATCATCGAGTTTCTGCAAATTATCTTCAGATGAGTATAGAGAACGAAGATTTGTCCAAACTTTCTTTGCAGTTTTCAAAAACATAATAGACGTAAAGTATCGAGCATCCATAGAGTTAGATAACCAAACAATTACCTTGTTGGCGTTCTGAAATTAGCTATCATAATGGGGATGTTTGGAGTCAAGAGAAGCATTCGTCAAGTGGCGGTGAAGGCCTTTGATGTTCAAGGCTCGTTCAACAACACTAGACCATTGGAAGTAGTTCTTTGCGTCGGAGAGAAAAATCGTAGTCAACCGAAGATCCGTCTTAAAATCAACGGACGACAGAGAGGCCGAGTTAGGTTTATCATCACTAGAATTCATGATGAAGGGGGTAAAAGAAATCCCGAGAGAGAGAGACTAAATGTTATCCAACTCAAAAAAAAATTTCAATTAAACAAGAGTTATGAGTATAACTAATTATATTCCGATACCATATTATGAATATATAATTTGTTATTATATATTAGTTATGAGTATAATTGGTTATTGTGTTGGTTAGTTCGTTGATTTGTTGAGATTGGAGAGGTGATATATAACTCTCTCTATATAGATTGTATGAACTTTGATACTAATTGAGCCAATAAAATATTTCTTTTTTTATTTCTTTATGGTATCAGAGCATTGAAGAAAATAAATAAAAATTTAAAAATTAATACCGCTCCAACCATCCTTCGTCGCCCTCCACACATCCTCAAGCCCTCCAGCCCTCCATCGAAGCCCTCGACAGCACACATCAAAGATCTCATCGCAGACCACCAGGCCATCGCAAATCACCAAGCCCTTGCCTTCCTCCAGCCCCATCGCAGCCCTCGCCTTCCTCGAAGCCCCATCGCAGATCAATCCTCTCTCTCTCTCTCTGTGTGTGTGTGTGTGTGTGTGTGTGTGTCCCAAACAAATCGTCACCAGAATGTATTATCCACCCTTTCTTAAATTTATTTTAATTATAATACGAAATTTTACATCCATATAGTCAAATAAAAGATTTTGCGGCAATCATGATTCCGTAAACCACTTTTAAAATTTCCACTTTTTCTTGTGTAGTGTCTTATAATTGATGAAGCTGATCGAATATTAGAGGCCAATTTTGAAGAAGATATGAAGCAAATATTCAGACGCCTACCTGAGGTATGTCAACTATGTCTATATTTTAGCTTCTTTCTCTTCTTTTCTTTTTTGTTTTCTCATTTCAAAATAATATAACATAGTCTGGTCTTTGCTGGAGTGTACCCTTGGAATTTATTCTCTCCCTCCACCATGTAAACAAATGAAGCAACAAAGCAAAATGTTATGAACTAAAGATTAAGTTCTGTATTAAAACTCTAAACTGTTGAAATACCTACAGAAAAGGTAACAACTTGTGCTTTTGCAGAAAAAGGAACTTTTGGTTTTTACATACAAATATACAATTGTAACTACTCTGGAGATTTTGTTAAACGTTTATAAAATTCCGCTTGCTATGTTGTCTGGTTGCATTCAAGCCATTTATACTATTAGAATCCGATTTGACGATATTTGATTCCTTTCATGGTGAATTTTTTTTTGTCCATAACTTCAAAGTATTCCTAGACAAATGAGTTTCTTGAAGAGATTTATTTCTTTTTCAAACATAAATTAGATTTAAGTATTTAGTGTATCATGTTCCATTATCTCCTCTCATGTTCTGCGGTTCTCTTTCCTCTAACATCTATCTAGTGATTTCACATTATGTTTATTCTCTGTGTCTATGTTGTTTTATGTGCAGCTAATATCATGTTCCCTCTGGTAAATCCTATTTATGTACTGGTTTTGTCTTTTGACTGTCTTTAAATTGAATTATTCAATTTATAATATTTGCTCCCTTTTGCTTATCCTCCGCAGAATAGACAGACAGTTCTTTTTTCTGCCACTCAGTCTAAGGAGGTATGTGAATAATATCTCAAATTGACTCGGTCAATTTTCCCTGCATATATTACCTTTTTTCTTAAAACAATAATCCATTACACAGGTAGGGGATTTTGCAAAGTCGTCGTTTAAGAAGACCCCAGTATACATCGGTGTTGATGATGGAAGATCTAGGGTAACTTCTGTATTCCTTAAACAGGTCGTTTCTTTTTATTGCCACATGGAAGTGACATTGTTCGTGTTGCAGGTAACCGTAGAAGGCTTGCAACAAGGCCACTGTATTGTTTCTAGTAACAAAAGGTTTTTGGTTTTATATGCTTTTTTGAGGAAAAATCTGTCCAAAATAATCATGGTTTTCTTTTCCTCATGCTACTCAGTTAAGTTCCACTCCGAGCTTCTTGAATGTATTCAAGTAAAGTGCTATGATATCCATGGAAAGCAAAAGCAGCAGAGACGAACTACCGCCTTTTTTTTATTTCTGCAAAGCAGAGAAGGGCGTTCTACTATGTACAGACGTTGCTGCCCGAGGACTTGATATTCCTCTTGTGGATTGTATCAAGTGAACTTGGTTATTGTTTTCATAGGAACCAAAAAGAATTGCATTTTGGATGGCCTGTGCTAATGGATGCTCATCTTTATCTGCAGGACTGGATTGTTCAGTATGATCCTCCAGATGAACCCAAGGTGGAGTATACTATATTTTGTTTTCTATTTGACTACATTGCAGGAAACCGCTTATCTTTTGAAAAGCTGTACTTTGCCTCCTATTTTTTTGACTTCTCGTTTCTGCATTTTTGCCCCTTAATCCTGATTTTCTACCATTTTCTACCTAACATTTCAAATTTTATACTTTAACTGGTGAGAATTTAGAAGATAAAGAAGTCCGTAGGAACAGTACAATAACGACAATATAGGGGGTGATTTTAAAACTGAGGGTGATGTCATTCTATACAGGCAGAGCAAGGGAGGATTTCCTGCAATTTAGCCTTAATTTCCATTCTAAGGGCATGTTTGGATGGTCAGGATTAAATTTCGTAGTATTTAATTTGGAATTAGAATATCCCGGAATGTATTTGCATTCCTTTTGGGTGAAAACGCATGGGCTTCAACTTGAATGAGGGTTTGGATAGTTTGGGATGAGGATATTCATTTTTTATTTTTTCCTTAAAATGGCCAAATAAATTGTTCGATTCTTTTTTTTAACTGCTTTATGAACAACTTAATACCCATATTTCCAGCATCAAAATGTGTAAAATGTAGAAAATCAAAGCTCTTTGACATCAAAATATCAACATTCTTAACACAATTTTGCGCAAAAAAATATCAACGGTATCCAAAAGAACTACAAAAATCCAATTACTTGCATGATAAAATTGGATCATAAATAAACCTAGAAACCACTATTACTTCAATTTTCAAGCAGAAGCAGTATAGGATCATGTTAATGGGTTGGAGATGATGAGAATCAATGGTGCTTAATAACCATGAACAAATCAAACCATTCCTCATCAAAACTCAAAGACAAGATTTCAAAAACACCTTTTTGCTTAACAACAACAAAAATTCCCACCTAGAATTTCTTTTTTTAAGGCTATTTACAATTTCTTTTATTTACAGGAATCAACAATATAAGACAAAGAAGAAAAGTATTTCCAAAACCAAAATCTATCAAACAAAATCAAGGCTCTTTCTCTTTTATTCATTTATCTCTTCTCTTCCACACAAAAACCATCTACAAACTGGCCATCACAACCAATTTCAAGCTCTTCAATGTCGCCAGCATCCAAATCATCCTTGCCCCCTCCTCGATGGATTGTTATTAAACACCCAAAGCAATTTTCGAGCAAGAGAATGGCTAACGGGTAACCATCAAAGCCGCTAGGTATATATCTAAAGAGAAGAAAGAAAGAAAACTCCCAGAAATTGATTTGAAGAGAAGAGCGAGAGAAGTTTCTACAGAGTCATCGAGGGGGAGGGGGGAGAGAGAGAGTCAAATTTTTTTAATCCTATGGAAGGGGCCTATTTAGGGTATTCTTTCTCTTTGGATTAATCCTAAAAAGTACCATCCAAACATGCCAAAATTCAGGATTGCTCTAATCCGGGGTAAAAAGGAATCTAGACTTTTTATCCAAAGGAAAGCGCATCCAAACATGGCCTAAACATCAATTTCTCAGAATGTTGAATTTTTCAATTTCAGGAATATGTTCAGAGGGTCGGCCGAACTGCTCGTGGAGAAGGTGGCAAAGGACACGCGTTATTGTTTCTGTTACCAGAATAGTTGCAATTTCAGGTCTATCTCAAGGTACTTTACTCTCCACGAATAAATGAATTATCACCAGTTACTAGCGACTCCATAGAAATTGAATTTTGATTCTCATTGTTGGGCTACCAAGGTGCCTGTGAAAGAATACGAGTTTGATGAAAGGAGGGTGCCAAATTTACAATCTCAGCTGGTACTACTTCGTGATAACCCAAAATACTTCGCATTGCTTGATACTTGCTTATCATGAGTTAATAGTTGCATGTACTATTACTGCAGGAGAAGCTAGTGGGAGAGAACTTCTATCTTAATCAGTCAGCTAAAGATGCATATAGGTCCTATATATTATCGTACAATTCTCACTCAATGAAGAACATCTTTAACGTACACCACCTCAATATGAAGGTAGGGTTTGCTTTATCTTGGTCCTCTATGTCAAGCCTCATTTAGAAATTTTATCAAGAAAAAAAAATGTGAGCGAAACGTTTGACTGATTTTTAGAGAAATGACGTGCACCAAGAAAAGAGTGATATTTTAACTTCTATTGACTGATTTGGAAACATGTGTTCTTTAAATAGGATGTAGCAGCATCCTTCTGCTTCACTTCACCTCCAAAAATAAACCTCAGCTTGGAAAGCAGTGCATCTAGGTCCAGGAAGAATATGCGTAAAGGCACTAAAGGAAGCTGGAACGGTATCAGCGCAAGCAATCCTTATGGGAGGCAGCGAGGAGATGACAGAAGGCAATTTTCAAGAATTTAGCAAGAAGAACCTCATAAAAATGAAAAAGCTGTGTGCATTCAACCTTAAGAACATGAGAGAGAACGGAGGACAATCTCCTCTGGTCAACTAGCCTGAAAAGATCTCTCTGCTTGGTTACTGGATTTCATTTTATTAAAATATTGTGTTATCATGATTCTCTGATGATGAATACTTAGAAATTATTAGTTGGTCGTAGACAAGGATGTTATTTGTATCATCAATTTTGACCTTAATTTATTTTAATTTAGTGGGTTTTCTTGATATTGAAGGAAAATGAAGAAGCTGAAGATATTGTTATTAGCTGCGTGTGATTCCAGGTTGCAAGTTTGGAAAGGTAAATATGAAGATATTTTTGCTGATTATAAGTTAAATGTTAAGATATTTTTCACCGCTTGGCGACTGCATATTCATGTTAAGATGTTTTCCTTACTCTCTAGCTAAGTGTTTACTCTGATGCTTTCATCTGTCTCTGTAGATTTCCTTTACTCTGATGTTACCATATTGTGACATGCTCTAAACTTGCATTGCTATTATTTTGTGGGGGTGCATAATTGATGCCATCAGATAATTGCGGTTATCTTGTTCTGGTTTGTTGAATCTGTTATTTGTTGGAAGAGCATTTTAGATTCTGTTAAATATGACTAGTTTCTATCCCTTCAACTAATAGTTTGTGATGTAGTCGGACATTTATAATCTAACCTGAATGCGACATACGTTTAATGCTTTTCATGAATATTGAAAATTCTCTATATATTACAGAACATTAGCTCATCTCTGATCTCTCCCTTCAAACCCATCTAAACCATATATAGAATCCCTCGAGAAGCTTTCTTACTTAAATTTGGTGACTCTTTGTTCAATACTCCCCTCAAAAATACTTTGATCTTAATGCATGCCACTATCTACATACACAAGGGGGAGGGAAAGAAGAACATTTCTATTCTGAAAAAGAGCTTTCATCGTGCCAAAAGTTCAGTTATTGTCACATCATTTACAGAATACAGCTCGGACTCACCTTCAATTGGGCTTTTCTCCATCGTAAATAGTGGCGCTTTTGGTAGAGGAAGTGTTGCACTTTCACTCCCTAGCATAAGAACAACATTTGGCATATCGGGTCTGTCACTAGCACGATCTTGCACACACAAGAGCCCAATTTGTATGCATCTCACCACCTGAGGAACCGAATATGAACCGACAATTGCTTGATCGACCAGTTCCATTGCTCGATTTTTATCCCACAATTTCCATGCCTGAAATCATTGAATCAGCTGTGAAATCAAATGTAAAAGAACAGTGAAATGATTCATATGTATGCACTATACTTACATATCCTACAATGTTGAGTGTGTTAGGCATATGGTGAAAGCTATTGTTTCGCCTGCCTGAAATTATCTCCAAGACTAAAATTCCAAAGCTATAGACATCAGACTTTACTGAAAACAGACCTTCCATTGCATACTCAGGAGACATGTAGCCGCTGCATTACATTATGAAGGTCATTCAAAAAGTTCTTTCAAATTCAGGTTAGTATTCATCATATGTTCATATAATACTTACAATGTACCGACGACCCGGTTCGTGTTCAACTGGTTCTGATCGCTTCCAAAGATTCTTGCCATGCCAAAATCAGATATCTTCGGGTTCATATCTTCGTCCAGCAAAATGTTGCTGGCTTTAAGATCACGGTGAACAATTCTTAGCCTTGAGTCCCGATGAAGATAAACTATCCCTCGAGCGATTCCTTCTATAATACTGAATCTCTTGTTCCAATCTAGTGCTTGCCTTGAGGCACCTGCTCAGGTTTTTATTTAGAAAGTAGTGTGCAATGAATACAGCAATTTAAGTTCGATGTAGTAGAACGTACCAAAGAGAAATGAATCTAAGCTTCTATTAGGCATGTATTCATAAATCAACAACTTCTCTTCTCCTTGACAGCACCATCCTAGCAGTTTCACTAAATTCCGATGCTGCAGTTTCGCAATTAAGGTCAGTTCGTTCTTGAATTCTTCCTGGCCTTGCCCTGAACCTCTCGAGAGTTTTTTCACTGCAATTTCTCTCCCTCCAAATAAGGTCCCCTTAAACAAAGAGGAAAAACATTCAAAACTCAAATAATGTCCCGTGCATGTGCATGTGTATGTTTATATATGTTTATCTGCAACACGTATTCTTCCCGAATTACCTTATAAACACCCCCAAATCCTCCTTCTCCGAGCTTATTCAAGTCACTGAAATTATTCGTAGAGTTAGCTATGACATCAAAATTAAATAACGGGAGCTCGCCATCTTTTCCTTCGTTTTCTCCATACTCTATTGGTCCTGAGAATTCTAGTTTTCCTTGTCCAATTGAACGCACGCTGCCTATTGAGCTGTTTTTCTTTTCATCCTTTCTCAACCAAACTAAACATGCATAGGAAGTTTATAAGATTTAAAACAAAAGCATTAGTTCTGTAGCTAAAATGACTATCTTAGTGTAATTTGAACCCATAGGATCTGACCAAGATTACCTTTTATCAGTGTGTTGAACTTCCACCATAAGAGAAGGATGCATATTATCACAATAAAAACTACCGCCGAGGCACATATTACTAAGATCGTTCTCCATGTATTGCTCTTGGGGATGGAACCTGTAAATAAAGGAAGTACTATTAATTGGTACAAAGATTATGAATATAGTTGTAATGCAATTGATTTGGAATTCATAATGCAACTGGAGTTTGCATTTTCTTTTCTTGTTTCCATACAAGTCAAGTTTTATATGGTGTATTACTCTCGTGCTTATCTATCCATGAATTAAATCAATTAAGCTTATTGTACAAAGGTTGACTCATTTAAGTTTATTGTGGCTTAATATGTTGAGAATGCTGGGATGGATGGATAACAATTCTTTGAGCGATAGGATAAGGAGTGAGTTCTTAGAAGATAAATTTAAGGAGAACTGATTGAGATGGTGCACCATATACAATGGATAGGTGCACAACTTAGAAATAGTGATGGAACTGCGGTTATGCAGCAACGAGGAGAGACGCATGCAGGTAACACGATAGGATGCTTGTCAGTTTAATCCAGGAGACAATGCCCTTAAAATAGTTGATAGCAAAGACCGTAATTTCGGAATGAAGGGTTTATTGGATCTTGTTTTATCACTAGGAGGTTTTATTGAACAGATTTACTTGAAAGTTACAGTTTAATTTGTATGTTGAACAATAATTAATCCAGAATTGCAATGAGTGGATTTTACCTAATGTCTTAATCAAATTGTTTTTCTCTAGTGCTTTCCAGTGTAGCAGTACTCTATAGATGCTGGATGAGCTGGTTGGGGCCATTTATAATGACATTCTTAATTTTTTTAATTTTAAGCCGATAACTACATTGAAGTGACATAACTATAGATTTATAATACAACAACTAGGACTTTAAAATTATAATATAGCAACTATATAATGACAGAACCTGCATCAAGGTTCCTTCTGAATATATCATATGGACAAAAGTAGTGTATCTAAGTGTTTCTAATTGCCTGTCATAATATCTATAACGATTTATATATTCAGCAAGTGACTAGATACCTAACGATTGTGTACAATAACTAACAAGTTGCTATTTATTTTTTAATGTGCATGCTGTTTTCAGATTATAAAATGGAAAGAAGGAAAGAAAGAAAAGTCTCTTTACCTAATTCAGAGCCTGCAAGCTTGATGTAGAGATCACTGCCGGAATCCGGAACAGAGAACTGATATGTATCGATAAGGTCACGCCCCCATGTCAAACACCCGATACCCGAATTAAATGCATAAGCCTTACATGAACAGTTCCTCGTGCAGGTGTTTCTACAATCCTCTTCGTTCACTACTATAGACGCCCATTCGGCTAAATCTGGCACTTTTACTCCTTGATATTTATAAAATCCATCTCCATTACCATTGGTGGTGCTGCTGCTGCTGCTTCTATTCGACTCGCATTGCAGTTGAGTTTTTCTCACACACCCACTTGACCAATTCCTATTATTCCACTCGTGGGCGATCTTTGGCTCGAACCCTTGCAGACATTTGCACATCGGTCCGATCCCATCGTTGCAAATCCCGTTGTTTCTACACTTTGCGTAAGTTTCGCACTCGTTTATAGGCTGCACCCAAACCGACTCCCAAGACTTAGTCGCTTCAGCCCATATGCTGGTATGCTCAACTCCATCCATCTGCATCACAAACCTTAGAAGTGAGTTGTTGAAGCCGGTGAAAGTAATGTACATCAACCCTTGAGCCGAATCTACGTGCTGCTTGAAGCCGTAAAGATACATAGGCCTCATCGTTGAACCGATGAAGCGGGTCCCGTCCCATTGCCCTGACCGCCACCTCGGCCGTTTCCCTTTCCATATGAACAACTGGCCTGAACCCGATGGGTCCAATCCTAGTGTGTATTCTCCTATCGAAGGATCGTTCGGGCTTTTCCAAGATCGAAACAGAGACCTCTCCCCTGTTTTCCGATCGAGACTTACTTTCATGCCAGGTACGAAAGTATCGGTTGGATGATCGAAGTTGCTCCAGATCGCCGTTTCATTTGATTGAAGAACCAGCTCGCCCGTGTCCATGATTTGAGCTGCTGAAACCGAACTGTTCGACGACATCAAAGCGTTTGTAGACCATAGGATGTTACCTTGATCCGTGATTAGTGCCAGGTTTCCATATTTTTCGAAGCCGAGAGTTCCGTTGGAGTTTGTAAGTGGAGCTTCTCGGTTGGCAACCCATACGATGGTACGTGTCGGCATGTCGTGGTACCAAATTCCGATGTAGCGGTTAGTGGAGTTCCCGGGGCTGAAGAAGCCGAGCTCGAAGATTTTGGATGAAGAGAGAAGGGTTTGGCCGCCATCTTTGAGAGACTGGCCTTGTGTTAACGTGTCTATTGCAAATGAGAATTGATATAGAGTTGTGTAGAAGAGAAAAAGATTAAAAAGGAGTTGATATTTGGATGAAGGGTTCATATTGATTGAGCCCAGGTTGATGATTAATTTGCTGTTTGTTCATATATAAAGATGCAAACAAAATGAGCAGGCGGTTGTTTTTGTTCTGATTTTATGGAGAGGAGAAGTGATCAGCGTTTACTAACTTTTGGAGGTAATACTATGTCAGCGTATATTCTTAAAGACGAAGAGCATGTGGGCTTGACTGCTAATTATTGTTTAAGAATGGTTGGTTTGATTATGGGTTTTTTTTCTCGTTCAGTTGATATCCTCGTGTGTATGGACTTGGTCAGAATGACTTTGACAGGTTACAGAACCCCCAAGTTATTTAGTATTCTAATTTTCCAAAGGATGAGAAGTTGACAGGATGTGAAATTTAAGTGTATCTTTTGTCTTTGGTAATTGAATGCATAGACAAATGATGGACTTTCTAGCATTTTTTTGTACTGGATATCCGCATTGACACACAATCATTTTCTTTTGAATTTGCGCCCCCACCCCCCCAAATGGGATTTAATAATTAGGCCCATTGCTTTGTTCTATTCATTAAGCCCAGCTCTTTCAGCCCTTCATGATTGCAAATTAAACAGTTCACACTTTGTCCCAACCTTAATTAACCAAGCTCAAAAGCTGCCTCCAATATTTATTTTTGTCCCAAAGAGGAAAATAAACTTTGGCATCCGACCTGATGCTATCTAAGATATATCACTACTTTTTAGACAACGTAGAGTCCAAGAAGGCTTCTTGTGGGTTCCATATTGATGTTTCTCATCCTTTTGGGTATGATGAGAATGTGATGCTAAGATGGGTAGTTCAAGCACTTTCCATTGAGGATGCATGCAATTGTAATTTTCCTTTTAGCTTAACCGTAATGCATCAACTGTATCTATAAAGATTTGAGCAATTATTGCATCGAATGACCATGTTCAAACTATTCAAGGATGCTTGATGCTATAAATTATTGGAGGCCTATTACAATAATATTCATGGAAAACAGCGGTACAGGGAGTTGTTAGCAAAAAATGTTATGGAGAGTTTTAGGTTATTGATTTATAGTGAAAGATGCAATAAACTCATAGGAAATGGCAGCATTAGCTGTCACAATAAGGTTTGGAGTTCAATCTTATAAATTAAATATTGATGTGAGGGTGTTGGAATAATCACCTCACATCAAGACAGGATTTGCGGAAGATACAATGAGAGCTAACCTCTTCTCTCTCTCCCTCCCTCCCTCCCTCCCGCACTAAATGTATAAAGAACTTTTATTTTTATTTTTTCATTTTTATGGTGTATTTAGAATAGAATAAGTGGAGAGTTTACATATATATATATATATATATATATATATACACACACACACACACGAGAATAATGGTAAAAAGAGGCCATAGAAGGAAGAGAATAATGGAAAAAAGAGGCCTTCCTCCTATGGCATGGAAAAAATACAACCTCCGCCAATTTTTTCGACGATCGGCCCCTCATCATCTTCATCGTTATCATCTAAGATGTGGGTACACCAAATTTCATGTGATTCTACAATTTTTTCACCGTTGATTTAGCAATGTAAAATTTTCTATTGTCGATAAACCGTTAATTTTGAACCCACTAAATCAACGGTGAAAAAGCTGTGGAATCACATGAAATTTGGTGTATCCACATCTTAGATGATAACGATGAAGATGATGGGAGCCGATCGTCGAAAAAATTGATGGAGGTTGTATTTTTTCCACGCCATGGGAGGAAATCTCCTCCTATGGCCTCTTTTCTCCATTATTCTCAATATATGAGGTTAGGAGGGAATTTACTTCTATGGTGTCGGAAAAATACATGTTCCATGATTTTTTTTTTTGACGATCGGCATACATCACGTCCGTCTTTATCATCTAAGATGTGAATACACCAAATTTGATGTGATTATACCATTTTTTCACCGTTGATTTAGTTGGTGCAAAATTAATGGTTTAGCGACAATAGAACTTTTTACATTGCTAATTCAAGGGTGAAAAGGTGGTGGAATCATATGAAATTTGGTGTATGTACAACTTAGATGATAACGATAATGATGATGGGTGCCGATCGTCGGAAAAAATAATGGAGGAAAGATGCGGAGGGAATTTCTTTTTACGGCGTCAAAAAAATACACCCTTCATCGTTTTTTCCAACGATCGGCATCCATTATCTTCATCGTTATCATTTAAGATATGGGTACGCCAAATTTCATGTGATTCTACAATTTTTCACCGTTAATTTAGTGGGTTCAAGATTAACGGTTTACCGACAACATAACTTTTTGTTTTGCTAAATCAATGGTGAAAGAGTTGTAGAATCACATGAAATTTGGTGTACCCATATCTTAGATGATAACGATGAAGATGATGGGTGCCGATCGCCGGAAAAAAAGATGGAGGGTGTAATTTTTCGACGCCATACGAGGAAATCCCCTGATATGGCCTTTTTCCTCCATTATTCTCATACACACACACACATATGGTGAGATGTGATTCCGAAAGTGAGATGGAAAAATCCAACTATCATCCATCAATCAAAATGATGACCGGCTCCATAAATCTTGTTCTACAAGTCAGTCAACATACATGCACAACAATTTAGATGATTTAGATACTTTTAAGGTATGTATATCACGGCAGCAAAATGGATGGTTGTTAAAATATCGTAAAAGTTGCATACATTGCATACTGTTGATGCATTGTTTACAAATCCTCCAAATCGTCTAATTTTTTTGTACACATGTATATTTTAGCGTGTAGAACATTATGCAACATTCGATCATCAATCCAACGGTCGGATTTTTCCATCTCATTTTAAGAATCACATCCCACCATATCGTTATATATATATATGTGGGCTAAGGAATGATTCTTGTGTCCTTGAGAATCCCTCTTTAACAAATTACAAAAATATATTGTAGTTGTGTCCATAGTCACATAATTCATGAATAATTCGGCGGATTCGTGAATTTTTGATCGGCCAATTAATTCTCCGATTTAATTGCCACTGGCGAACGCTTCGAATAATTCGTGAATAATTCAAATAAACAGCTAATAATTCACAAAAACAACGAATAATTCGCAATATCAAAACCCAGCGTCTTATATATTAATTTCATACTCGAAATCCTTCCCGAATACTTGCCGAATCTTTCTCCAACACCTGCTGATTTTTTCCGAATAGTTTCCTGAATCCGAATTTTTGATCTCACCGAATAATTCCCGAATGGCGGATTTGTGACTATGGTTGTGCCTAGACAGAAAAAAATCAAATTCAATGACAAACCGGAAGGCACAAATCTACGTTCACTACTGTAATTTCGGCCAAAAAAGATTCAACCTTTAGCAGGCCAAAAAAGATTCAACCTTTAGCCAGCGCAGCAGCGGATACCTCCTTGCACTGCTCAAACCACACAGTGCAATTTGCCGCACACCTAAGAGACGTGTCCCTCAATGCTGCCGGCAGCGGTTTCAGCAATAGCGGTCGCGTCTCGAAAGCCTTCAGCAGGTGCCTCACCCTCAGATTGTGTAACACTCTAGTATGATTATACAATATTAATTGGTATCTTAACACTTGTTTTATATTTCTTTTATTTTATTCATATTGGGTTGCGATCGATTCGAACAGTAGAGATAGTTATTCGACCCGATCCGCATATGTGAAACCCAGTATGGTGCTAGATTATATCTGATATTGATCAGTAAACTGGATATATGAGAATCTAGTATAATATATATACTTAATATTTAAAGTATATGCATATGTATTTTGTAGCTACAAGTTAAGATAATTTATTTTTGTTAAGTGCTGCCATATGATTAAGCATCCCATGTCTATTTTTGACTCTTATCTATTTCGCTTAAATCTGGTTGAATCGGGATATTAAATATTTACAAGATTTAGATATATATTTAGAATTCTGTTAAATTTTATATTATGCGGTATAATTTAGTTAAATTATATTCTTGCGTTATGGTTTAAAAGTCTACGTATATGTATTATTTTCCAAAATATATTTTTGATGAGATTTTGGTGGAGATTGGTTATAATTAGATATTATCTATATAATTTAAAACTATAATACACACACACTAACACACTAACTAACAATATATATATATATATATATATATATATATATATATATATATAAACAATATACTTACTTTCTCTTTCCCCCTCACTCTCTCTCACGCCTCCCTCGTCCCGAGCCTTAACCCACGCCGCGCACCTCGCCTCGCCTCCATCCCTTCCTCCATCTTGCCGTCGCCTCCTTCCTCGTCATCATCTCGTCATTGTCCTTCTCTTCAAACCCTGTGACCCATCGCCTTATCCCTTCGCCGTCCTCATCTTTCCTCGTCGCCACCATCACCGAACCCAACACCGCCGCTACCGCTTGCTTCCTCTTACCGTCGATCCCAGACCCCATCAGCATCACCAACCCTCCTCCCCCTCTGCCGTCGTTTGAACTCCCGACCACATCACCATCATCTCTTTCTTTCTGTTTTCCTCACCGAGATCCTTCATCCTCCAACCTCCTAGTTGCCACCTCGACCACTCGTCGTTGCCTTCGATCCAAACACCAGGACCCGAGCCCTCTACAGAGCACGAGTAGACCACTCAAGTGCAATACATCGTCATTTTTGGCCGAGGTCGTGATCGCGTCGTGTTTACGATCATTGTTGATGTGCGGATATTCGTATACGTTGTCGTGGTTTTACCGATCAAAGCAAGTTTTCTAATTTGCAACATATATATATTGTCACGCCCCGCTTCCCAGTATACGGGCAGAGAACGCGACGAGGTCGCTACGTATTTACTCTGAAATAAACACGCTAAACATATCTAAGCAATATAAGTAAAATACACAAGAGACAATGACAATGGATATAATTGAACAACAACTTTATTTATTAACATTCTTTTTACAATACATCTGAAAAGTAAATACATGGAATGAAAAGCAATGCCTAAACAGTGGCATAACAGAAATGGAAAATACAGAATGTAAATGTGTACAGGTAACTAGAGCTCCGGGTCGAAAGCTTGCTGATCCAAGTCCTCGAAGGTGGGCTCGATTTCCTGAATATCCGAATCACCTGACGACATTCCAAAGAAAAGAAAGAGAATGTCGTCAGCGAACAAATTGCTCGGTATGTCCCGTAAATAGACAAGAATGGAATAGACAAAATAGAGAGTATATTGTTATAATGTTGTATTTAGTGTTAACGCTGTTGTTTGTAATTTGGTACAGAAGAATGCCATTGTATACGAGAGGAGTCCCACTATTCCGGAGACTAAGGTATACGGAGTATAAGGAACCGTTCAGGCACGGTACAACGGCAATTGAATTCAGGTTAGATGTATTATGGTTACAGTCTCATGCCACTTTTAACACCTTCCATACCAATCTACCCCTTTAAACCTCGCGATATCTTGATTGTATTGTATGTATTGTTTGAATTGTATATTGTATATAGATGGATGACTTGCCGAAACCATAATATCAGTAATGGAACGGGTATAATGGATGAACATGTAGATGGAATATATCTATGGTTCGGTTCAGTCAATATAGATTTAACAGATTGAATACATAGATTCATATTGAATTGTAGTTCATACTTGAATCATATTCTAGTCAGATTTATTATATCGAGACTCAGTCTGGTCAGACAATTAGAAAAGAAATTAAATCATGAATTATGTTTTGGTGCTATCGGTAATTGCTGCACATGAACGGCAGGATTTGTGTCTTTTTCAAAGACAATTACCATATTGATAACACCGTTTGTTAAGTTGTCTACCTTAAATAGGCAAGCACCCATATCTCCGTCTCCCTCAAGAGACTGGTCCCGCTTAAACCTATATTTACTAGGGTCCTTATTGTAATTTAGTATAACTTGAGAGGGTTTTATGTAAAAATAATTTTGTATAATTTTCAAAATACACCTCAAGTATTTTATTATCGTCTTTAGAGTTTTCATGGATGTATATTTTATTAATGTGACATTTCTAGTGAATAAAACCTAATTTCATAATATATGGTATTTATTTGTAATATTGGAATTGTATGGTATTTTCTTGTAATTGACATGTTTTTCTTGAATTTTGGAAATGTGGAATATTATAAATATTAAAAATATATATTTTGATATTAATTACATATATATTTATTTATAAAAATATAAGTTTTATTTATAATAGAAATCACATTTTCTAAAGGAAAATGTATTAAAATCTTTCGAGATCGTATGCTCCTTGCGGAAGTCTGCATCTCACTCTACTAAGCCCGAGAGTGTGCGATAATCCTTACCATCCCGAACGAGTACCCCGAAATGGGTTGTACAGACGCACTTGCAAAGATTTGTTAAAATACACTTCTTGTAGAAAAAGATTTTAATAGTTGAAGGTAGTTATATGTAAAGTCGTATTTTCCGAATCTATGTTCCTAAATTCTATCGTGCTATATTAGATATGTGTATTGTGAGGAGGTAGGTCAGTGCCTCGTGAGTTTTCTAAAAGTATAAATGTGTTATAGAGTTTATGTCGGAGACTAAAGTTTGTGGTATTTTAATATAGAAGTGTGATAGAAGATGCATATAACAATTTTTTGTGATGAAACTTGTTAAAAATGTTTACTAATGTTTAATGAACAGTATGTGATGATATGAAGGTATCTTGATTTAGAAAAATTATAGTTTTTAAAGAAAACCGAATCGGAAATCGGACTAACTCTGCTTCCGTCGGATTTTAGTTTTGAATGTTTTTAGAATAGAGAAAAGAAGGAGAAGTAGGGACTTACAAATTATTTGACTAGAAGATAGAAGGAGGAAGAGGTAGGAGTTGCCGGTGCGTCGTTTCATTGTCGGAAACTCCTCGGATTGCCGTTAGAAGTTCGTCGGAGCTTTGTCCTTTTGCTAACTCCACTTGCACACAAGAGACTTGGGAATTTTCTTGAGAATTTGGGCAGGAATTTGAGAGTGAGGAGAGGTGATTTGAGGGTGGTATTTATAGGAAAAAATTAGGGTTTTAGGGTAGTGAAAGGGTGTATTAAAAATTGTATTAAAATGGATTAAATGTGTATTTTAATGTGCTCTGTAAATGTGCAGGAAAAACAAATAATACAGGGGTTATGGGGGGAGTTCAAGAGTCACCAGAGTTGAAGAAATTTTGGGTTTGGACCGAGTTGAACCGGCAGCGCCGGCCGAGTCAAGCCTTTCGCCGGCCCGAGTCGGGCGAGTCGGGGCTCGTCTTGATGCCACGTGTCCCTGATACTTGGTCTAGCGTCATGGACACGTTTGTTTAGGCTGTGACTCTTGGTTTTACGGGTTGTGCACGTATAGAATTTTGGGCTTCTAAAAGATTAAAAGAAAATTAATTAAAAAGATAATGTGACTGATGGGATTTGAACTCTGGTGCTTTGGTTCAGCAGTGCAAGATCTTACCAATGAGCTACAAGCTCCTTGTTGCTGTTCAAAAACAATTCAAACTTATAACTTGTGCTCAGGCTCAAGTACCCCTTTTCTGTATTTTTGAAAAAAAATTGTACAGAAAGTTTAGGATTGTTTTATATATATATATATTGCAAATTATTATCGTTATATAATTTTATAAAGGCAATCCGTATTTTGTTATTTATAACACATATTCGTAATTATTATCAATATACAATTAATTTATATTTTATCATTTATTAATACTAATTACAATTGTTGAAGTTATGTAAAATACTTATACGAATTATTTTAGTAGAGACAGCTAATTTAAATAATAAATAAGTGCAGAACACTATTGCAGATATGGTTAGTAATATTTTGACAAGTGATAATGTATATATCAATATCGTTACAGTTAGATAACTATGATTATTATATTCTTGCTTAAGTGTACATTGTATACTTCACCTGTTTAATATACAGTACCTGACATGTGAGCAAAACGTTATCTTGACATTGCCATACATGTTACTTAAATAACTACCGATGCCAACCTTATTGACATGTTATCCTGATTAACCTGACTTGTTGTCTTGCCAGACAAGACCAGTACACGATTGTTCCTGTGTTGGCATTAGGCAGACATTCTATTGATACCTGACTTGAACACGAAGCCTGGGGGAAATAGGAAATTAAGAACGAAACCCGATTTGTAACTCAATAGTTCACTACTTTTCAGAGACTGATCAATCGATACGGGCTTCGGGCGCCGGAATGATGATTTTGACATCATTCATCTGTACATGATATTGTTTTACTGCCTAGCGACACGTCACGGATTCAGCCCCGAGTATCATGACCGTGGTCCCGGACACGCACGAGATACTATTGCGTTACGATGAGTATTACATTAATTGGTTTCAACTACCGTTAGGATAGATAATCTAGAAACACAGACTTTAGGATACACGTGACATGCCTATGGTATGCTGTTATAACATCTATGATTGTTTATTTATACTTATACCTTATTTTGCAAGTGACATCCTGTACGGTACACTGTTCTGGTTATTTCTATTATCATGATATTTATGACGCACTGACGTCTGGGTTTTGCATGGCCCAGATTCTTGACTCAGCATATGAGTATTTCGACAGGATCGCCGATCTGTGAGGATCATCTCACCGATATAGCTCTTATTAATGGTTAGTAATTTTTTGGATCTTTATTGCTTCCGCTATTATTTCCTGTAATCATTTGGAACTATTGGACATATTTAGAGATAGACAGTTATATTATTATTCTTGATTACCGATAGACAGCCGTAATGTGATTATAAGAGGATATTTCCTTACCGTAGATTGTTGGATATGTATGCCCTAGAGGCCTGAATTGTATATGATGCTGGGGATATGTATGTACAAGACAATTTTGCTCAGTTATATATAGTATATTATTTGAGTTGTTTTTATCTTGATATATGTATTTGTTTCTATTGATACTTCATCTTGCTTGCACATATTGATAAAGACTCGATACAGTAATATACTATTATGGTTTGATTTTATCTTAACATGTGCATATGTTATACTCGATATAACATATGGCGGTTACATATTGATAAATCCCATAGGATCTTGCTTGACTACTAGCGTTATGATAGTGATCATACTTGTGGGAGCTGGGTAGTCCATAAGCACATCCTTAAAAGGTCCCTAGTTGTGTGAGTATCGAGACTGGGCATCGATATTCCGGAGTAGACTAGTGTATACGTTTCCAGACCCCGACGAGGGGCGATGGTTGGTCCCGCAACCATTGGTCTTTAGCACCTAAGATCGTATATAGGTGCTCACTAGGTGTGAGTACACTGGACGGACTCGACGAGAAATTGTAGATGGTATTATACTTATCGTCACATATCAGTTTTCATGTGACATGAGTACAGGTTAGTCTTTAAACCTGAGATCGTCATATGTCTCGTGTGAGTTCCCACTATACTTTGATTACTACCCTACCACGGCTCTACTGAGTCGTGCAAACATATTTTGGTTGGGTACAGTCCCGAGCCATATGGAGGCAGTGAGCGATTATTGGGGATTCGTCTCTCCTGGTATATGGAGTCGATATCGCACTGTGTTCGATTGGTCAGGTCCATAAGACTTTGGCCAAGGCAGTTGGGATTTACTGATAGGTTGATCAGTAGTTTTCCGGATTGGTCCTGAGCCACATCAGCATGAATTATTGGACTATTAAGGTCTGACGTTTACCACCCCCTAGACTCGGTATGCGATACTCTCAGACGAAGAGACCAGACTGTACGGAGATTGTCACGGATAGGCTCAGTAGGGATCCGAATGAGTTTGCTCGTCGGCATTTCTTTTCGACAGGTACTCGGGTAGCCGTTACGTATAACTAGTGCCGCTGAAGTGCTTGTGGTTATGGATTTATCCAGTAACTCACTGCCAGCGTACTATCGAGTTTTTAGAGTCCCACATAAAGGGTTTCCCTGGTTCAGGCGAAATGATATAGTAGCCGTATTGGATACGTGCAGGGTTCTGATTGATTGATGGTACTATATACCCGGACTTTCGATCGGACAGTTGATAATACTAGCAGGTTCGGGATTGAGCCGGATTATTAAATCAGGTAATGATTTAATAATTTACATATATGTATTTCGATATGTATATTCTAGTATTATGTTTTTTGTGTTATTCTATCTCTTTGGACATTCGTGTTTTTATGCGAATGCAGGTATGTATATACAGTAGACTGCAATCCGTATTTTATTATGGAAAACATTCTAGAAGGTGGACACCTCATCATGGCTTTTTCCATTTATTCTTAAATGGAAATGAGGTGTAAAATAAACGAGAGAGGAGTATGGTGAGAACTATGCCTCAATAGTTGACAAATGAATTCGTAATTCATTTGTGAAACTATTGAAGCATGGTTGATACTTCTTTATTGTAAAAATCATTTACAAAACCAAAGTGAAGATTTTCTCTCACTTGCATGCTTCATTATTCTTGAGCTTACCATTTTGCTTCACTCTCTTCTCTTATCTTGAGCCCCTCCACCTTCATCATCTACTTCCTCTCTACACTCTCATGTGTTGAGAATAAAGAGAGGAGGTAAGATAGAAACACACTTAGAACCCTAGACTATATTCTAGAGTTCTTAGATTAGCAATCCAAGTTGTTTAGTTGCTCCATTTGATATTTAGTTTGGAGCTAGAACCATGAACTATATCTCTCGGGGGGATCATTTTCAACGGGAGGAGACGGACGATCAAGCTCGATCATGGAGGCCACTAGGAGCTTATGAAGAGGAATGAAGACCGAAGGACATGGATCTTATGGTGATAATCTCTATCATAGTAGATAGCTCATCTAGTGTAGCTAATTTAGGTTTATGGTAGATCCGGTTAAAAGGTTATTCTAGCGCCAGTTTTTAAACATAGAAAAAAATTTGTTCCGCAAACGGCCACGGTTGATGGTCAGGGCGTTAGTGTAACCTAACATGGTATCAGAGGCATCCCATAAACCCTTAACTAGCAGTTTTAAACGATGTTTAAGTAACGAAACCGAAACAACTCCGAAATACGAAATCGAAATTCAAGTTTTTGTTAAATTTTGCAGAGCCTCTGAAATTTTTTTAAACAACTGCAGAGTGCTATATTTACTACAACTAGAACACCAGAGAAAAACGAGCCCATAATTCAAAATTTTGGCCGGCGAAAACTTGCTTTTGACCGGCCTTGCCGGTTCTACTGTAGAGATAGGTGCTCGTTTTTATTTGGTGTTCTATAACACTTGGATTTAAGGGTTCAGGATATGTTTGATTTTGCCCAGATTGAACATTCTGTTATCTTGGGTTTTGGGGCAATACGGTGTATTTCGGCAATACGGAGTATTTCTTTGTCGTTATTTTAACACCGTTTATAAGTTTTAGTGCATACATTACTATCTGGGACCGTGAATATCATTTGAGCGGTATAACCCGTATAACTACTATATGTTCTTTTAGACGGGTTTGCGAATATTACATCCACGTTAATGTTCTGTGATTGTGCAGAAATTGTGGTTGAATTGTCGTGGTGGATAGCTTGTGGTACAATGGTAGTAGTACAATTAATATTCATTTGTACATTTGTTATTGCGGGAAGAGCGTCCGACATGTGTACAGCCGTTTCTGCCGTGTTTTATATTATTTTATTGGGGCACGACGGGTTGAGGTCGATGTCACCTTTGTACATATATTTTCTTTTTCTGTACTAGGATTAACCCGCGGTGGAATGCTCGAATAACCGAGTTCTGGAGGGCAACAAGTCCGCATCTCATGGCTTTGATACGGAGAGGGCTTCACTCTGAAATTAGCGGGCTATTCGCCGCACTCGTAGGGAGTATAGGATGACCCACGAAGGGGCGCTCAAGTTACCGGATTCCGTGAAGTGCTGGGTGGCCCATTCACTTTGTTGATTGGGGTTGCCTCACTTCTGGAATTGGCGGGTAACTTGCCGCGCTCGTAGGGGTCTAAGTTTTCATTACACGGGCTATCTATAAGGTTACTAGGCACTATCACAAGGCTCTATAAGGCATCAACCATGCCAAATTTAAAAATTTCAAGTGCCGAACAACCTAAAACGAGGATCTTTGCTAGACAATTAGGATTAACAAAGCATGTAAATAACTTTACATCTAAAGGAAAGGGATTACAACATTTGTAGTTCGCTCGTTCGCTTCATAAGCTCCGAGTAGTAGTCCCTTCGCCGCGATCCATGAACTTCCGGACTCTAGAGAGGCTCCACAAGCCGAATGATCCATACTTGCTTGAAGTCTTCCTTTTCGAAGATGATCTACCTTGAAGAATCTATAACTCAAGCTCTCACTTCTCTAATCAAGTATTACTGAAGTGAACACCCTAATCTAAGTGGTTAGAATAAATAAGGATGATGAAGTAGGAATTTAGCTCTCTTTTTCTTTCAATTTCTCACACTTATTCATCACTAGCCCAAAAGCTAGAAAGCTTTTCAAGAGGAAGAAGAAGAAGAAAAGTATTTGTGATGAATAATGAAAATTATGTTGTGGTTACAAAATCCAACCTTGAGTTAAGAAATGAAGGGCTTAACTCATGTAGAGAATAAACCTAAGGTAAAGGGTTTGGGTTGGGTTAAGAAATATCTACCAAAATATCTTAGCTAAAAACAAAGAAAGCTTCTTGAAAAAGCTAACCCAAATTAAACCCTAACTTGTTTAATCTCCACAAATCATGTTGCATTTGTAATCATAACTTGTTACAATATTATATATCACATATATAATATATTTTAGTAACAAAAGAAAATAATACAATTAACATATATCGCATATATATCAATGTATTAACCGGTGAGAAAATGAATTAATAAAGCGAGCTTATATTAGTTAAAGTAATGCAATATATCACATATATAATTATACATTAAATTATCGAATCAACACTTGATCCGACAATCCGGCTATATCGCATATAACCGACTAATATAACAAGTACCGATTCATCGAATCCACACTTGATCCGATGACCCGGCTATATCATATATCGCGAGAATAGAATACGGTATCTCATATCGTATTATTCTCGGTCCCGCACATATCACATATGTGCTCCCACTCCGTTTTGCCTGAGTCAGGAAACCTCTGTGTAGGACTCTAAAGCATCGTCAATACGCCGGCAGTAGATGATGATCATATCAAACACCCACAAGCTGCAAGCGGTCAGCTAAACGTAACAGCCACCCAAGTATTGAGCGATCAGAAGATCAACAAGCAAGCCTGTACATTCTCCTACGAATCCAATCAGTAACACTACCGTACAGTCCGGTCTCTTCGTCTGATATGTTGCATATCTAGTCTAGGGGTGATAAACATCAGACCCCAGTAACCGATAAGTCGTGTCGATGTGAGGCTCATAACCAGTCGAGAAACTACTGATAACACTTACCAGTAGCACTCTATATCAGCCCTGGTCAGGGACTTCCAGTTATAGCCAATCGAACACAGCACAACATCAACTCCCTATACCGGGAGAGACGAAACCCTTCCTATCGCTCATTGCCTCCATGTGATTCGGGACTGTACCCAAAAGCTACCGTTTTGCACGCCCTCTTGGACGTGGTAAGGTGGAAATCAAAGCACAGTGGGAATCACACAAGATTCTATGACGATCTCGGATCTACAGACTAACCTGTATCAGTGTCACCAGAGAACTGCTATCTGACGATAGGTATAATACCATCTAGGAGTTCCCGGCGATTCCGTTCAGTGTACCCAGTCTCCACTGAGCACCCGTACACCATCTTTTATTTCAAACACCGGTGGATATGGGATCATCCATCGCCCATCATATGGGTCAAGATGCGTATACGCTAGTCTACTCTGGTGTATCGATACCCTGTCTCTATACACCCTCGACTAGGAACAGTTATAGGATGTACTCGTTGACTACCTTGGCCCCACTACTATGATCTTATCATAGTCCCAGTAGTCGAGTATATATCCTAAGGGTTTTATCAACATGTGAAAGCAAGGCAGTAAACTAATACAAGTCAACATGTTAAGATAAAGTGAAACCAGATAGCATACTATCATGTCGAGCAAGAAAGTCCTCTCTATATATATCTAAGCGTCCACTATAATATACATCATATGTACAACAATGGCCTCTAGGGCATATATATAACTAACAATCTCCCACTTGCACTAAGGCCAGCTGTTATAGTATCTCATACCCAATATCCCGAAGAATCTCTCAAATTGTATTTGGGGTATGGCCTTCGTGAGTGGATCCGCAGTGTTGCCCTTCGTATCAACTCTCTTGACCTTGATCTCCCGGCGATCAACTATCTCCCGGATCAGGTGATACCGCCTCAGAATATGTCTGGACTTCTGATGGGACATAGGTTCCTTGGCTAAAGCCACAGCTCTATTGTTATCACAATACAAAGGTATTGGATGCTCAATGGACGGAACCACACCAAGTTCAATAATGAACTTTTTCATCCAGACAGCCTATTTGGTAGCATCGTTGGCAGCGATGTATTCAGCCTCCATCGTCGAGTCTGCAACAGTTTCCTGTTTGGAACTCTTCCAACACACCGCCCCTCCATTGGGGGTAAAGGAAAATCCTGAGTGCGACTTAGAGTCGTCCTTATCACTTTGGAAGCTTGAATCGGTAAAGAACTCCACCTGGAGTTCACCATTACCATACACAAAGAACATCTCTTTGGTCCTTCTCAAGTACTTGAGAATGTTCTTCACAGCTGTCCAGTGACTCTCTCCAGGATCTGCTTGATACCTACTCACTACACTTAGTGAGTATGCTACATCGGGTCTAGTACATAGGATCGAATAGATAATAGAGCCTACTGCCGAAGCATAGGGTATCCCTTGCATGCGAGCTCTCTCCAAATCAGTCTTGGGAGACATCTCTATGGAGAGAGTGAGTCCAAAGATCGTGGGTTGGTTCCCACGCTTGGATTCTTCCATACTAAAGCTCTTTAGTATGGTGTCAATGTATCTGGATTGGGACAATCCCAGTTTCCGTTTAGATCTATCTCTGTAGATCATAATTCCCAGTATGCAGGAGGCATCACCTAGATCTTTCATTGAGAATCTTTGTAATAAGAAGTGCTTGACCGAGTACAGCATAGGAACATCATTTCCTATCAAGAGTATGTCATCTACGTACAATACGAGGAAGACAACCTTACTCTCTGCAACCTTCTTATAAATACAAGGTTCATCTACGTTTTTGATGAAGTCAAACTCTTTGACTACAACATCAAAGCAGATGTTCCAACTCCGCGATACCTGCTTTAACCTGTAGATGGATTTAAGCAGCTTGCACATCTTTCCGCTGCTCCCACTTTCTACAAAACCCTCTGGCCGAGTCATGTACAAGCACTCCTCTAAATCACCATTTAGAAAGGCGGTCTTAATATCCATTTGCCAGATTTCGTAGTCATAGTATGCAGCAATGGCAAATAAGATCCGGATGGACTTAAGAATAACCACCGGAGAAAAGGTTTCGTCATAATCCACACCTGGTCGTTGACGAAAACCCTTTGCAACAAGTCTAGTTTTGAAAGTCTCAACTTTTCCATCTACACCAAGTTTCTTCTTAAAGATCCACTTGCACCCAATGGGTTTTACCCCTTCAGGAGCAACTTCCAAAATCCATACTTTGTTGGTGTACATGGATTCCATCTCAGATCGCATTGCATCCAGCCACTTTACAGAGTCACCACACGTAATGGTCTGTTCGAAACTAGTGGGGTCATCATCTTCCATAATGCAATCCTCGCTCCCACCATCAACAAGAAAACCGTAGTATCTCTCAGGTGGATAAGAAACCCTGCTAGATCGGCGGAGAGGCTGGGGTTCGTCGAGAACTACTGAATCCTTTGGTTCTACCAAATCTTCTGTTGTAGTTTGTGTTGCTGGAACTTCTTCCAGTTCTACCTCCTTGCCACTAATTTCCTTTGCTAGAAATTCCTTTTCTAAAAAGGTAGCATGCCGAGAAACAAACACCTTTTGTTCCTCGGTGTGGTAGAAGATATACCCGCGCGAATCTTTGGGATATCCAATAAACTTACACAGAATAGACCTTGCCCCGAGCTTGTCCGGATTTTGTGTTTTCACATATGCCGGACAATCCCATATCCTAACATAATTAAGATATGGTCTCTTTCCTTTCCATATCTCATATGGAGTGGTTGGCACAGATTTGGTGGGAACCATATTCAATAGGTCTGCAGCTGTCTCCGGTGCATATCCCCAGAAGGAAATAGGCAACTCAGCTGTGCTCATCATAGAGCGCACCATATCTAATAGGGTGTGATTCCTCCGCTCTGATACACCGTTGTGCTGTGGTGTATAGGGAGGAGTAAGCTGAAAGAGAATCCCATTCTCTTTTAGATAGTCTAGGAACTCATTGCTTAAGTATTCTCCTCCTCGATCTGATTGAAAGATCTTAATACTTTTGCCCGTTTGGTTCTCTACTTCGTTCTTATATTCTCTGAATTTCTCAAAAGTTTCAGACTTGTGTTTCATCAGGAACACATGTCCGTATCTTGAAAGATCGTCAGTGAATGTAATGAAGTAGGAAGAACCGTTCCTGGCATGTGTAGACATGGGACCATATACATCACTATGTATCAGTCCCAAGAGTTCTGTAACTCCTTCTCCGTGTCTATTAAATGGAGTTCTGGTCATTTTGCCTTTGAGACATGACTGGCAAGTGTCATAAGATGAAAATTCGAACGGATTCAGATATCCATCCTTATGTAACTTAGCTAGCCGTGTCGCATTAATATGACCTAGTCTACAATGCCACAAGAAGGATTCGTTGATTTTTGAACTCTTTCTCTTGTGTGTGTTTTGTACATTAAGTACCGTAGTTTGGTTGAGAACGTATATGCCATTATTTAACGATCCTGATCCAATCAACTTTTGATTCAGGAATATGTTCATAATATTATCCTGTACTACAAAATTATATCCTTCTTTATTTAATAAAGAAACTGATATAATATTGCATATCAGGGTCGGAATGTAATAGCACTCGTTCAGAACCCATGTATTACCATTTGGTAATACAAGGTGATATTCGCCAACAGCCTTGGCTGCAATATCTGCACCATTCCCTACTCTTACGGAATGATCACCTATTCCCAGTTCTCTACCTTTTCGTAGTCCATGTAACATATTACATATGTGGGATCCCGATCCGGTATTTAATACCCAGGACGTAGAGTGAACTGAGAAACAATTCTCGATAACTAACACACCTGAAGAAGATGCATCAACATGCTTATTTTTTGTTTGGCGGCGTGAGAATCCAGATATTCTCCTATTTCCTGCTCAGTCTTATAACACTTATAAGAAAAAATGGGACCAACGTTCCCCTGCTCAATATAAAAAGTGGGTTCAGTCAATACGTCTATATTATTATCTTGAGTAAGGCCTGACATGGTCGCTACCTGGAGAGAGAGAGAAGAAAACACTTTATCGTATGCTCTCGCAAGATTAGATTGGTTATTATCTTATCTAATCAGGATGTCTCCCACTGTATTTATCAAATCTTCCTTCAAACCCTAAAAGGAAAAATTAGCCGGGATTAATTACACCTTACAAGTTCGCCAATCTTTCAGCCAGACCAGTGTTGGTACTTTGAGGGAGGTTTCCCATGCTTTCGCACGGACCTAATTAAAGTAAATCTCGTTTTTCCAGAGGCATAACCCCGTTAACACCTTTCTAGACACCTACTTGATCGGCTAATTGTCCTGTGTAAAATTCTCTCAGGAGTAACTCTTACTCGCAGTGGGTATCGGGATCCAACTATCTCATTGAAGGTATGCAATCTCATTGCAAATTTCAACACTTGAAATTCCCGATAATTCTTTTACCTCTAGCGTCCTATGACCTTGACGCAGGCTAACAAACCATAGTCCGCTAGTCAAGTTCAACCCGTATATTTCTTGATTGAATTAAACCCACCCATACGACCCTTGACGCAGGCCAACAAAGTCGTACGACTACCCTAATCCAATCACATCTCATGTTGCAGATAAGTATTAGTTAGCTACCGCACGCTATGCCTTGACGCGGGCCAACAAATGTAGCATGAATACTAAGTAATATCTATTTGAAATGTCGGAGGGCTACGCAGGTTTTTCAGAAAACCATGAGCGTAATGAACTTGATATCATTGTAGAAACAAGTGATTTTGAAAAGGAGTGTTTTTGAGGTTTTTCTAGTTTCGCTAAAGAAGTCACTCCCGGTGAAGAGATCTCGGTTCTTTCCTTATCGAATAAAGTGCAGGGTATATCATATATACCACTATGAAAAGCAAGAACTGAAGAAGCAATCAAAAACTAAACCGCGAGTTTGTAGTATCTGCCAGTTTTGCTAAAGAGGTCACTCCCGATGAAGGGATCTCGGCTCTTTTCTCATCGAATAAGGTGCAGGGTATATCACATATACCACGGTGCGAAGCAAAACTGTAGCTACCCTTTTTATAAAGTTTTGATTCTACAACATCTTTCAGGTTTATTTTCTTTTATTAATCTCATTAATAAATCCCATCAATTATGCTTCTTAAGCATCACAGAAGAAACGAAAACAGTAATATTTATATATCATCATATATATAGTATAAGCATTCGTCTCAGGCACTAATATGATCTCATCACAGAACATTGCAGCAGAAGATAACATAAGAAATATTAGATATACTAGGACGTCCATGTTTTATGTCGAGCCTATATAAAACACGGATTCCACGGTCGCGATGAATAGCCAAACCCACATCCCTAGACCCCTACGAGAGCGGCAAGCAACGCTGCCAATTCTAGGGTTAAGAGACCCGGTTTCGACTTCTCGAGATGGCCTCCCACTGGACCCAAGAACCCGGTTACTTGTGCTCCCCTCCTCGGGTCTATCCTAATGCGGAAAAGTAAATAATATACAATGGTGACATCATCCTCAACCCGGAAGTGCCCCAATAAAAGAATATTACATACACTGAATTTTACATGAATGAAAAAGAAATCCTCATCTCACATAAAACCCCCGGCTATTCAGAACACGACGATCCAATATAACATATCGCAGCAACACATAATATCTCATATCATCAACGTAAGCAAGTATGCGTATCCCAATTTTCGTTGATGTATAGCAACGAAGCCGGCGATACACCACATACTACGCTTACGGTCACAGAAAAGAAAGTGTAAAACTACAACATTTGGAATCCGCAATCACTTTAGGCATCTTAAATCCGAAATATCACATACTTCGCATTTCATGCCTAACTATATGAATTCCACATATTGTATCACATTCCAGATAAATAGACAATATTAAACTTTCTGATCGAATAATCAAATACCCAAGATTTCCCAAATAGCTCAACACTTGAGCGGAGTTCAAAAATCGCAGAACATATCACTGCGCCAATGAACCAGCCGTAGAAGGGTCAAACCAACGCCTCACATATGGCAACGCTAAACTACCACAAACCCTAGGGTTCAGTGGCAGTTTTGACGGTCACATAATCGAGTTAAGGTTACATTCTTCTAGAGGGTCCACAGATACGTTTGCATGAATTTCTGAAAGTTTTAAACTCGGGAAAAATTCAACACTTGAAAGTTTTCCGCTATGGGAAAAATGAGTTATTGATATCCGTTCGAACCTTTTAACACGTTCTAAATTACCCGAAAAACTAAACGATGTTAAACTTTCCGATCGAAGCAACGAATTCTAAAGATCTCCAGAAAACTCAACACTTGAGTAATATTAAAAATTCCCATAAGCATATAGTAATACCTACGGATGTTACCTAGAAATATCTATCCCTAATACCCAAGTACGGCCGCGGAACCGCCGCGAAAAGCCTGGTATTGCCGCGGTTCCGCGGTGACTTGAAAGAATTAGGGGTTCGTATTTCACAGTTATCCATAGAATCACCTGCTTATTTTTCTGAGTATTTTTAATAAGAAAAAAACCACCTTTTTAAAAATTTCCAGAGAGGGGGTCAAATACGACGTTTCGGGGTTCGATCGGACTTTTAATTTCGTCTACACGTCGCCTAATGCTCTAGCTAGGCTTTGATACCACTGTAAGGTTACTAGGCACTATAACAAGGCTCTATAAGGCATCAACCATGCCGAATTTAAAATTTTCAAGTGCCGAACAACCTAAAGCGAGGATCTTTGCTAGACAATTAGGGTTAACAAAGCATGTAAACAACTTTACATCTAAAGGAAAGTGATTACAACCTTTGTAGTCCGCTCTTTCGCTTCATAAACTCCGAGTAGTAGTCCCTTCGCCACGATCCATGAACGTCCGGACTCTAGAGAGGCTCCACAAGCCGAATGATCCATACTTAGTTGAAGTCTTCCTTTTCGAAAATGATCTACCTTGAAGAATCTATAACCCAAGCTCTCACTTCTCTAATCAAGTATTAATGAATTGAACACCTTAATCTAAGTGGCTAGAATAAATAAGGATGATGAAGTAGGAATTTAGCTCTCTTTTTCTTTCAATTTCTCACACTTATTCATCACTAACCCAAAAGCTAGAAAGCTTTTCAAGAGGAAGAAGAAGAAGAAAAGTATTTGTGATGAATAATGAAAATTATGTTGTGGTTACAAAATCCAACCTTAAGTTAAGAAATGAAGGGCTTACCTCATGTAGAGAATAAACCTAAGGTAAAGGGTTTGGGTTGGGTTAAGAAATATCTACCAAAATATCTTAGCTAAAAACAAAAAAAGCTTCTTGAAAAAGCTAACCCAAATGCTAACCCAAATCAAACCCTAACTTGTTTAATCTCCACAAATCATGTTGCATTTGTAATCATAACTTATTACAATATTATATATCACATATACAATATATTTTAGTAACAAAAGAAAATAATACAATTAATATATATCGCATATATATCAATGTATTAACCGGTGAGAAAATGAATTAATAAAGCGAGCTTATATTAGTTAAAGTAATGCAATATATCACATATATAATTATACATTAAATTATCGAATCAACACTTGATCCGACAATCCGACTATATCGCATATAACCGACTAATATAACAAGTATCGATTCATCGAATCAACACTTGATCCGATGACCCGGCTATATCATATATCGCGAGAATAGAATACGGTATCTCATATCGTATTATTCTCGGTCCCGCACATATCACATATGTGCTCCTACTCCATTTTGCCTGAGTCAGGAAACCTATGTGTAGGACTCTAAAGAATCGTCAATACGCCGGTAGTAGGTGATGATCATATCAAACACCCACAAGCTGTAAGCAGTCAGCTAAACGTAATAGCCATCCAGGTATTGAGCGATCAGAAGATAAACAAGCAAGCCTGTACATTCTCCTACGAATCCAATCAGTAACACTACTGTACAGTTCGGTCTTTTCGTCTAATATGTTGCATATCTAGTCTAGGATTGGTAAACATCAGACCCCAGTAACCGATAAGTCGTGTCGATGTGAGGCTCATAACCAGTCGAGAAATTACTGATAACACTTACCAGTAGCACTCTATATCAGTCCTGGCCAGGGACTTCCAGTTATAGCCAATCGAACACAGCACAACATCAACTCCCTATACCGGGAGAGACGAAACCCCTCCTATCGCTCATTGCCTCCATGTGATTCGGGATTGCACCCAAAAGCCACCGTTTTGCACGCCCTTTTAGACGTGGTAAGGTGGAAATCAAAGCACAGTGGGAATCACACAAGACTCTATGACGATCTTGGGTCTACAGACTAACCTGTGCCAGTGTTACCAGAGAACTGCTATCTGACGATAAGTATAATACCATCTAGGAGTTCCCGGCGATTCCGTTCAGTGTACCCAGTCTCCACTGAGCACCCGTACACCATCTTTTATTTCAAACACCGATGGATATGGGATCATCCATCGCCCATCATATGGGTCAAGATGCGTTACGCTAGTCTACTCTGGTGTATCGATGCCCTGTCTCGATACACCCTCGACTAGGAACAGTTATAGGATGTACCCGTTGACTACCATGGCCCCACTAGTATGATTCATCATAGTTCCAGTAGTCGAGTACATATTCTAAGGGTTTTATCAACATGTGAGAGCAAGACAGTAAACTAATACAAGTCAACATGTTAAGATAAAGTGAAACCAAATAGCATACTATCATGTCGAGCAAGAAAGTCCTTTCTATATATATCCAAGCATCCACTATAATATACATCATATGTACAACAATGGCCTCTAGGGTATATATATAACTAACACTATCTACACGACCGGGAACGTCGGGTCTCATTTGCGGCTCAAATGAAACCCGAGACTCCAAAATTATCCATCATTCTGTATTGCTTGCTGATATTATGTGATGTTGCTTATACTATACCTGGAACGAATGTTATATATATATTTATATATACTAGTAGATGTTGTATATGTTTTGCACCCGCGCTAGTCCAGCCCCCGCTCTGCCGTTAGTTAAGTGACCTAACGGCGCATGACGGGGCCCCGTGGCGAATGCAAATGGCATATACGTACATTGTATTTTCGTTCTTTTCTGGTATGATAGGTTTTAATTTGATGGTGTTGGGGTCAAAAATTATACCCCGGTTGACAAAGTTAAAGTCAAAGTCAACCTCAAGTAAGCGGGCCTAAGCTCAAGCCAAGCGGGCCCAGGCCCAAGTCGAGCCCCGCGGCCGGTCTCTCTCATGCCAAAATGAAAATCATGTAATAAATAATTTTGATGAATAGATGTAAGAAAAATGGGCATAAAGCCAAATTTTTGTAAAGCTCATGGCTCATGTGCAAAAGAAATGAGCACTTGGGGAATGGGATGGGCAAAATTCCATTTTATAAAGCCCAAGGGGCTAAGTGTAAATTTGGAAGCCTATTAAGGCAACATGACAATGAAATGAAGGAGAATAATTGATCCCCCTAAAAAATTTAGGGTTTTTGTGCCTCCCTCTCCTTCCTCAAAGTTCTAAACTTTCTTTCCTTTTTTTGAATTAAATCAAGAGTTTAACTTTTCTTTTTCCAAAAAGAAACAGTTTTTCACCATAAAACCCTTGAAGAGGAGCTCGGATCTTCCATCAAATCCGTAAAATGGGAGATTTTTAAGCTTCACCCTCTTTCCTCCAAGATCCAGCCAATAGAGAGGAGGAATAAGGAGACCACTTTGGGTAAGATCCAAGGCTCAAGAGAAAATCCAGGACTTAATGGAGAAGAATAGGGTCCCTTTTCATCATCTCCGAAAATCTCTTAGAAGTTCAACTCGGAAAATCTCTTGGGAGTTTAACTCCAATATATATATATATATATATATATATATATATATATATATAATAAAATCTTCCTTTTTAGGAGTTTAACTCCAAAAGTCAATCGGGAGTACAACTCACTGTGTAGGGGCTAAGTCCCTTTTTCCTGCTGGCGCCCAGCGCCCGCGTGCCAAGCACGTGAGGCGCCCATGTATCTTTTGGACGCTATTTACCCTTTTTCTTTTATATACACACACTCCACAACACTGTTCCCGTTAGAAAAAATTTCTAACGGGGCGCTGTTCTGCACCCCGTAAGGGGGCTGCTATCCCCCTTGACCCCCAGCCCGCTATCTGGGTAGCGAAACCCCCGTAAATTCTGTGAAGCCTCCGATATACCCAAAACTCCTCAAAACACAACACATGCACACTGCACATTGAGTTCACATGACCAGTTTGACCCGTCAATCGAAGGTTTCTTCGCTCCAAAGGCGAGGGGTAATTAACGGCAACTTAGTCCGCGGCTGCCGGAGATTCGGATCCCCACATTCAATAAACCCCGGCCTACCCTAGACAGGGGGAATCTGTAATGCGCCTGACAAACTACGCGTATTCCCATCTCAATAGGGTGACGAAAAACACCCTACAGATCGGACCGCATTAATTTTGATTAATGCAAGAAAAGAAACCTAAAAAGATGTTGTTGGAATAAATTTCGAAAAACTATAGTCATATTCTTTCTCTTTGCATAGTAGTATTCGGTCATGAATATCCAACACCTCATTCGAGAAGGCAAGAGCCGAGATCCCTTCATGGGGAGTGAACTCTTGAGCAAAAGTCTATACTGTAGGTTACTCGGTTTTTTCAAATCCACTAGTTTTCAAAAGCGGAGCCTAAACCACTCATTTTCAAAGCTATCCGGTTCCTTCAACGATATCAAGTTCATTACGTTAAAGGGTTTTTTGCCAAAAACCCAGCCGTAGCCCTCCGTCGTTTCAGATAATTAGTACTTAGTATTCGTGTTGCGTTTGTTGATTATTCGTTAAGGCGCAGTGAACGGTAGTTGAGTAATAATTCTCTGTTGCATAGATAGATGCGATTGGTTAGGACAGTCGCATGATTTTGTTGATTATTCGTCAAGGATCATGCGGGTGGGTCTAATGCAATCTTGGATAACGACGGGTTGAACTTGATAGGACCTTTTGATTTGTTGATTATTCGTCAAGGTCACTTGGGTCCTAGGGGCAAAAACTACATCGGGAGTTTCAAATATATAAGAAACTTGCTAGTGTTGCATACCTTCTGGAGTGTGGTGATTAGAGTGGATTCCATCTAGGTTATCACGCGATGATAGCTGGATCCCGATCTCACTGATGAGTAGAATTACTCTTGGGAGATATTTTTCATTTCACAATTAGCTGACCTATTAGGTGTCTAAAAAAACGTTAACGGGGCTACACCTCTGCGGAAATGAGGTTTATTTTAATTAGGTCCGTGCGAGAGCACAGGGAACCTATCTCGGAATACCAACACTCACCTGGCTGAATGGTTAACGAACTTGTGAGATGTGAATGATCCAACTAGTTTTCCTTTTATTGTTTGAAGGAAAATTCGAGGAAACAGTGGGAGCCATCATGATTAGATAAATTAATAACCAATTTAATCTTGCAAGAGCGCACGCTGAGTGTTTCTTTTCTCTCTCTCCAGGTAGCAACCATTTCACGCCTTAATCAAGATAATAAAATGTATCGCTTGACCGATCCGAATTCTTATTCGGGGCTGAGGAACTTCGGTTCGGCTCTAACTTATGACAACAGTCGTGAGTATGAGCAAGGGAAAGAGGATTGTATGAATTTCTTGATGACCCCAACGAAGAAGCATACTATTGCATCTCTTTTAGGTATTCTTGTTATTGAGAATTGTTTTTCGGTCAGTCCTACCTCCTGGGTACTAGATACCGGATCAGGATCTCATATCTATAATTTATTATAGGGACTGAGAAAAAGTAGGATAGTTGGACCTGATGATATGTCTCTCAGAGTAGGGAATGGAGCACAAGTTGCTGCCGTCGGCGAATATCACGCAGTGTTGACAAAAGGTAATACTATGATTTTGAACAATTGCTACTATGTACCTTTCATGGTTTATAACATCATATCAGTTTCTTTACTTGATAAAGATGGATATAAGTTTGTTCTTGATAGAAATATCATGAACATTTACCTAAATCAGGTATTGGTTGCAGAAGATACGCTGTGTAATGGTATCTAAGTTCTAAATCAAAACACAGTTTTCAATATACAAAATACACGCAAGTGGAAGAGTTCAGAAGTGAACGAATCCTACTTATGGCATTGTAGACTTGGTCATATCGGGGAGAAAAGACTAAGTTGTATAAAAATGGATATTTGAATACGTTCGAATTTTCATCTTATGAAACTTGTCAGTCTTGTCTGAATGGAAAGATGACTAAATCTCCGTTCACCAGACATGGGAAAGAGCAGCAGAGCTCTTGGGACTCATACACAGTGATGTGTGTGGTCCAATGTCTATAAATGCAAGGGGTAGGTTCTCGTACTTCATCACATTTACTGACAATCTCTCTAGGTTCGGATATATGTATCTTTTGAAACACAAATCTGAAGCTTTTGAGAAATTCAGAGAATTCAGAAACGAAGTAGAGAACCAGACTGGCAAAAGTATCAAGATCCTCCGATCTGATAGAGGAGGGGAGTACTTAAGCACGGAATTCTTTGAATACCTAAAAGAAAATAAAATTCTCTCTCAGCTTACTCTTCCGTATACACCATAACACAATAGTGTATCGGAGTGGAGGAATCATACCCTTTTAGATATGGTTCGCTCCATGATGAGTAGTGCCGAATTGTCTCTTTCATTCCGGGGACATGCGCTACAAACAGCGGTGTACCTTTTGAATCAGGTTCCTTCCAAATCCGTGCCTAAGACTCCATATGAAATATGGAGTGGTAAGAAACCATGTCTTAAATTCATTACGACGTGGGGTTGTCCTGCCTATATGAAAACACAGAAACCGGAAAAACTTGAGGCACGATCAGTTCTATGTAAATTTGTGGGATATCCTAAGAATTCACTAGGATATCTGTTCTACCACACTGAGGAACAGAAGATATTTGTATCTCACCACGCCACCTTTTTAGAAAGGGAACTTCTTACAAAAGAAGTTAGTGGGAGTACGGTAGAACTAGAAAAAATTTCTGAACCACAAAATGTAACTGAAGAATTGGTAAAACCGCTAGATTCAGTAGTCCCAGACGAACCTCATCCACTCCGCAGATCTAGTAGGATTTCTCATCCGCCCGAGAGATACTACGGTTTTCTCGTAGACGGGGATCGAGAGGATTGCATTTTGGAAGAAGATGATCCTACTAGTTACAAGCAGGCCATTATCAGTAGAGACTCTGATAAGTGGCTGGATGATATGCGATCCGTAATAGAGCCCATGTACACCAATAAAGTGTGGACCTTGGATATTGCTCCATCTGGGGTAAAACCCGTTGGATGCAAATGGATCTACAAAAGGAAGTTTGGTGTAGATAGGCAGGTGGAAACCTATAAGGCTAGACTTGTTGCAAAAGGGTTTCATTAAAGATCAGGAGTAGACTATGACGAAACCTTTTCTCCAGTGGCTATGCTCAAGTTCATTCGGATCCTACTTGCCATTGCTGCCTTCCATGACTATGAAATCTGGTAGATGGACGTAAAAACGGCTTTTCTAAACGGATGTTTGGAAGAGTGCGTTTATATGAATCAGCCGTAAAGTCTTGTAGACAGTGGGAGCAACGGGAAGGTGTGCAAGTTGCTTAAATCCATTAATTGATTAAATCAGACATCGTGAAACTGTAACAACTGTTTTGATGAAACAGTCGAGAAATTTGACTTCATCAAGAACGAGAATGAGCCTTGTATATATAAGAAGAATGTAGGACGAACTGTCGTATTCCTAGTCTTGTACGTGGACGACATTCTTTTGATAGGAAATGACATTCCTATGCTACAATCAGTCAAGCTGTTCTTGTCACAAAGGTTCTCCATGAAAGACCTGGGTGATACTTCGTACTAACTGGGGATTAAGATCTACAGAGATAGATCCAAGAAATTATTGGGATTTTTGCAGTCCAGGTATATAGAGACCGTACTAAAGAGATTTAGTATGGAAGATTCCAAGGGCGGTAACATTCCCGCATTGCATGGAATCACTCTCTCCAAAGAGATGTCACCAAAGACTGATGAGGAGAGGGTTCGCATGAGCACTATACCATACGCTTCGGCGGTAAGATCTATAATGTATGTGATACTGTGTATTAGACCAGATGTAGCATATGCGCTTAGTGTAGTAAGCTGGTATCAGTCAGACCCGGGTGAGAATTATTAGACGGCTGTGAAGAACATTCTCAAGTACTTGAGAAGGACTAAGGAGATGTTCTTAGTATACGGTAATGGAGACCTTAAGGTCGAATCCTTTACCAATTCAAGATTTTAGAGTGACAAGGATGACAGCAAGTCTGTCTCGGGTTTTGTGTTTACCCTCAATGGAAGGGCGGTATGTTGGAAAAGCTCCAAACAGGACACCGTCGCAGACTCGACGATGGAGGCTGAATATATTGCTGCAAGCGATGCCGCAAAAGAAGCGGTCTGGATGAAGAAGTCCATTGCTGAACTTCAGGTAGTTCCGTCCATTGTTGATCTGATACCTTTGTATTGTGATAACAATGGGGCTATAGTTTTAGCGAAGGAACTACGGTCCCATCAGAAATCCAGACACATCTTAAGGCGGTATCACCTGATCAGGAAGATCGTAGATCGTCAAGAGATTGAGATCCGGAGAGTAGATACGAAGGACAATACGGCAGATCCATTTACGAAGGCCCTCCCTTAAGCGCTGTTCGAGCAACTTTTTGAGAAATTGGGTATGCGGTACGCCAACAGCTGGCCTTAGAGTAGACGTTAGGTATTCGGTACGCCAATTACAGGCCTCAGTGCAAGTGGGAGATTGTTGGATATATATGCTCTAGAGGCCTGTATTGTATAGGATGTTAGGGATATGTATGTACAGGATAATCTTGCTCAGTTATATATAGTATATTATTTGAGTTGTCTTTATCTTGATATGCGTATTTGTTTCTATTGATGCTTTATCTTGCTTGCTTATATTGATAAAGACTCAATACAGTAGTATACTATTATGGTTTGACTTTATCTTAATATGTGCATATGTTATACTTGATATAACATATGGCTGTTATATGTTGATAAAGCCCGTAGGATCTTGCTTGACTACCAGCGTTATAATAGCGATCATACTTATGAGAGTTGGGTAGTACATAAGCACATTCTTAAAAGGTCCCTAGTCATGTGAGTATCGAGACTGTGCATCGATATTCCGGAGTAGACTAGTGTATACGTTTCCAAACCCCGACGAGGGGCGATGGTTGGTCCTACAGCCATTGGTCATTAGCACCTAAGATCGTATACATGTGCTCACTAGGTGTGAGTACACTGGACGGACTCGCCGAGAACTTCTAGATGGTATTATACCTATCGTCAGATAGCGGTTCTCAAGTGACATGAGTACATGTTAGTTTTCAGACCTGAGATCGTCATATGTCTCGTGTGAGTTCTCACTATGCTTTGATCACTACCTTATCACGACTCTACTGAGTCGTGCAAACAGGTTTTGGTTGAGTACAGTCCTGAACCACATGGAGGTAGTGAGCGATTGTTGGGGATTCGTCTCTCCCGGTATAGGGAGTCGATATCGCACTGTGTTCGATTGGTCAGGACCATAAGATCTTGGCCAAGGCAGTTGGGATTTACTGATAGGTTGATCAGTAGTTTCCCGGATTGGTCCTGAGCCACATCAGCATGAATTATCGAGTTATTAGGGTCTGACGTTTTCCACCCCTAGACCCGGGATGCGATACTCTCAGACGAAAAGACCGGACTGTATGGAGATTGTCACGGATAGGCTCAGTAGGGATCCGGATGAGTTTGTTCGTCGGCCTTCCTTTTCGACAGGTACCCGGGTAGCCGTTACGTACAGCTAGTGCCATTGACGTGCTTATGGTTATGGATTTATCCAGTAACTCACTGCCGGCGTACTGTCGAGTCTTTAGAGTCCCACACAGAGAGTTTCCCTGGTTCAGGCGAAATGATGTAGTAGCCGTATTAGATATGTGCAGAGTTCTGATTGATTGATGGTATTATGTACCCGGACTTTCGATCGGACAGTTGATAATACTAGCCGGTTCGGGATTAAGCCGGATTATTAAATCAGGTACTGATTTAATAATTTACATATATGTATTTCGATATGTATAATCTAGTATTATGTTCTTTGTGTTATTCTATCTTTTTGGGCGTTCGTGTTTTTATGCGAAAGCAGATATATATATACAGTAGATTGTAATCCATATTTCATTATGGAAAATATTCTGGAAAGTGGACACCTCATCATGACTTTTTCTATTTATTCTTAAATTGAAATGAGGTGTAAAATAAAAGAAAAGGGAGTATGGTGAGAACCATGCCTCAATAGTTGACAAATGAATTCTTAATTCATTTGTGGCAACTATTGAAGCATGGTTGATACTTCTTTATTATAAAAATCATTTACAAACCCAAAGTGAGGATTTTCTCTCACTTGCATGCTTCATTATTCTTGAGCTCACCATTTTGCTTCACTCTCTTCTCTTCTCTGGAGCTCCTCCACCTTCATCATCTACCTCCTCTCTACACTATCATGTGTTGAGAATCAAGAGAGGATGTGAGATAGAAACACACTTAGAACCCTAGACTATATTCTAGAGTTCTTAGATTAGCAATCCAAGTTCTCTAGTTACTCCATTTGATATTTAGTTTGGAGCTAGAACCATGAACTACATCTCTCGGATGGATCATTTTCGACGGGGGGAGACGGACGATCAAGCTCGATCATGGAAGCCACTAGGAGCTTATGAAGAGGAACGAAGAGCGAAGGACACAGATCTTTTGGTGATAATCTCTATCATAGTAGATAACTCATCTAGTGTAGCTAGTTTAGATTTATTGTAGATCTGGTTAAAGGGTTATTCTAGCGCCGGTTTTTAAACGTAGAAAAAAAATTATTTCGCAAACGGCCACGATTGATGGTCAGGGCGTTAGTGTAACCCAACAGATAGCATGGCTGGTTTTGTTACGAACAAAATATTTCGTATTTTGAGAAGCGGAGCGTGACAGATTGAGCGCCGCATAGTGACATCGATCCCCATCGAAGGTCTTCTCGGAGCAGATCTCGCCGGCCTCTAGAAGTATCCACGCCGCCTTAATGTGGCCGGCGAGGCAGACGTCGTAAAGGGCGACGGAGTCCCAGCGGTCCCTGGCTTTGACATTGACGAGGTTGATGTCGAGGAGGTGGCGGAGGCGATGAAACGAGATAATCTACGTATCATGAAATCCCTATATAAAAAAAATCTCGAGATTTAAAGAATTCTAACGCGTTAATCAAGCAGAAAAAAATTCAACGGCTTATCGATATAGGAAAATTGCGGTCGCTTGTGTTTTGGGACGATGGCTCATTTTAAAAAAATCGTCCGCCGACTCGTATCCCCCTCTGTGTGTGTGTGTGTATGTTTATAGGCCTATTTACTAAAAACTGCCTTTAATTTTCCACTTCTTTCAAATAACTAACATAAAGTTTCAAAATTGAGGACAACATCCATTTTTAACGGTGAAATTTAACATCGTTAAATTTCATATCAAAAGACTATTTTGCCTCTCTCATAATACATTATTAATAATTTTAAATCATTAATTAAACAAAGAATTATTAGTTTGGGGATGAAATAAGGAAAGGAGGACGGGACTGGGGGCGATGGAGGGAGGAGGAGGCAGCATTGGACCGCCGGTGGGAGAAGGCTGGGGTAAAGTGGCGGAGGGGGGGGGTCGGGGATGTCGGGAGGATGACAGGGGGAAGGAGGAAGAGGAAAAAAAATTGATGACGATGACGGTGATGGTGAAGAATGATTCTGATGTTGATGTAGAAGAGGGGAGGGACGGTCGGGTGGGGTAGGGTGATGGTGAAGATGAGGGAGGTTGATGAGGAAGACGATGATGGTGGTGGGGATGATAGTGATGATTCTGATGATGATGCTGATGATAGGGGTGGCGACAAAGGAGGAAGGGGTGGAAGGGGTGTGGGAATGAAGAAGATGATGAATGCTGGTGGTGATGATGGTGATTGGATTTAATTGATGAAGTTGGTGGTGATCCCACGCCGGAGGAGGGGGACAACCACGGCGGAAGGACGGGGGTGAGGGGGTAGGAGAAAAGGGTTGATGGTGATTCGGAAAGAGGATGGGGGATGAAAAAGATGATGGTGATGGTGATGAAGGAGGAGGCAAGGAGGATGGAGGAGGGGGTGGTGTTGTCGGAAGCGGGTGGTGATGCCGGCAGAGAGAGAAGGTCGAAAGTAATGGCGCCGGATGAGGAGTCGTTGCCGGTGATGAGTATTTTTTTTTAAATTAATTTTTATTTTTTTAGAAATTGTTTTAGAGTTAGATGAGGGTAATTTTTCCTGATGTGGCGAGCTTGGTGAGAGAGAGAGAGAGAGACAGAGAGAGGAAATGTGTCATAGAAGGGAATTTTCTTCTATGACGTCGAAGAAATACACCCTCCATGATTTTTTCGACGGTTGGCACCCGTCACCACTATTTTTATCATATAAAATGTAGATGCACAAAATTTCATATGATTTTACCACCTTTTCATCGTTGATTTAGTGGGTGCAAAATTATGGTTTACCGACAATAGAACTTCTTACATTGCTAAATCAACGGTGGAAAAAGGATAGAATTACATGAAATTTGGTGTACTCACATTCTAGATGATAAAGATGGAGATAATGGGTGCCGATTGTTGCAAAACATCGTAGTGGGCATAGATTTTTAACGCCACCTCTCTCTCTCTGTAGATAGATGGAGGAGAGACTAGATTTTTCGCACGCGCTATGCACGCGATTTGATATTTTCTTGCAAATATAAAATATTATTTCATAATAAATTTCTATATGCACTTATCATCTATGGATTTAAGAATTTTATAGATGTTCTCAGAGAACTAAATCATTCCTAAATTTGGTAAACACATGCCATTTCAAGTAGAATCTGTAATAAAAAAATTATAAATAGAGAATTGATTTATTAAACAATACTTTTCTTATCTTCTTAACATTTTAAAAATAATTTAAAAAGTAATTAAAAATCTTAACACGTAATTAAAAAAAAGTAAATTGTCAAAGCCCGCGGCATGCACATGTATGCTGTGAGAAAGACGAACGTTAGGAACATAGATAGTGCATGCTCTGAAAACCAACAATGATTTGTTTCTAATCAGGCAAAGTGTACAGGGTTTTCTCCGAACAATAATTCTTTTTTTTTAAAACGATAAGTTCGAGGTAATTTTTCATGATTTTAAAAAGGGTAAATTGTCAGAAAGCCCCCGCTGACCTGCTCGGGAGTTGTCTAAAAACCTTTGTAATTTTCGAAATTGTTGGAAGGGCGGACTGTTCCCAAATCTTTGTAAAAAATCCCTTGGGCTTATTTCATTTAGGTATTGTATTCTCTCAATTGCTTGGATATAACAGGCAATTGTTTACTTGCAACCGCTTATATATTTCAGCCAACCATTTAGATATTACAGATAACCGTATAAGGAGATTTTGATTGGGCTCAGGGGTTGTTTAACAAGAGAAAAAAGCTAGGGGTTTTTACACAAGTGTCAAGCAGGCCGGGGACTTTTTGACAGTTTACCCTTTTAAAAGTAGCAGGGTTTTAAAATGAACCATTTCAAACTTAGGCCACGTAACAAACCGATTCGTTTTTGTTTGATCTAAACCCAACATTAGGCCCATCAAAAGGCCCTGGTCCAAATAAAATTCCAAACACCAAAATTAAAAGGGTAAATCGCTCTAGAATACCTTCAACTATTGCAGTTTTTCATAGCAATACCTAGATTTTTTATTGCAGTAAAATTCCTTAACAGCTACATTTGAGTGTAATTAGGGAAAAACATGTCCTTGGAACTTGAAAAGAATGGTTGAAGGTATTTTACGGTAATAAAAACCCCTTAAGGTATTTCAGTGAAGTATCGTGACAGTTAAGGGTATTTTAGTGTAACTCACTCAAGGATAAAACAACCCCAAAAAGTGTCAAATTCACAAATAGCAACACGACTTTCTCGCTCCCGAAAAAGTTCACCTCCCCGAAAAAGTTCACCCCCCTATTTCCATTGCAGTGTATAGCGCTAACATGGTATCTGCCCGCCCAGACACGCAGCAAGGTGTGGGGTACTTTACACTTGAAGCTTGGATTCTCCACCCACCTTTTCACCTGACCTTTTCACCCCAAACGAGTTTCACCAAATGATGACCAAAAATTGTGACCCAGCCTAATCAGAGGCCACCCCTATATAAAGTACACTTGGGTTCTCATCCATGAGAAAGACTCTCTCTCTCTCTCGCTCTCACACACACACACAGTTATGACACCACTCTCAGTTCTGATATTTAAACTTTCCCATGTTCACAAGAACCTAGTCCTCAGCGGCTTCCACCGACGGGGCCCGTCGTCAATTACGAGGACATCCTGCATGACATCCAACGTATCGCCGACGGCGACACCTCTCATATTGATGATGCTCGTAAGTGGGAACTCCTCAGATCACGACATGTAGCGGATGACGTGCCGTCCACATAAACCCGCTAGATTCCTGAGAGCTGCAGAGCTGGAATAAGTATGATACATAGGGACATTCCTCGGTGCCTTGCCTCTGAGTTTGCCTCCAATCTTTTAGATAACCTACCAGGATCACATTCCCTCTTCGGTTGACCGCGGGCCATTAGCTCATATCCGAGCTACCTATAGCCGAGACTCCTCAGCTCACCTGCCCATCTCCGAGCTATCTTATGTTTGAGATTCCTCAGCATCCCTGTTTGGCTGGGAGCTCGGAGTCCGAACGCCCTGAAGCAGCTCCGTGTATCTCGCCACGACGAGATCTCCGCCGCTTCACGTCCCGCATCCCCCGCTAACGTATCTCGCCATTAATGGACATATCCCGCCATCAACGCGAACGTAGCGCATGGGCATAATGGACGGCGAGAATCTCGCATCGGCTCACTCCATGCGACCGCTATATAAATTACTCTTCCAGACGACTCGAGTATCTCGAACTCATTCCAATACGCCGCTACTCTGCTATAATTATTCCTCGGTACTTACTTGATCGTCGGAGGGTCCCATGATGGTTTCCCATCCTGGGACTTTCCTTGCAGGTAGATCGACGTCAACAACAACCGACAACCCATTGAGATCCACACGCTCAACCCTAACCTCAAATCTCAACCGTTCAGTACTGCTAGCAGTAAGATCTGTTGGCTATAGTGCCCTCAAGTCAATTATTGAATCTCAGACACGCGATTGTGATGATTGAGGGAGGACCTATACGGATAGAACAGTCTTACACAAGATGATAATATGCTATCTGGTTTGCCTTTATCATCATGTACATGCATTAGGTGGCATTACAGATCACCATTATATATTGATAGAGCCCATAGGATTCTTTCTTGACTACCAGCATTATGATGGCGATCATATAAGTGGGAGCTGGATAGTCTATAAGCACATCCTTAAATGCCCTTAGTATGGGAGTTTCGAGACTAGGCATCGATACTCCGGAGTAGACTAGTGTACACTTATCGAGACCCCGACGAGGGGCGGTGGCCGGTCTCACAAGCCATTGGTGTCAGTTAGTCACCTAAGATAGTATACAAGTGCTCATTGGGTTATGAGTACACTGGACGGACTTGCCGGAAACATGCTATTTGGTATTATACCTATTGTCAGATAGCAGTTCCCAGGTGACAGAAGTATAAGTTAGTCTGTCGACCTGAGATCGTTATTTGTCTCGTGTGAGTTCCTACTGTGCTTTGATTACTACCCTACCACGGCTTAAAAGAGTCGTGCAAACAGGTTTTAGTTGGGTATAGTCCAGAGCCACATGGAGGCAGTGAGCGGATCATCGGGGATTCGTCTCTCTCGGTATTGGGGGTTGATATCACGTTGTGTACGGGTGGACATCACCAGAAATCTTCGGCCGAGGTGGACGATAATTACTGATTTAGATCAGTAGTTTCTCAGTGGGTGATGGGCTTCATACCGACACGAAATGTCGCGTTATTAGGGGTCTGACTTTATCCACCCCATAAACTCGATATGCGATACTCTTAGACGAACAGACCGGACTGTATGGAGATTGTCATGGACAGGCTCGGTAGGGGTTTGGATGTGCTTGCTCGTCGGTCTTCCTTTCGCTCAATACCTGGGTAATCGTTACGTACAGCTAGTGCCGCTAACGTGCTTGTGGTTAAACCCACTGCCAGCGTATTGATGAGTCTTTAGAGCCACACACAGAGGGTTTCCCTGGTTCTGGCGAAACGATGTAGTAGCCGTATTGAATACGTGCAGGGTTCCGATCGATCGATTGTACTATGTACCCGGTCTTTCGATCGGACAGTTGATAATACTAGCCGGCTCGGGTTTGAGCCGGATTATTAAATCAGGTATTGATTTAATAATTTACATATATATATTTCGTTATTTATATTCTAGTATTATATTCTTTGTGTTATTCTATCTCTTTGGGTATTCGTATTTCGGTACGAATACAGGTATGTATATAAAGTAGAATGTAATCCGTATTTTACAGATGACATTCTAGAAGGTGGACACCTCATTTTTGGCTTTGACCATTTATTTTTAAATGGATAAATGAGGTGGCAAAGAAATGATGGGGAGTATGGTGAGAACCATGCTTGCATATGTTAGTTATATGTATGCCCTAGAAGCCATTATTGTACATATGATGTATATTATAGTGGATGCTTGGATATATATAGAGAGGACTTTCTTGTTCGATATGATAGTATACTATCTGATTGCTCTTTGTCTTAACATGTAGACTTGTATTGTGATACTTTCTTGATCTTACATGTTGATAAAGCCCTTAGGATGTGTACTTAACTACCAGGACTATGATGGAGATCATACTAGTGGGGCCAGGATAGTCCACAAATACATCTTTTAATTGTTCCTAGTCGAGGGTGTACCGAGACAGGGCATCGATATTCCAAAGTATATTAGCGTATACGCTTCTTGACCCATATGATGGGCGATGGATGATCCCACATCCATTGGTGTTTGACATCAAAGATGGTATACGGGTCTTCAGTGGAGACTGGGTACATTGAACGGACTCGCCGAGAACTCCTAGATGGTATTATACCTATCGTCAGATAGCAGTTCTCTGGTGACACTGGTATAGGTTAGTCTGTTGACCCGAAATCGTCATAGAATCTTGTGTGATTCCCACTATGCTTTGATTTCCACCTTACCACGTTCAAAAGAACGTGCAAAACGATGGCTTTTGGGTACAGTCCCGAGTCACATGGAGGCAATGAGCTATAGGAGGGAATTCGTCTCTCCCGGTATTGGGGGTTGATGTTGCGCTGTGCTCGATTGGCCATAACAGGAAGTCCCTGGCCAGGGCTGATATGGAGATTTACTGGTAAGTGTTATCAGTAGTTTCTCGACCCGTTATGAGCCTCAAATCGGCATGACTTATCGGTTATTGGGGTCTGACGTTTACCACCCCTAGACAAGATATGCGACATATCAGACGAAGAGACCGGACTGTACGGTAGTGTTACTGACAGGCTTTGCGGGAGTTTAGATAAGCTTGCTTCTTGATCTTCTGATCGCTCAATACCCGGGTAGCCGTTACGTCCAGCTAGTACCGCTGACGGCTTGTGGGTGCTTGATATGATCATCTCCTACTGCAGGTGTATTGACGAGTCTTTAGAGTAGTACACAGAGGTTTCCTAACTCAGGCGAAACGAATTAGGAGCACATATGTGATATGTGCGGGACTGAGATTAATACGTGTATGTGATACCGTATTCTATTCTCGCGATATGTGATATCGGTCGGTTATATGTGATATAGCCGTGTTATCGAATCAAGTGTTGATTCGATAGGTTGATACATATAATATTAGTCGGTTATATGTGATATAGCCGGATTATTAAATCAAGTATTGATTTAATAATATTAGACGGATCCCCACCTCCCCCTAACGCCATTCACACCCTGTCTGCACGGATCGACAGGCTCGCATCCATCGTGGATGCCCTTTTCCGCATCCAAACAGCGAGACAAGCTTTCCAGGTCGCCGTTCCCCCACCTCAGGATCGCGACCTCCGCAAAGGGGGAGATGACACTGCCTATGCTAGCACCGCTGAACAGCATCTTGCTATCTCCGGCGGCCACATGTCCCCCGCGGCAACCAATTCAATGATCCGTTGGGCGCCTCACATCTCCACGCCGAGGTCTCGTGAAAGAACCCCCTGCCCCGAAGCCCATCGCCCCCTGTCCCTCCCGGGGAGGTATCGGTCAACTCGCCTACTTCTAGGCATGGCCGGCACCCTCTCCCTCGATGGGGTCCCGTGGACGACACTCACCGCGGTAACTCGAGAACGACCTCGCCAGGGCACCTGAGGAACCTGATAGAGCGGAAGCGGAGCCGCAGCCAGGCACAGGCCGCCAGTGGGAGGGGCCATAACTCCGAATACACCGAATCCTCGGGGTACCATGACCATCTCGACGCCCTCGAAAAGAATATCGAGGGTATACATCGGGAGGGTTGTCCTTCAAATGAGGGAGCCAGGTATGCTGCCGACTCGCTTACGAAGCCTTTCACTGAAGAGCTGCTCGCTGAACGTGTCTCGCCCAGGAATAAGCCTCCAAAAGTGGCCCTCTTTGATGGGAAGTCCGACCTGAAAGACCACTTGGACGCGTTCACGGCGGGCATGAGCTTCTAGGACAACTCTGACGCCGCCCAATGCCGAGCGTTCCCCACCACTCTCATCCGGGCTGGGCGAGACTGGTTCTGAGGACTCACGCCACACTCCATCTCTATCTTTGATGGGCTGGCCGCCCAGTTCCTCGGGCATTTCGTCGGGGACATACGGCAGAAGCGGACCGTCGATTACCTCTTCACTATAAAGAGCGAGGACAAGGAATCCTTTAAAGGATACGTCACTCGCTTCTACAACTCTCTTCTTGAGGTTCCTGAGCACAGGGATGAGACTGTAATCACCGCTCTGAGATCATGTCTTAGGCACAAGGAGTGGCTCCGCTCCTTTGCATTGACGCAACCTAGGATCATGTCCAAGATAAAAGCTTGGACCGAGCGAGAAATCCAGCTCAACATCTCTCCGACTGAGCTGTTGGAAGTGGCAAAGGGTGAGCAATTCTTCAAGCTTCCTCCGGTCACCAACAGGGCGGCCAAACAGACTCGAGGCCCGTACTGCGCCTTCCACAGGTCTCAGGGACACCCCACCGAGAATCGTAAACAACTCCGCGACTATATCAAGGAGTTGATTCGCTCGGAGCACTTGGCAAAGTACTTGCGGGAAAAGCGACAGGCAGACCGGGAGCAAGAGAACCGTCCCCCTCCTGACGAATTGAAGATCGGCCAAATCATGGTCGTATCGTCGGGGGGTGCACCTAGAGCCGGCGAGATTCGACGCCTCCTGCCGGTCGAGGGAACTAGCAGCCGGCCCCGGAAGAAAAAAAATGCAGCCGAGTCTATCACCTTCACCGACGAAGACCTCCACAGAATATCCTTGCCTCATAACAACCCCCTCATGATTACAGCATGGGTTCACCGCTACGAGGTTCAAAGGATACTGGTTGACTTGGGAAGCTCGGCAGACATCCTCTTCTATGACTGCTTCCTGCGTATGGGGCTCGGCCCGTCGGACCTGAGGCCAACCACCCACATTCTGTCGGGATTTACTAACCACCCCATCTCAACAGAAGGAGTGGTTACCCTCCTCCTTACCATTGGGGAAGTGAGCCATATGAGAACCGTACCAGTGGAGTTCATTGTCGCTAGAATTCCCTCGTCCTACAATATTCTCCTGGGACGCCCGACGCTAAACTCCCTTAGGGCCCAAATCTCGACCTACCACCTCGCGATCAAGTTTCTACTGGATCAAGCGGGAATAGGCCGGGCCTACGGGAACCAGCAAATCGCAATGATTTGCTTCACAGTGACATCCACCCTCGAGGAATGAAACGACGACCTTGGAAGCACGAGCGATTTCCAGGGGTCCTTGGATACCCGAGACGAACAAAAAGAAATCCGAGGGGCACCAGTAGAGGCGCTAACAGAGGTCCCCCTCGTCGAGGGGAACAATGAACGAACTGTCCAGATCGGGTCACTCTTAACAGGAGCCCTGCGCGAAGACTTGATCCACTTTCTCCGAGGAAACTCGGACGTGTTCGCTTGGGCGCCCGCCGACATGCCCGGGATCAACCCCAAGGTAATCTCGAATAAGCTCGGAGTCGACCCGACAGCCCGACCCGTCAGGCAAAAGAAACGAAGCTTCGCCTACCTCCAGGCTAATCATCAACTGTTCGTCTACCTCCTTAGAAGAGATCGAGAAGCAAACTAGTATTTGTAATCATTTTCTAAGGGAATAAAGTGTAAATGAATTTTGTTGATTAATAAAGGTGGTTCTTTTTCTTATTCTATTTCTTTGTAGTTTTTAATATGATTTCTCTCTCCATCTCTTCTTCTCCTAACATACGCGAGTAATTCTCCGCTTGTTAGGGTTCGTAGGATTAGGGTAGATTAATGGATGATGAAGATCCTTAAACTATTTTTACGTCCTATAAACTTTATAAACTTTACCAAAAGAATCATTAACATCCTAATCGAGCGCGCTACCAATTTATTGTTAGTCCCGACCGCGATTAGAGATTAGATTAATGATTGTTTTGGTAAAGGCTAGATATGAACAGAGTTCCATGTCGAGATAGGGGTTAAGAGTGGGAACCCTTTTCCCTCCAGAAACCCTAATCTACATGCATCACTGTCGTTCTAGTTTTAAATCTATTAAAGGATAAGAAGATTAATCTTTAATTAATCATCCATAACTACTAAATCCCAATGAACCCTACAAGCCCCTTTTAATATAAAACATGCATCCATAGTTAATCTAGATCTATATTTTGCATCCGTGTTTAACGTAGATCTAGATCCTGCAACCATTCTTCACCATTCTTTATTCTTCCTCCTTTCTTTCTCACACGCCTAAAGTAAGAATAAAATATTCAACGTTTTCCAGAGGACGACCCGTGCTCATCTCGGTCTAGCTACACGCGACACCGTTATTGATTGTGGTTAACTACTACACATACATACATATAAATCTAGATCAATCAAATGGCGTCGTTGCCGGGGATACGTGCGTAATTTTTTATTCTTACTATTTGTGTTGAATTCTTATACGATCTATATCATAATTAAAACAAAACTGCAAATCATATGTTTAACGAAGTGTGTGAATTTTTGCAAGGAGATCTGGAGTCACAAACTTGAGGAAACAGGAAGACAGAGACATTCATCGAGATCCAGAGGAGTATAGGAGGCCACGTAGCAAATTTCATCAATTGATCCTTCCTTCTTGCGGCGGATCCGCAGCAGATACACCATATTCGCGGCGGAAGCGCGGCGGGTTAGAGGATCTAGGGTTCCACACTTCTCTGGTAAGATTCTCAACTCTTTCTCTCTTCTCTCAAATCCAATAAAATATCTTTTCTGTAGGATTCTTTGCAAAATATCGCCGCTCAAAAATCTTTTTGCAATGTTTTGTGATTGGTTTGTTTTGCATATTTTAATACGGAATTTAAGGGGTAAAGACTAAATCCAGATTAGGTGGGGATTTCATCACCCTTCCTAAGCCCCACAAATCATAAACCGAGCATCTGCATCAACCCTGTATTAATTTAAAAAATATTTAGACCAGACTCTAAGGACTGTCGCGCTCAATAAGGACAGAGAAAGGTCGTAGGTAATCTATCGCTTATCCGCATTACTTTTGTGGTGTCTAGGCAAGTGTGTCTAAGGCAAGTGGTCACTTAATTAGGCCCACTACTTACGTAGTGGATACCTCCCATTTACCTGGCACTTACCTGGTTACAAGGGTAGTAAAGAAGTGGTAGAGGATTGATCATGCGGCTTGTCCTTTGGAATTCTAGGAGCGGTCTAGAGACTGACCTAGGTGACCTTAGTTCTAGGGTTGTTTGTGCATTTTTGTGTGATTTTTCTAAGTCCGACACACTTTTCAAAACAGACCAATTTTAAATCACACACACGCTGCCACTTGCGCTAAACCCGCTTAGTGCATGCTTGGCTGGACACGGGATTCTAGTGCTCGTCTTGTCCGCGTTCCTGCTATCGACACCGAAGTCGGTACTTTTTTATCTTCTTTTCCCCCACCACCCACCATATCGACCGAGATGGACGGCACTCCATCAAATTATAACCCCACGCTTCTACCGCCCGTAGGTGAGCAGAATCCACCGCGCATTTCTCTCCAAGAGAGATGCTATCCTATCCGTGGTCCACTTCCCACTTGTCTATCTATTCCACCAGCTAACGAGGATAATTTTGAAATTATACCCCACTACATCAATCTGTTGTCCAAATTTCACGGGCTTGAGTCTGAAGAGGCGTACGTTTTCATCACTAAATTCGAAAACGTATGCGCAATGATGGGTACTTCACAACTGACTGTGGATGCTATGCGCTTGCGTCTTCTCCCATTCACTCTGTGCGACTTGGCAGAAAAATGGCTTTATAATACCGCCGCACACTCTATCACTAATTCGGATGAATTCGTAATAGCATTTCTTAAGAAGTTTTACCCAAACCATAAGACCGCCCATATTAGGAGCGAGATCAACCAGTTCACCCAGCTTCCCAATGAACCATTTTGGAAGTGCTTTGAACGTTTCAAGGATCTGCTTGTCCAATGTCCTCATCATGGAATACAAAGATGGGATTTGTGCCGAATTATATATGAGGGTATTAATCCAGCAACAAAGCAGACGCTTGAAACAATGTGTCAATGCAATTTTATGTCTAAAGATGACAGTGAAGCTTGGAAATATCTAGAAGACCTCGCTGAAAACACTTTGCAGTGGGAAAGCGTAAGACCACCTTCATCTAGGGGAGGTATCCATCAGCTCGATATTTCCATCGCAGCCGAAATGGCAGGATGCAGAAGAAACTCGACGCTATTGAGAACAAATTCTCATCGGTCTCCCTAAATCAGGCAACACTTCCCAAGACCGTGTGTGGTTGCTGTTCAGATCCTTCACACTTGACGGAAGAATGTCTTATGAATGCATTGTTTCAAGGTCACGAGCAAACTAATGCTGCTTTTCAGGAGAGACCTAGAAACGATCCTTATTCTTCCACGTACAATCAAGGATGGAGGAATCATCCTAATTTTGCTTGGAACCAAAACCAACCCCAAAATCAAAACCAGTTCCAAAACAATTATCAAAGACCTCCTCCACAGCAACCACAACCACAAAGTCGGCACCCCTTTCAGTCACAAAATTTTCAAAATCCGGCCAACATTTCTGCACCGCAACTGGCCGGTGCTGATAACTCTTCACTCGCACAAACTTTGGATTTGTTTATGAAACATTCCATTCAAATGTCAGCTGATATGAAGTCTTCTATTGATACCATAAAGAAAGACTCCGCCTCCCATGGTGAGAGTATTAAATCAATAGAAAACCAAGTTGCACAATTGAATGCCGCGATGAGTGCGAGAGAAAAAGGGAAACTCCCATCTCAACCCTACCGAATCCTGGCCACTCACAAAATCATAATATGAATGTCGTTACTACGTTGAGATCGGGAAAAGTGCTAAATAACCGAGTGGGTGAGCAATTTGATGATGTTAGTGATACCAATGATACCTTAGCTTCTACTTCTTCCCCAAATTCGTCCAGTCTCCCACCTTCATCCGAGCCTATTCTCCGTTTTCCCCAAAGCTCGAACACATCACCCAATCTATCTAAGATCATTCCCATTCCAATTTTAGGATCGAATCCGTCCCCACAATCTTCTCCATAAATTTTGGACCCAAAACTTATTAATCAAGCCCCGTTTCCAAACAGATTAAGGGCCAACAAACTTAACCCATAAATGGAGAAGATTGTGGAAATGTTTAAGTAAGTTAACGTAAATATTCCTCTCCTAGATGCTATTCAACAAGTCCCATCTTATGCAAGAATTCTTAAAGACATGTGCACTAGGAAGAGAAAAACTCAAGTGCCGAAAAAAGTTTTCATGACGAGTAATGTTAGCACAGCTTTTACCCAGCAAATACCAAAGAAACGTAAGGACTCTGGCTGTCCTACCATCTCTATTTCTATTGGGGGTAAGAATATTAATCGTGCTTTACTCGACATTGGCGCTAGCGTTAACTTGCTTCCTTATTCTGTTTATGAGCAATTAGGGATCGAAGAGTTAAAACCGGCGCATTGCTTTTCAGATGGCCGATCGATCTATCACCCAACCTAGGGATGAGCTAGAGGATGTGTTAATCAGAGTCGGAGAATTTATATTTCCTGTGGACTTTATTGTTATAGATACACAACCTGTAGCGAACCCACGAAACTAAATTCCGGTGATTTTAGGTCGACCTTTTCTTGCAACTTCCAACACAGTAATCAATTGTAGAAACGGCTCTATGACCCTATCCTTTAGAAAGAAGTCAATTGAGCTTAACATTTACAAGTTGGGAAGTGAACCCTCCGAACCCTATGCTCATGTGTGTTTTGTTGAATTAATAGATGTCGACAGCAGCGAATTTGATCAACCTCATGACACTAACTCTTTTCATATGTTGTTGTTTGACCCAACCATGTATTATACATATACGGACTGTTCCACAGAGTTGTCCGGGTCAACATCTAACATTGATGAGGAACTTTTTAAAGAGTCGGACGATCACCCTATTTTTTCTGATGACATTATTCTTCGGGGTATCGATGAAAGCATTGAGGAAATCTTCGCTGATGAACTCACATTTTTAGCAAACACGGGTGTTGAAATGAATCATCTACAAAACAAAGAAATTGAACCTCCACCCCTTCTTCTAGACTATAAAAAGAATGCGAGTAATCCATCACAATCATTGAGTCGTCTCTCCAAACCGAGGCGCAAATCCATTCCATCCCACCACTTATCTTTTCCCTATTTCTTCTTGGCTCTTTTCAACTTGTTCCTCCACCAACCGGTGCACTACACTGATAAAATTTTCGAATGGTTGATGTTGACTTTCGGTCTTTACAAAGATTGGCATTTACCAATGACTTTGACCCCCTCGTGTGATTTTAAAAGATTAATATTGTTTAACTCAAGTTGGTGGGGGGGTATTTCGGCTCTTGAAAATAAAATTTGTCCTCAAAATTGTGAGTCAAAAATAAGTTTGGGGGAGGATTTTCACTTTCAATTTTTCTTGCCCCAGTTAGTAACCTTTCCTCCCAAGTCTACAGGTTTTTGAAATTTAAAAGAAGCAACAGTGAGGACACTGCTGCAAACAGGTTTGGGGGAGGTTTGTGCTTATTTACGCATTACTTTGCATTATACTATATATAAGCACACAAAAAAAATTTGATAACAAAAGATTAGATAGTGAAAAATTACATCCAAAAGATTGGAAAATTTTAAGAAAACCTAGAAAATTAGAAGTTTTCTTAAACGAAACTAGTAATAAGTAGTTATGAGCCGTTATCCCAAGGGTTAGTAAAATGAAAGAAATCACTAATCTGAGAATAAAAATAAGTCTGAAAAATAGTTTCTATTCTGGAAGCCAAACATTTGAACGTTGATACCCTACATACGCACTTACACACCTCTTGAAACTCGGGATAGTAGAGGATACCTTAAAATGCTCTTGTCTAAAAGCCAAAATATGAAGAAAATAATAAATGAAGAAAATATAAAATGGTGAAGAAAAATGAACACTGATTTTGTTATCACCAAGGCAGTAATAAAAAAATATAGCGAGGGTGCTTCATCACCTAGTGCCTTAGACCAACTGGTCTGGGAGTCACTGCTAAGTCTTAGGTGGTGCAAGACGAGAAAAATACTAATACACCTAATCAGCAAGTACATGAGTAATCGGTCGGTTAGTACCTCAAGAAGTATTAACGGTCGCATGAAAAATGTGCAAGCAAATCCATCAAAATATTCATCAAATTAAAATGTACTGAGGTAGATGGACAAGAGTATGATAGCTTGAATTGAATTCTCCGAGTGTAGGGATGTTCTATACATAAACGTAGGGGTATATGATCGATATTTGGATGAATGGTAGGAATGAAGAATAAAGACGATGTTTTATTAAGGGATGATGTGATTTCTAACATTTTTTCATGACTATTAAGATACGGCTCATGACAACTGAAAAGCTAGTGTAATTGGAAACTCTAACTTTTCAAAGTCTTTCTTTTATGGTTCTTATCTTTATATGTAACTTTCACCATCTCTCTTTTATTATAGGATTTTGTGAGTGTAATCCGCTGAAAACCCTCAGGAAACAACACTCCTACTAGGGACACCTAGAGGTTTAACGGCTTGCTGCAAGCGCTCAGTGCAATCGTGTTGCCTACGAAAGTGTGCTTAGCTTTCTCCTTTCTTTTTCTCCTTCTCTTGAATAAACTAGTTTGCTCGGGACGATCAAAGATAAGTTTGGGGGTATTTGTTCAGTTGATAAAACTGCATATTTAATATGACATTTTTCCTACTATTTCTATATAATAAAATGTGTTTATTATAATATATGATACATATGAGGGTTTATCTATAAAAATACTATTTTTATATGTTTATATATTATAGTTAACGTTTTGTAGGAAAAAGTAAGCATATAATATTCATGTGACATTTGGCTCATTTAAATATGCTTACCTTATTAAAAGCCTTTAACCAATTCTTAATGGTTAAGTTAATATCTCCATAAAACAAACTAATATTATTTGTTGAGTTATTGTGCAGAATTTGTAGGGCTGAAATCAAGGAAATCAAACTTGTTAAAACAAACCTGCCTAATTAAGAAAATAAACTAAAGAAATCAATTTTGGCAGTGACGTAGAAAAGATTTTCAGTTTTCAGAGATTTAAAAGATCGCCACATGTCACCAGAAAAAGCCACAAGAAGAATGAGCCCAAGATCTCACCATTAGGTCGCGGATCCGCGGCCAAACCCACCTATTGGTCGCGGATCCATCGCGGTTCAGACGATTTGGGGGTTGAGATTTCGCTGTTAGGATCTTAACCTCTGGTTTCCAAATTAGGAAGTTAGGGTTCTGGCTCTGGGACTATAAATAAGGACCGAGAGTCTCTTGGAAAAATCATCAAACTGAAGAGATCACGAAGTCCAAGACAGGCTCACGCATCCAGGCTGATCATCAACTGTTCGTCTACCTCCTTAGAAGAGATCGAGAAGCAAACTAGTATTTGTAATTATTTTATAAGGGAATAAAGTGTAAATGAATTTTATTAATTAATAAAGATAGTTCTTTTTCTTATTCTATTTCTTTATAGTTTTTAATATGATTTCTCTTTCCATCTCTTCTTGTAACAACCCCAAAATCTTTATACATTTGTATTATCCCTCTTCAATAATATACCGTATTTATTTGTGCTTGGTATTTTCCGTTTTCTCCTAAATTTATTATTATTTTATTCCTCAATCTATTATGTGTATTTTTCTAGGTACAATTTCTTTTTCTTATATTTAAGTTTTTAACTTCTCATTCTTATTTTTCCTTTCATAAATATTTAACCCAAATCCATTATTCTTATTCTCTACAACCCATCTGGAAAGCCCACTTTCTTTTTAAACAACAACATATATTTAATTCTAATTAAATATGTGCATGAACAACCTTATAGCCCATTGGTTAAGTCCTTACATTGTTATTCTATAAGTCACATGTTCAAATGCCCATTCTTGCAATTATTTTTTTATCGTTTTTTTTATTCTTCTCATAACCTACAAATAAGACCTTTCATTTCCAAAATGAATGGTGACCTTTCATTTATCTTTTAATTCTCATGTTGAATGCATATATTATTATACATAATTCACCATTACACCATATTTATTGTCCTCCTCTATCTTTTCCTTCCCCATATTTTTCTATCTCTCACTCTCCCTATTCACCTAGAGTCCAAGAAGAAGAACATGAAGAAGTCTTTAAGAATGTCTCGCTAGTAACGCGAGACTATCGGCGGATAGACAAACCCGGTGACAATACCGGCTTGTGCATGTAAGTCCCTTCTCTCTCTCCCCCTCCATCTCTTTATTCTCCTCTTGTCATATCTCGTGAACCCGCTATTCTTTCCATATCATAATCTATAAGAGAAGATAAACATAAACATATACATATATATAAGATAAGATATATATGGTTCTATATGGTTTAATAATACCTTATTATCTCTTGTTCAAATTAAAGTGTTTTCAATTCTTTGTTCATGACTACAAATATTTATTATGAGTTGTGAGAACATAAATTTCATGTAACAATATATCTACGATATCTCATGAAATCGGTTTGCTTATTATAAGAAAAGGAGAAGCTTGCATAAAAAAAAACTAGTTAATCTTTTTGCCGATTTTAGCATACATATCAATACCTTTACCTTTAAAATAAATTTTAGAAATTAATTTTTTTCTTCTGGAAATTTCAGGAAATTTACATATGCTAGAATATATTTTCCTGTACACGCTATAAAAATTTTAGATCGAATCGCTTAACGGTTTAGAAATTATATTGTTTTTGTTCACTGTTCGTAAAACAGAAAACTGTAGTTATCGGTCAATTTCTAGGACAAATAAATTGGTATAACGGTATCCAAATTGAGCAAACTTGGGTGTTTTTGATATCTATATTGAAAGATATAGATTTTCGTAGTTTTAAGTTTTTACTGAAAACCGATGTAAAATATAGAAAACTGCGTTACAATATTAAGCGACGAATCTGGACAGAATCTGTCCTGATTCGCATACTGTTTTTAAATAGGACATAACTCGAAATTCCGATATCCGTTCATGACAAAATTTAGATGTGTAGATGCATAATTGATAAAGCTATAATTTTCTGTATATTAGATTACTTAAAAATGCATAAAACAACCCGATATAGGATTTTCAATATAACATATAGTTGCTGTCCAGAAATCTGAATTTCTGTTTTAAACGCTGATATTAAAACGATCATAACTAGAGTTTCAGAAATCCAAATCACGCGAATCTTACTGTTTTGGAAAGTAAATAGAAATACTTACAATTTTCGAATAATCTTTGTAACCTGAAACCTGATGAAAATTAACTCAAACTGCGTTTTAAAAATATATGACGGTGCTGAACAGATTCTGATCTGTTTTGCGCGACGATACGAAAACAGATATACCTCCGAAACCGGTAGTCGTATTTATATGAAACTGGAACTCACGCATGAAAAACACTTATAGCAATATTTTTGTTTATATTTCCGCATTCTTTCAACTTGATTAATTAGTCGTACATAATATTTCTTTACAGCATTGTTTATGGTAGTTACTTGAATAATATACTTGACTCATTTCATGCTATTCGAACATGTATACATATTTATCTTGATCATTAAATTGTTGTATATACATAAAGAAGATAATTAAATACTTGAGTTGTATTTTGAAAACTATACAAAATTATTTTTACATAAAACCCCTCAAGTTTTATAAATTACAATAAGGACCCTGGTAAATATAGGTTTAAACGGGACCGATCTCTTGAGCCTCAGGGAGCCGGAGAAGTGGGTGCTTGCCTATTTTAAGGTAGACAACTTAACAAACGGTGTTATCAACACGGTAATCGTCTTTGAAAAAGACACAAATCCTGCCGCCTATGTGCAGCGGTTACCGATAACATCAAAACCTAATTCAGGACTTCAATTTCTTTTCTAATTTGTCTGACTCAGTTTGAGTCTCATTATAATCTGACTTGAATATAATTCAAGTACAATCTAAAATCTACAATCTACCATCTACAAATCTTCAATATTACAATTCAATACGAATCCATGAATCCATTATTCCATATATTCAATCTATCAATCTATACAACTTGACTGAACCGAACCATGGATATACATTCCATTTACATGATCATCCAGTTTACATGATTCTCCAGTTACATACATGATTCTACAGTTACATCTGTTTACTGATATCATGGTTTCAGTCAGTCATCCAATTATATAACCAATACAATTTACAATACAACAATACAATCAAGATAACACAGGGTTTAAGGGGTACATTGGTATGGAAGGTGTTAAAAGTGGCACGAGACTGCAAGATTAAGACACCTAACATGAATCCAATTGCCGTTGTTCCGGATTGTATAACGGAGCCTTGTACTTCCATTTGCCTCTAGTCTCTGGCATATAGAGACTCCTCTCGTATACACTGGCATCCTTCTGTACCAAGCTACAAACAACAACGTTAACACTAAATACAACATTATAACAATATAATACAACTTTAAAAGCTACATACTCTCTCTTTCTGTCTATTCTATTTCTCCCTTAACTTTGGGACTTACCGAGTGATCTGTTCGCTGACGACATTCTCTTTCTTTCTTCTTTGAATGTCGTCAGGTGATTTGGACCCGTCAGAGATCGAGCCCACGAGTGAAGACTTGGACCAATTCAGTGAAGACCCCAAGCTCTAGTTCATTATACACATTTCATTTCAGTACTTTTCATTTATGCCATTATTTAGGCATTGCTTTATTTCAGTTGTATTTACTTTCCATGTATTGTACAGAATGAATGTGAATAAATAAAAGTTGTTGTTTTTATTATATCTTGTCTCTTGTGTATTTACTTTTATATTACTTAGATATGCTTAGCGTATGTACTTCTGAGTATATACGTAGCGGACCTCATCGCGTCCCCTTCGCCGTATACCGGGAAGCGAGGCGTGACACTTCTTCTTCCAACATACGCGACTAATTCTCCGCTTGTTAGGGTTCGTAGGATTAGGGTAGGTTAATGGATGATGAAGATCCTTAAACTATTTTTACGTCCTATAAACTTTATAAACTTTACCAAAAGAATCATTAACATCCTAATCGGGCGCGCTACCAATTTATTGTTAGTCTCGACCGCGATTAGAGATTAGATTAATGATTGTTTTGGTAAAGGCTAGATATGAACAGAGTTCAATGTCGAGATAGGGATTAAGAGTGGGAACCCTTTTCCCTCCAGAAACCCTAATCTACATGCATCACTGTCGTTCTAGTTTTAAATCTATTAAAAGATAAAAAGAGTAATCTTTAATTAATCATCCATAACTACTAAATCCCAATGAACCCTACAAGCCCCTTTTAATATAAAACATGCATCCATAGTTAATCTAGATCTATATTTTGCATCCGTGCTTAACGTAGATCTAGATCCTACAACCATTTTTCACCATTCTTTATTCTTCCTCCTTTATTTCTCAACACGCCTAAAGTAAGAATAAAATATTCAACGTTTCTCAGAGGACGACCCGTACTCATCTCGGTCTAGCTACACGTGACACCATTATTGATTGCGGTTAACTACTACACATACACACATATAAATCTAGATCAATCATAGCTCCTACCTATCCATGCCAAGGATCAAAAGCTCTCGACAAGAGGCTACCGAGCAGCTTCACTGCTCGGTCCATCATTAGCGGGTAACTTCCTACCCATCTATGCTAAGGATCGAAGCCCACGCCAAGAGGCCACCGAGCAGCTTCACTGCTCGGTCCATCCTTAGCGGGTAACTTCCTATCCATCTACGCTAAGGATCGAAGCCCTCACCAAGAGGCCACCGAGCAGCTTCACTGCTCGGTCCATCCTTAGCGGGTAACTTCCTACCCATCTACGCTAAGGATCGAGGCCCTCACCAAGAGGCCACCGAGCAGCTTCCCTGCTCGGTCCATCCTTAGCGGGTAACTTCCTACCCATCTACGCTAAGGGTCTAAAGCCCTCGTTCAGATGCCGCCGAACAACTTTACTTATCAGCCAACACCGACCAATTCAAGCTTGGTACGCTAAGGGAGGTGGTCCTCGGTCCAACTCGAAGAAACAGGCAAAGCTACATATTTCTACTCGACGGAGTCTACCGACGTATTTTATGTGAGCGATCATCACCTCGACTTCAGGGGCACCAGAACACTGGTCTTTCTATACTTGACAAATAGTGGGCTTTCACTCGATGCGCGATCGCCATCTAAAAGACCGGTCATCGACCTACGGCCTAACTCGTGGGGCGAGGAAAACATCAACAAGCTCACACAAAAAAACATTGCCACGAAGAAAAATCAAAAACAGCTTTATTTACGGTCTGAAAGTCTTTACAAAAATTGCCCGAAGGCTTACAAAATTCAAAAAAGGAAAAAGAAGAAGGCGGGAAGGCTCAGGCCTTTGGACCGGGGAGGATCTCGACCTGCTCTGCACCGGCGTCGGGAGCCGGGGTGACGGCTTTAGGGTCGAAGCTCCTGCCAGGAGCCTCGGCATCGGGAGCCGGGGTGACGGCTTTGGGGTCAGTGCTCCCACCGGGAGCCTTATCTCCAGCACTCCCAGCGGCGGCCTCTCCCCCGGTGGCACTTATGGCGGTATCCCCCTGCAGCTCATCCTCAGAGAGGGGGTACTCGAGCCGAAGCTCGCCATCGGCAAACTACGGCATCAACGCCTTGACAGAGTCGAAGGCCTGGTGCCAAACGATGGCCAAGGCGTCGGCAAGGTCAGTGTGGAACTGTTCCGACGTCGTGTACCTTTCCACCGACCTCACAGCTCGGTGGTCGGCGATCTTCACCGCCTCCTTCGCCGCCTCAGTTTCCCTCTTGCAGGCGTTAAGTGACTTCTTCATCATGGCATTTAGCACCTTAGCCTCCTCCAACTTAGCCTGGATGTCCTTGTTGGATTCCTTCAGAAGGCGAATGGACTCCTTACATTTAGAGTTCACTACCTCCTCGGCGGCCACCCGGGTTTCGAGGGCGGCGATCGTCTCCTTCGCCTGCCGCAGATCGTCCTCCCGTGAGGAAGACTCGCCCGCCTTCTGCATCGCCAGGGCAATCTCCTCGTGCTCCATGTTGGCGATGAGGGCGCAGTGCTGGAGGACCCGAGGAAGATAAAAGAAGTGGATAAAAAGCATCCGATCCGAGGAAAAAACGCTTGACGAAAACCACAACAGAAAGTAGATACTGACCTATACAGCCTCCTGAGCAATGGTGGCGACTTGGGCCTGGAGGGTCCCCCAGGGAATTTTGCCCCCGGCCGATCGCTCCATCTCTGAAAGTAAGCTATCGGAGACAGAAAGCCCTGAGGGCATCTCGAAGCAGACATCCCCCTCCTGCACGAAGATCAGGGAGGACGGAGGTCAAGATACCGTCCGCTTATACCTCTTTAGGGGGTCCTTGGGGGGTCAGCCTCATCCTCCACCTCCCTCGCCCGGGGCTCCAGTTCCCGAGCGTGCTTGTGTCTCTCCCCGTAGCTAATTTCTGAAGCTCAGGGTATGGAGGAAGGCCCAGCCAGTGCGGCTGCCTTCGGGGCCGGGCATGAGCCAGGGCGTGACGAGCTAGCGCCCCTGGTCTTCCTCCCCTTCTTAACGGCCATGGCAACCAGGAATTTGGATCGATCCATTTGCTCTGCAAAAAGGAGAATACAGAAAGGGAGTTAATGACGGTGAAAAGGGCAAATGAAAATATTCAAGTCTAGACAGATCGTCCAATCTCCTAACTTACTCACGAATCGTGCGTGGCTAAGCCCGGCCCAGCTAAGGGCCTGCTCGGAAAGCAAAACGTCGGCCCTTTGGATCGGCTCCCACATGACCACCGCCCTCGCCTCGGGAGAGGACGGCCGCGTCACCCACGGGCAGTCGACCATGTGCCACTGTACAGGCACATGCTAATCCTCGCCCTCGGGTGTCCCGACGAATACGAACTTCTCCTTCCATTCGTGAATGGAAGAAGGAACTACTACTACCCCCGACCTGGCCGTCCCTCCCTTGCGTTTTTTGAAGGAAATATACACCTGTTTACCCCAATCAGAGCAAAGCTCTGTTTAAATTCCAAGGCGGGAGATGAAGCAACGCTTCTGTTTCCCCCAATTAGAGCAAAGCTCTGCTTTGAAATTAAAGTTAAAATTAGTTAAAATTAAAGAAGCAACGCTTCAGCTGACTTGCGCTCTGCGTTGCGCGACACGTGTCAGCACAGTTGCGCTGCCCTCTGCGCGATACGTGTCAAGCGCAGGTGCGCTTACGCCAACTGTGCCAACACTAAAACAGAATTAAAATTCCAGAAAGATCTTTCTGATCTTGTTAAAACAAGAAGATTATCTTCTGTAAAACAGAAGCCCTTGGATCAAAGATCCAACGGTGGGGGAAAATCCCTAAATCACTCAGAGAAAGATCTCTTTAACTGATTTAACAAATCAAATGGCACTATAAAAAGCCCCCTAGACTCCAAGTCTAAAAGAGATTAACACACAGGGAGATATTCAGAACTCCTCTAGAAAATTTTGAGAAGAGCTCAGCGAAAAAAGGTAAAAAAACCTTTGAATAAAAAGAAGAATTTTCTTCTATAAAGATCAAAGATAAAAGAACAGATCAAGATCTTCAATTAAAAAGGAAAAAATATATAAAAAGATCCAATCACAGAAGATGAAAAGGAGTATTACTTCACAGATCATTTGATCTACATAAAGGCATTGCCTTTTGATGAACCATTGGTTCTGGAATCTTAAATGATTCTTTTCATTAATCCAAAATTGGGTCAAGATATTAAACAATGCCATGCACTTGTAAAGCTGCACTGTTGCGCTCTTGGGTCGGCGCAAGCCCCCAGAGAGCGCCATGTGTCAGTCTGCGTCTTGCGCTCACAAAATATAGAGCACTGCTCTCTTAAATTGGCGCACTGCACCAGAGTGCGCCACGTGTCAGCAGTGCACCAGCGCAGCGCACTGGAGCAGCGCACTATACTCAACAGAGCGTGACACGTGTCACCTCCACATGCGCTTGCGCTCATTAATTGGCGCAGAGCGCCTGACAGGCCACGTGGCATTCTGTCAGATTAACTGATGCACCGCATTATTAAAAAGGAGGGTTGAGCCCAATTAAAAAATGCCTAACAGGCCTAATAACATGCTGTGCATTATTTAAAAAGGGACATAGCCCAAATAAAGGTCTAACAGAGACTAAGATTAATGCTATGCATTATTGAACCGAGGGCAGAGCCCAAGCTAAGGCTTAACAAGCCAACTACAAATAAGAATGTTGAATATCTTCAACTGAACTTAACCCAATCCTGGCCGTAAATCCTCAAATTAAATTGACTGAGCACAAATGCTCTCTTAAATCAATTTACACCTGGTTCAAGGGTACATCTCCGAACTCCTTTGATATTTGTCGTTGTAATCCTTCAACGTCGTCAGAGAGGTGACGGGTCCCGACAAACCATACATTGCTATGGACTTAAGTGTCCTTAAACCAACTCATGGACTTAAGCGTCCTTAAACCAACTCACGGACTTAAGCGTCTTTAAACCAATGGACCACCATGTCCCTAAACTGGAACAATAGAGCCCTGAATGCTCGTTAGTCAGATCTAAACGATCCCGTTTAAGTTGATCTTAGCCCAAAGTATGACTAACGTATCCTTAAACCTTCAAACAGACTTTAGTCCCAAATTTGACTATAGATCCCCCAATCAACTCCGGTTCAAGGGTACATCTCTGAACTCCTCTAACATCTGTCGTTGTAATCCCTCAACGTCGTCAGAGAGGTGACGGGTCCCGACGGCCATACATGCAATGGACCACTATGTCCCTAAACTGGAACAATAGAGCCCAAATGCTCTTTTGCCGGATCTAAACGATCCCGTTAAGTTGATCTTAGTCTCAAACTGGACTAACATATCCTTAACAAACGTTTAAGTTGATCTTAGCCTCAAATATGGCTAACGTATCCTTAAACCAAAACCCCAAACCCAAATCTAAGAAAGATACGGATTTGGACTAATCCACGTCCTACGGGCGACGACATAAATTAGTCTCCGTATACAATCCACGGGCAACCACAAACAAAACAAACACCCATGACATGAAGTGAAATTCTGGAGAAGGAGAAATTTGTTACCGCGATGCGGTAGCGTAATTAACTGCAGGGGCTTGCACCTGCAGGGAAGAGCGTCCCCACAATCAAAAACCCCTCGAACGAGGGGGAATCTGACGAAATCTGCTACATCGGCCGCATCCGTCTAAACCTTCGATACACGGTGACATAAATCAACTTGGCATCTTCGGAGAGGTGGACGGATAGCACCAATTAGCATCTGCCCCGAATTTCAGTGCCAAGACGTCCTTGTCTTGGCCCGTCTTTCGGAGGAGAACATATTCTGGCACGCCCGGTGGGACCTTTTCCTCTTTCCACTCCACACTTCGTGTGTCGTCTTCGTGAACGAATCGCGGTTTGTTAATGGTTGCCCTTGGGTTTCAAGTTACTAAGATTTGGTCTCTTGCTTGGCGCAGAAATCAAACAGCAATGGTGTCCAACTGCTCAAACTACTCCAAATGCAAATGCAACCGACGCTCCGCCTCACCTGGAGGTGTAGCCTTTGGACCGCAGGCTGCTTCCCTGTTCACACTGCCTGTGGAGCAAGTGACTCAGGCTACCACCGGTCTGTTCTTTGGGACCATGCTTCCACCAGTGAACATTAACGTCCCAGTGCCCGTACCGGAACCTTCAAAGAAGTCGGTCTTCGATCGACTTGCTACTCCCACGTCCCCTCTCAACGGGTCGTCCAATTCTTCAGTCTTCACCAGGCTGAGCTCGAGTACTAAAAGGCCTATCAAGGAGCCCATAACACCTGAAGTGGCCATCCCAAAAAAGATAGTTGCTCCTGAGGTCGTCAAGGCGGCTTCTCCTCCTAGAGGGTCAGTCTTCGCGAGACTGACTGCTCTCGTTCCCACTCCCGCTCAGAAATCTGTTTTTGACCGGTTGGACGTAGCTTCTCAACGAACGTCAGCCTTCAAGAGGCTGACACCGGCAGCAGCCCATCCCCAGAACAAGGGGCAAGACGAAGCCGTCGCTGAATAAATCCCAACAACCCGTCACACCCGACGTCGCCACTGGCGCCGGATAAGGAAGACTGGGGCCAACTCCCCCTCTAGGGTAACGTCACCGGCTCCAACGGTGGAAGTTAATACTGCTGTTCCAACTGGGAACAGCTTTGAGTTGCTGAACAGGGTACGCAAAAATTCACCAACTACGGTGCTCAAAAGATCTCCTCCACCGGTAAAGACCGCCGTGGAGGTAGAACCAGAAAAGACGGAGCAGTCTCCTCAACGGCTGTCCTCCACGATCTACAAGACATGGCGATAAGTCTGAGAATCGGTGATTGATCCGAATTTCTCACCAGCATAAGAAGTCGAAAGTTCGGCAGGAAGAAAATCCCCCTGTCAAGCAACGAAAGAAGACGACCACCTGGGTGCCCAAAGCAACGGCCCCCTCAACTTCGACGGCTCGCAAGAGAAGAAGGCTGGAGAAAATCCCCACGCCTGCGTCGAACGTCATAGGCAGTGAACCCAAACGCCCTAAGTCCGGGGGCATTGTGGTACACACCATCTATATGGCGTCCGGGAAAGAGGACAGCCGTATATCCACAGGTCATAGACCACTTACGCGGTCGGTGACTAAAGCTCAAGAGCAGCAGCAAAAGATCCAGGAAATGATGACCGTGATGGCCGCACTCACGGGACCGAAAGCAAGCCCGGAGACATCCTCGGAGCAGCGCCGTGAGCAGGAAACTGATGCCGAGTTTCTTCAGAGAATCCTCGAAAAGAATGACAAAGAGGCAGCGGAACAAGCTGCCAACATAAAACAAATGGCGTTCTTATTCCAAGACATGGTCGGGATGATGTTACAGCCGAATCCTCCAGCTGAAGATCCTCCGATTATCCTCGAAGACGACCGAGTGGAGACGTCAAACCCTCCTCCAGCTCTTTCAGCGGCCAAGGAAGAGACTATCTCCAAGGCCACTCTGGATGATTACATCGCTCAGCAAATACGAGCTCACCAGGCGAATGAAACGGCTGGGCAGAGCGTTAAAACAGGACGACCCTATCCAGCATGGTATGACCAAATAAGGTACCCGCCGGGATATACGATCCCCAAATTCCACGTATATAAAGGGACAGGAAATCCACATCAGCATGTCGCTCAATTCAGGGCCTTATGCGGCAACACTGGAGGCGACGACAAACTGCTGCTTCGCCAGTTCGTAGGCAGCTTAGCGGAAACAGCCTTTGAATGGTATTCAGAGCTACCTAACGACTCTGTCAAAACATTTGCGGAGATGGAGCTGCTGTTTACACAAAGATTCGCGAGTGCTAGTGAACGCACCCCGATAACAGCACTGATCAACGCCAGGATAAGGCCAGGCGAAACATGGGTTCAATACGCAACATGATGGCGAAATCTGTGGTCGAGATGCGAACAACGCATCGAAGAAGCGCCAGCGGTGGGCATGTTCGTGGGCACTCTTGATCCGCAAGCGACCATCTCCCAGTTCATGATGTTCTTCAAGCCAATTACTTTCCAGGCCTTGATCGACAAGTTGGCCCAAATGGATCAGATGGGACATAAACCGTCTCCTCCAAAGCCAGACTCTCGAAACGAGAAGGGGAAAGAAAAAGCGATTGTCGTCTCCAATGCTCAACAACAGCCGAGCAACTTGAAGCCGATTGTCCGTCAAAACAATATGCGTCCACGCGTATCCCTCGAGGAGAGGCTAGGACGTTCTTACTCGTTTCCTCAAGATAAAACGAGAAGACTGTTCGAGTTGGCACTGCGCAACAGGCTCATCAATCTGCCAGATCCAAGACGCCCGCTGCAGCCAAACGACGTCAATGATCCCAATTACTGTCCCTACCACCGAGTGTAAGGTCATCCGATCGAGAATTGCTACGTCTTCAAAAACTGGATTGAAGACCAATACCAACAGGGCAAGTTCGCGTTGTCCGAAAGATGGAAGGTGAACCCGCCGCAACCTCATACCCCTAAAAAGGTGAATACGCTGGGAGCAACGTGCTCCCTTATTGAAGAAGCTCTGTGGGAGGTTGTGCTATCAACCAAAACCAAGAGGATGCTGAATGATCTCTAGGCATGCCCGGCGATCAGGTGGGAGAACCCGCTAGAACCCCAGATCATTGAAGGGATGCTGAAGTCGCGCCCAACTCCAAAGACCGGTGGTGATGGCCCAAGTACTCACACCCAGCTGTCAAAATCTTGAAAGAAGAAGAAGAAAAGATCCAAAAAGCCCATGAAACCCGGCGACAAGCGCACGGACCTGCAGAAACAAATCGACGCGCTGGAAGAGTATAACCAGAAAGCGCGGACTCCTATCACGCTCCAGGAGTTCCTCGGCCACGTCCTTGAAGACGGAGATGATGGAGAAGACTCATCAGATGAATCTGAGGACTACATAGCAAGATGTCATGTGATCTCTCACTCATTGATAGATGATAAAGAGGCTCCTTGCACCGAGAAACCAAGGGCTGGTCCTGAACCAGAACTTCTGTGGCCGTCAGACGAGATGATCGATGCCTTCCTGAATGAGATTCGTCTGAAAAGTAAAGCCAATCAGGAGCGTGGGATGGCCATATTGGAAGGAGCCAAACGCCGGCGATTAGACGAAAGAGTCGAGGCACTCCCGTCAGATCAAAAGACATCCGCTGCGGATAAAAACAAATTCAAGACGAGGAAAAGGTTTGCCAAAGCCATATCAATGGGAATGAAACTACCACCCTCTGAAGAAAACACTCTAGGTGGAGTAGAGATGCATCCTAATTACTGCTTATATCATCAGAAGATCACACATCCTACTGAAGACTGCGACTCATTTAAGTGTTGGTGGTAAGGGTATGTCGCTCACAGGCAACAAGTCAACAGGACAAAGCGTGAGGCTCGTAGACAGCGGAAGAATACGACAGATGAGCATAAAAGAATTGCTAGCAATTGTCATAGGGTTGATCCCGGGGGATCACGAGTTCTTACCTTCGGGAGCGATTCCGACGAAAAAGTAGCCCTCGGCCCTCTCTTCAAGGAATCCATCTTTAAAACGAAAGAATTGAGGAGTTGCGAGAACATTCAGCCTTGCAATTGCACGGTACCCGGAAAGAATCTTGGACCCGCAAACAACAGATTAAACAAAAAGGATAAAGGAAATCCAACTCGGATGGGGTAGAGGAAGAAGAAGAAGAAGACTACCTAAACTTTACCCTAACTATCTCAACAGACTTCTCAGAGAAAGACATCAACCAGATTCAAAGAAGGAGTCCTCCGAGGAAAGAGCGCGAGAGATCTGATCTAAAGGGAAGAGCGCCAAGCTATCTTTCGCAGTGATAGGGAAATGATGGCGAAAGTGTGGACCCTGGGGGGATCCCACCCCTATTTATTGTACTTTGGCAAACGCGTCCAACAGCTCAGATCGTTTCCCGCCAAAACGACGCCTCGCGCTCGCCAGCCGTCGACGCTCCACGTGTCATGCAACCATTGGAGACGTCGCTTCGAGCGTAGAAGACAGCGACGACCCGTCACGTCCGCCAATCGGCGTCGGACACGTGGCCTGCACCCCAACGAACGTATGATCGAATCGGCGCTCCCTCTTTAATGTACGATCTCCTCTCTGATCCGCTGACGTCATCGAGGATACGCATAACCGCCTCGGAAATCCACGATGACGAGGTCCTTAGCTACGAGCTGAGGCCGGGGAACCGATCAAACCGCTCTCGACCTGACCCATAAATAGGTCAGGACGAGAGTGAGGGGCTAATGATGATGCTCAATATTGGGAACTCTCCAGATCATGACATGTGGCAGATAACGTGTCTGTTTCCCCCCATCAGAGCAAAGCTCTGTTCAAATTTCAAAATTTGAAATGAAGCAATGCTTCATAGTAGCGCCAATTGCGCTGCGCCCTAAGTAGCGCACCAAGTGCAAAAGCACATTTGCGCTAGCGCTGAGAGCGCTGCGCTATAAGCAGCCCACCACGTGCAACGCACGTGTGCGCTAGCGCTGAGAGCGTTGCTCTATAACCAGCGCACCACGTGCAAAGCACGTGTGCACTAGTGCTAAGTGCGCTGCACTCTAAGCAGCGCACCACGTGCAAAGCACGGGTGCTCTAGCGCTGGAATTAAATGCTCCCCACCGTCAGATCAAAAATCCAACAATAATGATAAATCATTAATTAATCAGAATTAAATTCTGTTAAGGAAAAATTCCTCAAAATCTATCCAAACAACAAGATTGTGCTCTGTAAATCAGAGCACCGTTGGATCAATGATCCAATGGTGATTAAAAATCACCAAAATACAGAATAAATTCTGTATGAAAAAGATTTCCCAATCTTGTTAAAAACAAGAAAATTGCCTTCTGTAAATTAGAAGCCCTTGGATCAAAGATCCAACGATGGGGAAATCCCCAAATCAATTGAAGAAAAGATCTCCTTAACTGATTGAACAAATCAGCTTGCCCTAAAGGCCCCAAGACTTCAAGTCTCAGATATACAGAAACAAATAGAGGAACCCCCCAGAAGCTTTGAGAAAATCTCAGAAAGAAAAGCCAAGCTCTCGAAAGAAGAACAACTTTTCTTCAAGGTAAAAGAACAGAGAGATGAAATCATCTCATAATTAAAAAGAAGAATTCAATTCTTTAAAGATCATAGATCTACAAGACCAAGGTCTTTCAGAAAGAGATCAAAGGATCTCATCATAAAATAAAAAGAAGAACATAATTGTTCTCACGGATCATAGATCTATAAGACTAAGGTATTTTATACAAAGAGATCATGAACATCTCATTATAAAAAATTGGGGAGAATAATTCAATTCTCTTAAGGATCACAGATCCATAAAGGCAAAGCTTTTCATCAATATAAGAGATTGAAACATCTCCTACAAAATAAGAACTTTGTTCTTGGAACCCTGAGACAAAGTCTCTTATAAATGAGAATTTATTTCTCAGATTATAAAGTTGATCAGATAGCGCTTTGCGCTCATAAATTAGCGCTTTGCGCTCTTGGACTAGCGCTTTACGCTCATGGAATGGCGCTCAGCGCCAAGCGCACCACGTGCTCCTCATGTGTGCGCCACTTAACAGTTAGCGCTCTGCGCTCTTGGACTAGCGCTTTGCGCTCATGGAATGGCGCTCAGCGCCAAGCGCACCACGTGCTCCTCACGTGTGTACCACTGAACTAATAGTGCTTTGCGCTCATAAATCAGCGCAATGCGCTCATAGACTGGCGCTCAGCGCCAAGCGCACCACGTGTCCCTCATGTGTGCGCTACTCGGCAGAAGCGCATTGCGCTCTTTGACTGGCGCAAAGCGCCAAGCTCGCCACGTGTTTCTTATGTGTGCGCTGATAGAACATAAATTGTTCTTTAATAAGCCCCAGATCTATGATGAATGCTCAGCATTCAGTGAAAGACAAAATATTAGCAGAACTCAAATTAATGCTCAGCATTGTCAAATGTTTAACATTTTAACTGAGTGGGCCGAGCCCAAGTTGGCCATAAATCCCTCATTCAGATTAACTGAGCCCATATGCTCATAAAATCTCAGATCTTAGTCCCAAACTGGACAACAGATCCCAACCAAAATTGGTTCAAGTGTACATCTCTTCACTCCTCTGATATTTATCGTTGTAATCCTTCAATGTCTTCAGAGAGATGACGGGTCCTGACAACCATTCATTCTATAGACTATGACGTCTTTAAACTGGACTGTGGGTTCCTTAAACCCATAGACTATGATGTCTTTAACCTTGGACTTTGGGGTCCTTAAACCCATGGACTATGATGTCTTTAACCTTGGACTGTGGGGTCCTTAAACCCATGGATTATGATGTCCTTAACCTTAGACTGTGGGGTCCTTAAACTAATCGACCGCAATATCCCTAAACTAAACAACTAAGGCCAAATGCTCTTTTGTTGGATCTAAATGATCCCGTTGAGTTGATCTTAGTCTAAAATTAGACTAGCGTATCCTCAACGAACGTTTAAGTTGATCTTAGTCTCAAATGAGACTAACGTATGCTTAAACCCAACCTAAAATCCAAATCTAAGAAAATACGGATTTGGACTAATCCACGCCCTATGGGCGACAGCATAAATTAGTCTCCGCATACAATCCACGGGCAACCAAAAACAAAACAAACACCCACGACACGAAGTGATCATCTAGAGAAGGAGAAAGTGGTTACCACGATGCGCTAGCGTAATTAACTGCAGGGGCTTGCGCCTGCAGGGAAAAGTGTCCCCACAATAAAAAAAACACTCAAACGAGGGGGAATCTGACGAAGTCTACTACAACGGTCGCATTCGTCTAAACCTTCGATACATGGTGCTATAAATCAACTTGGCATCTTCGGAGAGGTGGAAGGATAGCACCAAATAGCATATGCCCTCGAAATTCAAGCAAGAAGAACCTACGATGTCTCGTCCCCGTTTTCGGCAGAGAACAAATTCTGGCACGCCCGGTGGGACCTTTTCCTCTTTCCACTCCACACTTCGTGTGTCGTGTTCGCGAACGAATCGCGGTTTAATATGGTTGCCCTTAGGTTCGAGGTACTAAGATTTGGTTTTGCTCTCGTGCAGAAAAAAGAACATCAATGGCTTCAAACTGTACTAAATGCAACTGCAACTCTCGCTCCGCCTCATCTGGAGGAGTAACTACGGGCCCCAAGCGGCCTCCCTGTTCAAGATGCCAGTGGAGCAGGTAACTCAGGCCACCACTGGGCTATTCTTCGGGACCATGCTCCCACCGATGAGCTTCAACGCCCCTGTACCATTGCAAGAAGCTCAGAAGAAGTCGGTCTTTGATCGACTTACCACTCATGCGGCCCCTCTTAACGGGTCGCCAAACCAAGCGCCTCAATTTTCAGCAAACTGGGCCAAAGCTCCAACGGACCCGTGAAGAAGCCCGCAATACCAGAAGGCGTTATCCCGAAGCGGATAGCCATTCCTACTCCTGAATTCACCAAGACGGCTTCTCCGGCTAAGGGGTTGGTCTTCACAAGACTGGCCGTTTCAGCTCCCACTCCGGGTGAAGTAACCAAGGCCGTTTCCCCTACACGAAAATCAGCCTTTTCATGATTGACCTTCCCTCTCAGCGAGCATTTGTCTTTGACAGGCTGGCGCCAACAGCAGACTCTCATCAGAACAGGGGGCACGGAAATGCTGATCCAACAGCGGAGGTGATCCCGGCCGCACGACATGCTCGACGTCGCCACTGGTGCCGAGTGAGGAATGCTGGGGGCAATTCCCCTTCTGGACTGACTCCGCCGGCTCCAACGGTGGAAATCGATACTGCTGTTCCAACTGAGAACAGCTTTAAACTGCTAAGGAGAGTGCGCAAAACTCTCCGACTGCCGTGCTGAAGAGATCTCCTCCACCCGTGGAGAACGCTACCAAGGTGAAGCTAGAGCAGCCCCCTCAGCGGCTGTCCTCTAAAATTTACAAAGTTTGGCGAGAGGTTCAGAACTCGGTAATTGATCAAGATTACATTTGCCGACAGAAAAAGGTGAAAGTTCAGCGAGAAGAGGACCATCCTGTCAAGCTACAAAAGGCGACAGCTACTTGGGTGCCCACTGCAACGGCCCCCTCAACTTCGACCGCTTATAAGAAGAGAAAGCCGGAGAAAATCCCTGAGTCTGCGACGAATCGCAAGACCACTGAACCTAAACGCCCTAAGTCTGGGGGCATGGTGGTGCATACCGTCTATATGTCATCCAGAAAAGAGGAAAGCCGTGCTTCTATGGGTCATCGACCGCTTACCCGATCGATAACAAAGGCTCAGGAGCAACAACAGCAAAAACTTCAGGAGATGCTGACTGCAATGGTCGCATTCACTGGGCCGAAAGAAAATCCAGAGACCTCAGAGCAGCGTCAGGAATAAGAAACTGATGCTGAATTCCTCCGAAGAATGCTCGAGAGGAAAGAAAAAGAGGTCGCGGAACAGGCGGCCAACATAAAACGAATGTCTCTTTTGTTCCAAGACATGGCCGGGATGATGTTACAGCCGGAACCTCCAGCTGAAGACCCACCGATTATCATTGAAGACGACAGAGGGGAAACATTGAACCCTCCTCCGGCTCTTTCAGCAGCCAAGGAGGAGACCATCTCCAAGGCCGCTCTGGATGATTACATCGCTCAGCAGATACGAGTTCACCAGGCGAATGAAGTGGCTGGGAAAATTGTTAAACCTGGATGACCCTATCCTGGTTGGTACGACCAAATAAAGTACCCGCCGGGATACACGATCCCCAAATTTCACGTATATAAAGGGACGGAAAATCCGCATCAACACGTCGCTCAATTCAGAGCCTTGTGTGGCAACACTGGAGGTGATGACAAACTATTGCTTCGCCAGTTTGTTGGCAGTTTATCGGAGACAACGTTTGAATGGTATTCAGAGCTTCCCAACGATTCCATCAAAACTTTTATGGAGATGGAGTTGCTATTCATCCAGCGTTTCGCAAGTGCTAGCGAACGCACCCCAATCATGGCATTGATTAATGCCAGGATGAAGCCTGGAGAAATATGGGTTCAGTATGCAATACGATGGCAGAATCTATGGTCAAAAGGCGAGCAGCGCATCGAAGAAGCGCCTGCGGTAGGCATGTTCGTGGGGACCCTCGACCCTCAAGCAAACATTTCACAATTCAGGATGTTTTTCAAGCCGACCACTTTCCAGGCCTTGATTGACAAGTTGGCCCAAATGGATCAGATGGGTCATAGACCATCTCCTTTGAAGCTGGAATCTTGAAATGAAAAAGGGAAAGGGAAAGCAACCTTCATCGCCAATACTCAACAACAGCCGAGCAACTTAAAGCCGGTTGTTCGCCAAAACAATGCGCACCCACGCCCATCCCTCGAGGAGAGACTGGGACGTCCTTACTCGTTTCCCCGAGATAAAACGAGGAGACTGTTCGAACTGGCAGTGCAAAACAGACTCATCAATCTGCCGGACCCAAAACGTCCGTTGCAGCCAGGCGATATAAACAATCCTAATTACTGCCCTTACCACCAAGCAGTAAGCCATCCAATCGAAGATTGCTTCATCTTCAAAGGCTGGATTGAGGACCAATACCAACTGGGCAAATTCGCGCTGTCTGAAAACTGGAAGATGAACCCGCCACAACCACATGATCCGAAAAAGATCGACATGCCGGGGGCAGCGTGCTCATTCATAGAGAAAGCCTCATGGAACGAAAAGTCCGTAAACTAGAAATTCGCCTCAAATACGGCAACGACGGACCGAAACGTCCCTAAACTAACGATGGACCACTATGTCCTAAAACTGGCTGATGACCGAAACGTCTTTAAACTACTACAAACTCGCGGCATCCCCAGGCTGACGTGGTAAAAAAAAGGTATGTCCATAAGCGAAATGGGCACAGATGAAAACCCGAAAGGGCTCCATGAGTAAAAACAGCAGGACTACCGGCGAGTTTTGTAAAAACCCGAAAGGACGCAATCTCGTTAAAAGACACTTGCAAGGTCCTCTCGACCTTGGGAGGAGAAAATACCTGCGTGAGATCCTTATAACTCATAATGGAGCAACACACTTAGGAATCCTCACAATTCCTAAGGAGAAAATGCACTTACGAGATCCTCACGACTCGTAGGGAGAATTCCTTTTTGAGACCCTCACGGCTCATAGGATTCAAAAGCCTTAAGCTACAGGAATCTGAACTTGTTCTTAAGCCATCACAACCTCCAGCATTGCCCTGCAAGCGTCTCGATATCGACCCTTGTATACAATCCACGAGCGTGAATAAACATTTTCTTAACAAAAGTCCCACCAGAGACTGGGGATATGCTCATATGGCAAAAGACACTTGTAAGTCCTCTCGACTTATAAGGAGAAAGCACTCTTGTAAGATCCTTACGACTTATAAGAGAATACATACACTTAAGAATCCTCACGATTCTTAAGGAGAAAATGCACTTACGAGATCCTCACGACTCGTAGGGAGGAATGCCTTCATGAGACCCTTACGGCTTATGAAGTTAAAAGTCTTAGTCGACAGAATCCTAACCCTGTTCGCTAAGCCACCTTTGTTCGACATCAAGCCAAATGATGATTCGCTCCTGGCAATATCCCAGTTGTAGCGATACCGATGCCTAAATCGGTATCAGATCCTAAATCCCATACTCACAATAAAATTCAGCGAGCCAAAAATGCATATGAAATAGCCGAAATGATGGGGCAACTTGCAACGAAATCAGCAAGTAAAAATGTATGCATACAAAAACGGCCGAAATGATTGGGCAACTCGCAATAAAAAGCAGCGAGTAAATAAAAAAATAGCCGAAATGATTGAGCACCGCAAAAAATAGCCGAAATGATTGGGCAATCGCGATTTTCGCGATATAAAAGCTGAAATGATAGAGCATCGCAGAAAGAAAAATATATGTAATGAAACTTTTGCCCTACAGGTGATATCAGATCGATCCCTGTATACAATCTAGGGGCGCAAACAAAGAGGGAACCATATCATCCCACCAGGCTCCATCAGAAAAAGAGCCAAGTCTCGACGGCCACATCTACAGCCTGGAGACCCACAACAGCGTTCCTCCTCATTCCAGCAAGACTCAGACGCAACATCACCAAACGAAGCCACGACATAGTCCATAGTTCCAAATCTTGACGATTCACAGACAAGCTAGAGACCACCTCGACATTCGTCTCGTTACAGCAGACGCAACGTCAGCAAAGCGGAGTGACGGCAAAATCCCAGCTCCACCTCAGCATTTGTCTTGTTACACTAGACGCAATGTCAACAACGGCGTTCCTTCGCAGTCCAGCAGGATGCAGATGCAACGTCAACGAAAGACCTCACGGTCGAAACAAAGCGGAGTGATGGCAAAATCCCAGCTCCACCTCAGCATTCGTCTCGTTACAGTAGACGCGATATCACCCCTGCGTTCTTCCTCCAACAGGATTCGGACGCGCCAAAACAACGAAGCGAAGGCAATATTCCTAGCTTCAGGGTCTTGACGGCAACTCATATAAAACCCGAAAGACTATCGGAGATCATCCCACACCAGCGCGGAGTGGTCACCACCTTGACGTTCGTCTCAATACAGCAGACGCAATGCCAGCAAACAAAGCAAAGGCCAAATTCCAAGCTTCAGGGTCTTGACAACAACTCATATAAAACCAGAAAGACTATCGGAGATCATCCCACACCAGCGCGGAGTGGTCACCACCTTGACGTTCGTCTTGATACAGCAGACGAGATGTCACCCCAACATTCTTCCTCCAACAGGATTCGGACGCGCCAAAACAACGAAGTGAAGGCAATATTCCTAGCTTCAGGGTCTTGACAGCAACCCATATAAAACACGAAAGACTATCGGAGATCATCCCACACCTGCGCGGAGTGGTCACCACCTTGACGTTCGTCTCGATACAGCAGACGCAATACCAGCAAACGAAGCAAATGCCAAATTCCTAGCTTCAGGGTCTTGACGGCAACTCATATAAAACCTGAAAGACTATCGGAGATCATCCCACACCAGCGCAGAGTGGTCACCACCTCGACGTTCGTCTCGATACAGCAGACGAGATATCACCCCAGCGTTCTTCCTCTAGCAGGACTCAAACGCGACAATCAAACAATGGAGCCACGGCAAAATCCCTAGTTCCAAACCTCGACGGTTCACCAACAACTTAGAGACAACCGTGACATTCATCTCGATACAGCAGACGCAATGCCGGCAAACGAAGCAAAAGCTAAATTCCTAACTTCAGGGTCTTGATGGCAACTCATATAAAACCTGAAAGACTATCGGAGATCATCCCACACCAGCGCGGAGTGGTTATGACTCATCGGGGCTCCCCAAACTGAGCCTAACCTCAAGTAAAAAGCGGCATGGCAAAATTCCTAATGCTTCCTCTTCCGACGGTCAAACTGCCTAGGAAGATTGCTTGAAGACGTCTTGTCCAGCCCCCGAAGGGATCAGAGACACGACAGCCGCAAGGCTACTCGAACAGCAAGATTTCTTATCGAGGAATACATCAGCCAACGCGACGGTACGACGGAAAAAACCCTAGTACCACAGACCCTAACGGACCTTTATCGTAAAGAGCAGAGGTTAATTATGACGTTAGGACATCCTTGCGAGAACTTCTTAATTCGTCTCGACTCGTAGGGAAAAGACTTAGGCAGTGGGGATTAGAAAACATGTTTCCTAAGCACTGGGGCACTACAAGTCGGTCCAAAATAGTCTCTTGCATACTATTCACGGACCACACTCTCCAAAATCGAATCTCGACAAGGAAGGAAACAACCACTTACGAGCCCTCTCGACTTGTAAGAGGGAAAATTCTCTTGTGAGATCCTTAGGACTCTCAAAAGAAAGCACACTTAGGAATCCTCACAATTTCTAAGGAGAAAATACACCTACGAGATCCTCTCGACTCGTAGGAAGAAAACCCTTTATGAGACCCGCACGGCTCATAAAATTGAGAAGTCTTAGGAAACAGACCTAAACCTGCTCCCTAAGCCATCGTTACCCTGCAAAGAGTCCAAAATGGACCGTTATATACTATCTACAAGCCACACTTGCTAAAATCACATGGCGGTGACACAGCGAGGAGAAGAAATCAATAGTAGAATAGAAAATGTGTATCTTTTATTCATGAATTCAATGGAGTACAAGTTGAATTATATGAAAGAATAAAAAATGGATACATATTATTCAAAGATTACAAGTGTTCAATCTATACAAAACAACTATTGAGAAGGAGGCATTTTCAATAAACCAATCAGTTGCTCGCGCACTCCCCTTAGCCCCTTTTCACGGTCAGCTGCCGCGGCCAACTCCGCTTCAACCTGAGCCCGTTGCTGCAAATAAGATGAAAGTTGCTCATCAATGACCCGCTGAGCTGCCCCTGACTTTGCGCATCTCACTCGATGAGGTCGAGCTTCTGCCTCAACGTTAGCCCATCAGAAATACATCGTAGAAGGCCCTCAAAGATAGCTTTCAGCTGTACAGCATTTTCATCAACTTGAGTGTGCAGCCGGGAAAATTCGCTTGAAATCCCTTCACACTCCTTACGCTTTAAAGCCGCTTCTTGTTCAAGATGGCGGAATTAGGGAGTGCTCTGCTGGACCCATGCAGCCCGTTGGGAGTTTACAGCCAGGACCTCGGGACTAGGACGTCCGAGCTCAAGCTCATGCAGGCAGGCCTCAATCTTCCTGCAGTAATTAACCCAAGACTCAATGACGCCTTCGTTATGGAAGTTCACGAGTGTCGCCAGCATTGGATTAACTTCGGCAGCAAAATCTGCAGCGAATGTAGAGGCCTCCGCGTCAAGCTCCTCGATATAATCGCTCAACATACGCAGATTGGTCACAGCGCCTTTTGAAGATGGACGTCTGGAAAAGGGCCCTTCTGGCATTATGATTCGAGACTCGAACGGAGCTGGAGTCGGTGTGACCGCTGCAAAACGAATCATAATCAGATGTTGGCTTAAGAGATAAAGAAAATACATGAACAAAGAGTCTACTATACCGGCTGCGACAGGTGGCAAGGTCGGAAGTTCCGATGGCGTGACTATTCTTTCGTCCCCTCCTTCAATCCGTAGGGCTGCAGTCAAGGCAAAGAAGAATTAGTAACGAATTGGCTGCCTGTAAAAGAAAGGAAAAGATATTAGCTAGAAGCTATACTCACCAACGCCACTAGATGAAGCAATCTCCGACTGGAAGGAGAAATGTGGGTGCAACACCTGATACAGATGATCAAAAAGGACTCCTGCAAGGGTGTAATAGTGCAATGTCAGTATATAAAATATATCGCTTACAATGAAACCGATAAGTCACCAACCCGTACCTTCCAGCAGTTGGGAGGACACGGGAGAAGACAAAGAGGCGGCCACCGTCAAAGCAGCAACTAGTGATGCTACTTCGGGTGGCACAACCTCAACGCTCACCACACCTGAATTAGAAATGAGAGAAATACTGCCATAAGAGATTGAAAGGGATTGTAGAATAAAAAGGAAAGTAATGATCCAAAATCTACTTGGTGAGTCGCCGGTCGAAACCGCGACAAGGGTGCCACTGGGTGCAGCGACTGCTTCACCCTCCTCCATCGGAATGGTTTCGCCACCCGTAGCTTCATCCTCTGACTCCACGAGAACCGTCGTAATACTCGCAACGCCCGGTAACGGCAAGGAACCGCAAGGGGAAAGAGTGGCAATTGGGGCAGTTCCAGACTCTTGAGAAAGAGTGGACACTTCAGGCTCGGTGGTTACCGCCATCTCACCTACCACTTCCTCATCAAGACTCGGCCCTGCGGGATAGGATATAAGAGAATCTGAAGATTAAAACTTTGACAAAAGGACTCAATGTTATGTTACTTTGAGATGGCCTTTCATCCGCCTCCCGAGCCGAGCGTATGGCCTGTTTATGAGCAATAGACTGGGCAACCGGAGCACCCTCTGAAGAAGCAGGGATAGGAGAAGCAGCGCTCGAGTCTGCACCTACGGCCAAGGCGGCGTTACGTTCTCTTGTCGCATGAATCCTGCGCTTCCTTTCCGCCTGGGCCGTAAGGGCCGATCTTCTCAGGACCTCCGTCAAGGGGACGTCATCGTCCACGCCAGGAGCTATCTCTGGAGCCGTTATGGCGTCCGTCATCGGCTGCTTAAGTAAAGCCTCTTTTGGCAATGCTGAGGAGGCCGGGACTTCGATAGCTGGCCCTGGAAGTATCCCCGCATCACCCTGCAGGATTGGCGCTGTACTGGGCATGACCTGCGTCGAGGTAGTCCCTGCGATAAGATGAAAAAGGGGTCAGATTATCCATAAGAAAGGCGAATGAAGGCACAATGAGCCGAAGTAAACCAACGCCCAGCGAAGCGCGAAGCCTATCCTCCTCCTCAAAAGTCTTGAGGGAAGCCGCGAGAGCCTCTTCAGTGGAGATGCCTGTTAAAGAAAGAGTGTCAGTCAAAACGTGATAACAAAAACATAACAGCAAAAATATGCGACTGAAGATTACCTAACTCAGCAAGGATAATCAGTCCTGCTTTGTGGCTAGCTAGACGCTTGGAAGCTGCGATGGCAGCCTCCAGATCAGTATCATCCGGCGCTATGAATAGACCTTCGTTGGTCCCATATTCGCTCAGGCCCTCGCTGTAAGGAGCATGAGGCTCCTGGCCGAGTACAACATCGGCAGAAAGAATCGACTTCTTCTTCTTCTACGAGCGAGTACCGGCCGCCGGTAACACGAGCTTGTGTTTAGCGGGCAACTTCGGGCGGCGAGTCCCGATCTCCGCACCCAAGCCGGACTCAGAAGACGCCACAGCTTCCACTTCAATGGGAGCATGCGGTAGAGATAGCTCAGGCGTATCACGTGGCGCCACAGCCGCAGCAACTTCCCTCAAGGGAGGACGGATAATGGTCCGTCGCTTTAAAGGAACATCGGGGTTACCAGCCGGAGCGTTGCCCTTGCGATCAAGCAGCAATCGCTTCTCCTCCCTAATGACGGCGCCCATCGAATATTGATACCACGCCACATACACATTTAGGGCCTTTGGAACACAGCTCGGTTCACTAATGAAGAATTTTGACCCCGTGTTCAGGCGCATTAAATGATGCAGCGCGCTTCGTATACCCTCTTCGGTAGCAGCAGGTTCTGCCAAGAAAGGCTCAAGCGGGACGCCCTGATTATAGCTTAGCTGCTGGACGAAACGATGCGGGTTGTATCTCATGAACAACGCCGCATCATTCTGCCTAAATACGAGAAAGCCCGGCCTGATGGAGTACAGATGAAGAATCTCCCGAGCTTTCAACACAGAGGCCTCGTCTTTAAAAATGTCCTGCAATGGCAGCACCGTTTTTGTAGATTCCTGGCCGACGGCCAAAATTTTGTCGGTGAAGGACATACCATCTCCAACCGTGTGTGGACGAAGGAGCAAACCCTAGCTTCCTACGGTGTAGGATTTACGATAGATGCGTCGACCAGCCGCATTATCCGAGGGAACTTACATCTGTCATAAAAGGAATGTCTTCTGTGGATACCGAAGACCGCCAAGAGGTGAAATAATGCATTGAGAAGTTGGCAGGTTGCACCCCTGGCTCGGTAATATCCATTGCCAAGCTGAGGCCGTGATACAGGTGGGCTAACCCAGCGATCCCGACGGCCACTTGTATCCCGGCAACCATTCGATGCGCTGGGTAGAAAACGGACGGCCTCATATAGCGAGGGTGCATAGGAAGCGCGAACCAGCTTAACCATAAACCGAGAAACCCTAGAAAGAACGCTATGCCCAGAGCGGCAATTTCCGAAAAGGGGACGATCGCGACGTTTGGGAGAAAGAAATCCTTTTGATCGGCTTCCAATATTGGCTGTCGATCCAAGCCAAAACCGAAAGGATCATCAATTTTGGCAAACTTTTCACCTTGTCGCGATAAAACTTCCTGTCACGACCCAAAATATTATCTCGTGACCAGCACTTGAATCACGCAACGTCTAAAGGCGTAACGGAATTCAAGTAAGCTGAACCCCAGAAATCTAAACCTTGTTAAGAAAATAAAGGAGGTGGAGTTTTTGAAATAAAGGTATAATAAAATCAAGTGTGCTTAATGTATAGAAAGAAACATGAATGATGCAAATGAAATTTTCTAGTTTGAAAACATGTTTCGTCTTTGGAAAAAATTTTGCAGCACCTCCTTTGTATATTTTGATCCAAAACCACAAATACATAATAAGAATAATGGCATCCCCAAGCGGGAGCTATCTCTTCGCCAAACGGCAGATCACAACCACGCAATACAGCATAACCAAGTATACGACGCCCAACGGCGAAGTTCACCACAAAAAGATAAAGAAAAGAGCAAGATATAACCCCAAAGGGAAAATAAAACCCATCGCTCAAATCTCGCAACTACAAGTCTCACTAAGTCTCATCACTTATACAATTACAACTTTTGATTGATTGATGGAGTTAACTAGATACAATATGAAATATAATACAAGAGTGGGTACGATACAATGTCCCCCTACCAATGCAAAACACCCGAATGGGACTGTGTGCCAGCGAAGCCGCTACTGATCCAAACGGTCAACCTGCAAGAACTATGGCACAACGGGATGAGTTGCCAACTCGTGAATAAAAATATATCTACAAATAGAAATCGAATAAACAACGACTCCTGGGTCAACTATATCATAAGGTAATACTATGATATCTAGGGTGACCGGGTTGTATATGTGCCAACAAGGTAGTCACTACCTATAAGCATGTGGATAACATCCAACAGTAATAATCAATGCATGTATATAGATCTCGTCCAACCATAATCAAGGTATGTATGCATGTAGATCTCGTCCACCCAAAATCAATGTCTGTATGCACGCAAATATCATGAAGGAGTGTGCATGAAAGTATGAGGATATATATATCAATGGTGTCCCTCCCGACACATCAAAATCATGGAACCTGAGTGCCTAGCATCGACACTCGAAAACATCATGAAAACCGTGCCCAGCATCGGCACGTAAATCCTCATATCTCGGGCCCCGTCAGTCCAGATCGGCCCATCTCATCTCTCGACTCCGGTCGGTATCCTCCGGATATCCGCAAAGCCCAAATACTATCACCGGTAGGTACTCGCCACCCTGCCAGGCTCATCGTCTACTCTAAGAAAAACATTTCTCGCCCCGGGGAACCATACCGGGTCCACCATGTACCCGCAATCGGCCTCATTCGCCTCCTCAAATCGGGTTTCACATGTCGCTCTCAGAACCGAGAAAACACATGGTGGACGCACTGAAATATCATATTAAGAGAAACCGGGTTTCTAAAACAACACATAATCTCTTTTGAAATATCCACGGTTCTCAAATCCAGAAATCTCATGAAAACAGCATATCTCAATGCGTAAAATAATAGAGCATGATGTGTGTGACATATAATAGAAATGTAAGCATATCGTGTATCATGCAACGCGGAATAGTGATATGACATATTAAGGGAAAACCGCTCTTTTAAAATGATTCCAGTTTTTAAAATATAACTTGCGGTTCCCAATTTTACAATAAAGCCAGTTATCTATTTAGGTACAATATGTATATGTCATGATGCAGCAACCCTACTGTGTAGTGACATGGCAATTATCGATGATGAAGTGTGTGAGCCGGCAAATATGTGTACGTGTAATATACGCATCATCGCTAATGGTGCAGGTGTACTATCACAGGTATATGCGATGCAATAATAATATCATGAATGTAGCAAGTAAATCATCAGCTAACAGCTATAAGGTATACGTAACAATCATATGTCCGAGTCGGGGAATCTATCAATCAGCATCTAGCCCAAAAACGCCGCGTACGGTATAATCCATCGTACGGCAACCTCTAGTCAAGGGTAAGGATCAATCATCAAGTCAACTCATCACGCACGGAATATCATCGACGGCGGCATTATACTAAAAGGGATCATATCATCCTATACGACAAATGAGGGTACGGCCTAATATCACATACGACCTATCATCCATGATTCACCACTTTCTATAAATATATATAACCCTATATACCTATGTCCCAGGTCGCATCTGCAATAATCTCATATCAGGGGACCGACAGGGTATAAATCATTTCGATCGACTTGCATCCGTATACCATCATATCATATCATCATCTCATCATATCATCAAATTCATCTTGTATTCTTTCATCGCATTTATGTCTCATATCATGTCGAGTTTACATAAATATGCTATCTCTACTAAGTATAAGTGTCTAATCTAACAAACACGCCCGAACCATACAATCAGATTTTTAAAGAAGTGAATCGTAGTTTTGAAAACAGGGGTTACGGTGTTTTTAAGTAAAAGATATCATTTGAAAACCCGTAACATTCCTCAAGATATACATTTAAAAGATACATACGATTTTTGGTTTAGTAACAAATATGGTTCGGATGACGCATCTACATCGACTATATAGTCCTACAGAACCCTAAACGGTAATATCGCTAAACGTCATCCTACGACAGTAGTAACATATCACTTCTAACTATCCTCTAGTTTCTAATATGGTTTCGTAACTATCTCATTCTAACCCTAGTTTCCTAATCTAGGTTTCCTAACCATATACTATAAATCGGTTTCCCATCAAATGTTGCGGGGGTGCTATACGCCATCCACCCGACTTCCCCGGTAGATATAGATCTACTCACCTGGTCTTCGCTCGCCGAAATCGATGACGCCATGCTTCTTCGCCTCGAAATCCATGCGAGGGTACCTACAATAATAACCAATCGCAATACGTATTAAAATCGATGCAGAAAGCCGTTACAGTGCACAGTGTGCTCATAGGTTAGAACCTATGGCCTAAACGTGCAAATCAATCAAACAATCCCTGTTGTCGATGTACGAACACCCGACAACCAAATACAAATCCAAATATCAAGAAAGTGCATTTTAAAATACGGAAAACATAGCCTAAAACACACCAAAATTCTTCCAGATTTTCCCCAGGTGACAATTAGCCAAAACTGCATATAGGAGGGGTCAAATTTAGTGCAAAAAGAGCCATGGACCAAATCTGGGACAATTCTACCCTACTCTGGCCGCAAATTGCGGCCAGAATGAATATATCTGCGGCCTGGGGTTTGAATTAGGGGCTCGGGTCTCAGTGGTAGCTTCCTAGGTGCCTGCACGACTCCCAGTAATTCCAAAATCAATTCTAGTGTCTCCGGATTGCTCCAGATTCCAAAATACCTTCACAGATCACACATTTATCCGATGTCGGGTTTCTAAATCCGTGTTTTGGGGTTTCTAAGGTCTGGTCCAGGTCACTAAACAGCACCTAAGTTTAGTTAACAGCTACTAGGCATCACCCAATTCAAACAAACACTCAAACATTCACTAGGGTTTCCCAATGTCCATTAATCTTCACAAAACGACATCTAAACATGATATCTCACAAAACTAATCTAAAGGGAAGAAATTATGCCTCATCTAGTGCACTCTAGGCAGCACTAACTTCCTAACGTCGTCAAAATCCCATTTTTCTCGGTCCATCGTGTAGAGGAGGAGATGGGGATAAAGTTTTGTGAAGGGGGTGTAGAGTTTTGGGGCATGGTTGGAGATAGATCTAGGGTTTTAGTGGAGGGTTGTGGAGTTGAGGAGATGATGAAGATGGAGGAAAATGGTGAGGGATTTGATTTTGGGCAGCAGCCCCCCCTCTCTCACTAATTCACACTCTCTTTCTCTCTCCAAAGCTCACCTAACCACTCATTATGTCTCCTTGACTTTTCTTTTAATCATTTCTCTTTTCTTTTCTTTTCTTTCCACCAATAAACCCTCATATAAAGTCCAAATGAAATGAAACATGTAACAAAATGAACATGTCATGGTGCACTAACCATGGAAACTGTAAAAAAACGCGGATTTGGCTTAATCGCGATTAGCAATGCACTAATCGGGTTTTTATCGAAACTGCGTATAATAAATTTTAAAAATGCCAAATCTTTAAATGTATTTTTAAATGAATAAATCATTTTAATTTCTATTTATTTCATAATTATTGGTATATATTTATACCCTTTTTCGAAAACCCCAATTTCGCAAATCGGCAGTTTTCGGAAAAAATATGATTTTAATATTAAATTCCCAAAAATAATATTTTATATTTTCTGAAATGTTACACTTCCGTACGGAGAAAACAAGTGATAAAATCCGTAAAAGTAACCCCGCGGCCTCCGGATTCGAGAAAGAGTCTCTCATACTTATTCAACACCTTTATCAAACTTGGGAACTGGTGTTGAATGGCGTTCTCTGGGGTAAGTCCCATTACCACTGATTTGGTGGCAAAAATATACTCATCCGAAGGAAGCAGCTCCTCGTAATGCTCTTCCCTAACGGGTAAACCAGAGACCTCGGCAAATTCCTCTAAGGAAATAGAGACTTCTCGACCCAATAAGAGGAAGGTGTGGGTCGGAATGTTCTATTGCTCTAGAAACGCCTTGATCTACCATGTAGGAGGTGCAGAATATTGGAACAAGGAAGCGTAAATCGCAGGGTACAATCCGAGCTTCAGCAGTTGTGACTTCTTCGTCGATAAGATATATCGGGCCCACTGTAAGTATCCGGCCGGGTGACGGGGAGTTAGTCCTATGTTGTAGGGCTGTCCCCAAGGACGCGACTCGCCCAGACATATGCGCCGCCTTAGAGTGTCCAAAGCCACCGGCGGCTGCATGGATACTGCGGCAATGGAAGACCGAAGGAGACCCTCTGAAGTCCAATTCACCTCCTCCACAGTATAGCTTATCGGGGGTGCATCTGCATAAGGGATCGCAGAGATAGGCTCCGAGGGTGTCGCACAAGAAAAGCTCTGGCGGCCTCTGATAATTTGATCGTACCATCTGCCCCATAGATGAAAATTCTTGTGCTCTGGGTCATGCTCTTTGATCAGCGCAAGAACCTCTCGGTCTACGGGTGCTTCGGTGAATCCGCCTTCTGAGCGGACGAACGGGAAGGAAGTGTCGAAAGACATAGTACCTGTGCGGAAAAGAACAAATTTTCAGCTGCCAATGCTACAATTTAAGTTCTGTCACTGGGTAATTTAAATCGGCACCACACTGCAATGCAGTGAAAAGGGACTAAAGGGGACCCACATAATCCATATGACATTGCATCATTAATAAAACAGCCTCATCATTTGATGAGACTGTCAATTAAATGAGGAAATTCCCAATTGATTCTCATTTAATGAGAACCCCTCGGGCTAAGAACTAAATCTCTCCTTGAGAGCAGTGCTCTGTGGCAGAGTGACATCTGTCAACTCTAATGATGAAGGAATAAAAATTCCTCAAGAGCCTTGCTCTGAAAAAAATGATGGAATAATCCATCAGAAAAATTGAAATCAATTTATATATATATAATTAAAATTCTGAGATCTTCAAGATCCATGAACAAACTCTGTGAGTTCTTCATAAGAGTTTAACAAATCTCCGTTATTCAAGAGAGCAAAGCTTTGTTAATGGGTCAAGAAACCCTTAAAAGGTTTTCTTTAGATCTAAAATCTATGAAGAGCAAAACTCTGTTAATGGATAAAACCCTAATAACATTTTTTAGATCTAAGATTTATGAAGAGCAAAGCTCTGTTAATAGGTGAAACCCTAGATTATTAAATGATCTACTCAAAGATTTAATTTTTACCTAAGATTTTGACAGAGTTCTGTACTTAAGAAAGTTCTTAAGCCAAAGAGCTATGCTTTGCAAGAGAATAAAAATTCTCAGAAGGAAGAAGATGAACAGAAATCATCTCAAAGGCCAAGGGTCCTATTTATAGGCATTGAGATGCCGTTTCAACTTCTGAGTTGATCCAAGGGCATAAATGTTGCCACCGCTGCACTCACATGTGGGTCTCGTGAGCGCAACGGTGGGGGGCATTTGTTTCCCCCAATCAGAGCAAAGCTCTGTTCAAATTTCAAATTTTGAAATGAAGTAACGCTTCATAGCAGCGCCAATTGCGCTGCGCCCTAAGTAGCGCAACAAGTGCAAAAGCAGATGTGCGCTAGCGCTGAGAGTGCTGCGCTATAAGCAGCGCACCACGTGCAAAACACGTGTGCGCTAACGCTAAGTGCGCTGCAAAGCAGCGCACGGGTGCACTAGCGCTAGGTGCGCTACACTCTAAGCAGCGCACCATGTGGAAAGCACGGGTGCGCTAGCGCTGGAACTAAAAGCTCCCCACTGTCAGATCAAAGATCCAACAATAATGATAAATCATTAATGTATCAGAATTAAATTCTGTTAAGGAAAGATCCCACAAAATCTTTCCGAATAACAAGATTGTGCTCTGTAAATCAGAGCACCGTTGGATCAATGATCCAATGGTGATTAAAAATCACCAAAATACAGAATAAATTCTGTATGGAAAAGATTTCTCAATCTTGTTAAAAACAAGAAAATTGCCTTCTGTAAATCAGCAGCCCTTGGATCAAAGATCCAACGATGAGGAAATCCCCAAATCAATTGGAGAAAAGATCTCCTTAACTGATTGAACAAATTATCTTGCCCTATATAAAGGCCCCAAGATTTCAAGTCTCGGATATACAAAAACAAATAGAGGAACCTCCCCAGAAGCTTTGAGAAAATCTCAGAAAGAAAAGCCAAGCTCTCGATAGAAGAACAACTTTTCTTCAAGGTAAAAGAACAGAGAGACGAAATCATCTCATAATTAAAAAGAAGAATTCACTTCTTTAAAGATCATAGATCTACAAGACCAAGGTCTTTCATAAAGAGATCAAAGGATCTCATCATAAAATAAAAAGAAGAACATAATTCTTCTCATGGATCATTGATGTATAAGACTAAGGTCTTTTATACAAAGAGATCATGAACATCTCATTATAAAAAAGGGGGAGAATAATTCAATTCTCTTAAGGATCACAGATCTATAAAGGCAAAGCCTTTCATCAATATAAGAAATTGAAATATCTCCTACAAAATAAGAACTTTGTTCTTGGAACCCTGAGACTAAGTCTCTTATAAACGAGAATTTATTTCTTAGATCATAAAGTTGATCAGATAGCGCTTTGCGCTCATAAATTAACGCCCTGCGCTCTTGGACTAGCGCTTTGCGCTCATGGAATGGCGCTCAGCGCCAAGCGCGCCACTTGCTCCTCACGTGTGCGTCACTTAACAGTTAGCGCTCTGCGCCCTTGGACTAGCGCTTTGCGCTCATGGAATGGCGCTCAGCGCCAAGCGCACCACGTGCTCCTCACGTGTGCGCCACTGAACTAATAGCGCTTTGCGCTCGTAAATCAGCGCAATGCGCTCATAGACTGGCGCTCAGCGCCAAGCGCACCACGTGTCCCTCACGTGTGCGCTACTCGGCAGAAGCGCACTGCGCTCTTTGGCTGGTGCAAAGCGCCAAGCGCGCCAAGTGTTTCTCACGTGTGCACTGATAGAACATAAATTGTTTTTTAATAAGCCCCAGAGCTATGATGAATGCTCAGCATTCAGTGAAAGTCAAAAATATTGGCAGAACTCAAATTAATGCTCAGCATTGTCAAATGTTTAACATTTTAACTGAGTGATCCAAGCTCAAGTTGGCCATAAATCACTCATTCAGATTAACTGAGCCCATATGCTCATAAAATCTCATATCTTAGTCCCAAACTGGACTACAGATCCCAACTAATATTGGTTCAAGGGTACATCTCTTCACTCCTCTGATATTTGTCGTTGTAATCCTTCAATGTCTTCAGAGAGATGACGGATCCTGACAACCATTCGTTCCATAGACTATGACGTCTTTAAACTGGACTGTGGGGTCCTTAAGCCCATGGACTATGATGTCCTCAACCTTGGACTGTGGGGTCCTTAAGCCCATGGACTATGATGTCCTTAACCTTGGACTGTGGGGTCCTTAAATTAATCGACCGCAATGTCCCTAAACTAAACAAAGAGGTCAAATGCTCTTTTGTTGGATCTAAACGATCCCGTTGAGTTGATCTTAGTCTAAAATTAGACTAGCGTATCATCAACGAACGTTTAAGTTGATCTTAGTCTCAAATGAGACTAACGTATCCTTAAACCCAACCTAAAATCCAAATCTAAGAAAATACAGATTTGGACTAATCCACGCCCTACGGGCGATAACATAAATTAGTCTCTGTATACAATCCACGGGCAACCAAAAACAAAACAAACACCCACGACATGAAGTGACCATCTGGAGAAGGAGAAAGTGATTACCGCGATGCGGTAGCGTAATTAACTGCAGGGGCTTGCGCCTGCAGGGAAGAGTGTCCCCACAATCAAAAAAACCCTCAAACTAGGGGGAATCTGACGAAATCTGCTACAACGGTCGCATCCGTCTAAACCTTCGATACATGGTGCCATAAATCAACTTGGTATCTTCGGAGAGGTGGACGGATAACACCAAATAGCATCTGCTCTCGAAAATCAGGCAAGACGAACCTACGCGGTCTCATCCCCGTTTTCGGCAGAGAACAGTGTCCCGAGACACACTGAAACAGGGCAAGCACCACACATTAGAGGCATCCCCCAGGCTATCGCCCTGTTGCCTGGACTCGACCTCCGAGGATGAGCCTAAACATTCCTATGCTCGCCATGTAAATGACCATTGGCTCTTCTTCGAGCCCTCCTACAGGCCGAGCTTCTCGGCCCTTCGCCTCCGAGCTGTCACAGAACCGAACTAGCTCGGCCTCCCGCCCTCTTTTAGGCCTCTCGCCGAGCTAGGCCTCCTCTATTCTGTCGACCGACCTAGAACGCAGATCGCAGGCGCCTCTGCCACGGCTTCGAATCTCGCCAGACGCGAGATATCCGCCGCCCCACGATCACGCGTTCCACGCCGTCGCATTCCCCCATTAACGAGCGTATCTCGTCATTAATGGGGGATCCCGCCATTCACGCAGGCGTAACGACCGGCGTCGATCTCGCGCCAGCTAGCCCATAGCGACCGCTATATAAACCTCTCTCAGACGACTCAGGTAACGCAATTTCACCCCAATAAGCCGCTACTCTGCTCAAATACCTTGGCTAACTTGATCGTCGGAGGGTCCACGGTGGTACAACCACCCTGGGACTTCTTTGCAGTTAGCTCGGCTTCATCCCAAATCAAGCCCACTGAGATCCCCACGCTCCAGGAGGCAACCCTCAAACCCAATCTCAACCGTTCATCAACGCTCGCAACAGATCGACGGAGGACAACATCTGAAGGAGATCCTGACCTCCATCACATCTCTCCATAAAATCTCAAGTACCATTCAAATTCATTCTAAGAATGACACCAACGTCGTTCAACTTTATACGATAGTACATGAGCTTTTGATATATTTGGGTTCCTTCCAAAATAATTAAACCCATCGGTGGAGTGCTCGTCTATATTTTTCATGATGTAGGACTATTCAAGCACTAGTTGTTGATTCCCTTCCCCGGTTATTCCAACAAAACCCAAAATAGAAAGATTAATGTTAGGCTATAAAATTACTTAAATTTTAATCTCGATACATTTACATTTTTCTTTTCTTTTCTTTTTCTTTTTTTCGCAAAAAATGCCATCTGATTCATTTACCTCCGAATCCTACTCACTTGAAAAGGTTTCGTTTTTTAGGCGAAAAGGTTTTGTTAATTTGCTGAAGAATTTAAATAGATTCAGCATTAGTTTAATCCGGCCGTTTGTATGATGGAATCTAGCCGAAAGGGTCATAGAAAATAAACATATATTATTAAATTAATTTCACTCTAGATTATGTGCACCCATTTCTTGGCCACAATCACCATGCATCCACAATTCACCAGTTCACCCCCACACAACATCCACCACAGGTTTTCTGCCACCAAATCCCCAAAAAATAAATCAAAGATTTTAGAGCCATGAGCCATAAATTGGACAGTTGCTCAACATGGGCTCTTGACACGTGGCATGCATATCAGATCTCCTCCTCCTCCTCCTCTCTCCTCAAGTGTTGCTGCTGGCCTCTTGTTTTCTGCTGGCTGGAAATTGATTTTGGAGCCAGAAAAGAATCCACCAACGTGCATCTTTTAAATGCTTATCAATGGAGACAAGGATAGAGGGCTGTTTTTCATTTTCACCCTTGCTAATGTATCTTTTTGATAGTTTCATTCTTCGCTTTTACAAAGTAATATGGGACGCATGTTATAGACCGTCTAGGTTATCAGTATCTCTTCTTCTATCCGATAGTCTGCATGTATGCTTATATATTCTGCGCCTAAAAAATATGTTCATTATGAAAAAAGTGATATATAGAAGAAAAAAAAGTAGGTACAAGTAAATAAAACATGTTTTTACAATTGTATTGTATTGATCGATTTTCAGAAAGTCACTCTCGAAAACTTTATTGGACAGGAAAAGGTAGATATTGGGATTGGTTGTACTAAAGAATCGAAGAAAATATTTGGTCTTATTTAGAACTATTCGGTTGGCCCAAGATCCATTACCTACCACGATGCATCCAAATTTTTAAATAACCGGTTATATGTAACATGTATGTTGGCTACGGGCTCACATTCATCAAGGTAAAATCCAAAAAAAAAAAAAATCCATCTGAATAAATACGAGAATACATTTCCTACCCATTTGAAAACCTACCAAAAATCTACCCAAGAAATAAACGCCATAGGCTCACATGTTTGATACTATTACCTACCTATTGTGGGTCCTTCTAATATTTTGTTTGTTTCTTGGTAGGTTCTCAAGTGGGGGTGAAAAATATTTCTTAATAAATATTCAAACCATTTACATACGATAAAGATAAAAGTAATTGAAGGGCTAATTGCAAAACCGGAAACATTAGTTCAGTGTGCCACCTTGCTAGGTAATCATCCAACGTGGCAGCTCCCCATAGGGTTCCTCACGTGGGCCTGCCACGTCAGCACCGCCTAGGTCCTCACGCCTACCGCGCATGCCCCGATCGTGGCGGTGGAAGAGCCACGAGGTCCCAACTCTCCACCTCCATATAATAATTAAAATATTAGAGATCTGACTTGAAAACTTGGCTCAGGATACGCTAAAAACGATTCCTCGACGGCAGTGGGCCCCGGATGGTCATGTGCGAATCACGTGGGCCTTAGAGCTGGTGGAGAGTAGCCTGCCACGTCGGACAGAGTGAATCGCGCCACGCGAGCTTCGTTCCACGTAAGCGAGGAAATATCCGAAGCCAATGGGGGCGTCGGGGCGCGACAGGTGGACCTCAACCGCATTTCTTGGTTTGGCATGGGGGGACAAAACCGCTTAGGCAGGGGACCCTGGTTTTCTAACAGTGACGTGACGAAATTGACCCTGGCAAAGAAGAACACGTTTGTTAGGATCACTCGCCTGTGAGAGCGTGCCATCTTGCACTTGCCTCTTCTTAATGCATGATTTGATCTTATAGGATTAGGGGACTCATCATGGGCTTAAAACCATAATTAGTTTTGATAGATTGACGATTCATTAAGTTTTGATCGTTTTTGATTACTTTCGTGCTTCTGCGACACAGGAATTGCAATAATATTATGTTGATGAGGGGTGGAATCTCCTTCAGATGTTACTTTCCGTTGATCTGCTGATGGCGGCGATGAGTGGCTGAGATTTGATCTGGAGGTAGACTCCTGAAGCGTGTGGATCTCAATGGGTTTGAAATTGTTGAACCGAGTTATCTGCAAGGAAGTCCCAGGATGGTTGGACCACCGAGGACCCTCCGACGATCAAGTTAGTAGGGTAATCCGAGCAGAGTAACGGCTTAGTAGATTAGAATTGGCTTACCTTGACCGTCTGAAAGAGGGGTTTAAATAGTGGTTGTGGCAGGTGCAGAAGGCGTGAGAATCACGCCGGCTGTTACGCTCCAAATGTCACGCCCGCGTGATGAGCGGGACCTCTCATTAATGACGAGACAGGCTCGTTAATGGGGGATCGTGGTGGCGTGGAACGTGAGATGTGGCCGGCGGAGATCTCGCGCATGGCGAGATTCGCGGGATGGCGGTTACGCCTACAAGCGGTGCTGTTGGTCGGTCGATGGACCGAGGAAGATGACTTCGGCGGGAGAGCCCGCGGACGAGCGGGAGAGCCGGGGCATCTTGTTTCTGCGGTAGCTCGGGAATGAGCTGTGAAGCCGAGGAGGCCAATTGTGCTGGGGCTCAGAGGCGAGCCGGCCTCGTCGGCAGGACGGACATAGGAGCAGTCTGGTCGGCCCCTGTAGGTCCTTTCTTGCATGCTCTGGGACACGCCATCTGCCACGTGTCATGATCTGGGAGATCACCGATATCGAGCCCCATCATTAGCCCCCCACTCTCGTCCCGACCAGCTGGCGGGTCGGGTCGAAAGTGGTCTGCCGGGTCATCCGAGGTGAGCTCTCTTCCGAAGATATCGTCGGGCGTGTCTCCGGGCAATCTGTTGTCTTTTTCTGGATGATGCAGGCGAATCAGGGCGAGATCTTCTGCATTAAAGAGGGGCGCCAGATCGTGCGCGCTTTTGACGAAGCGGCGACCTACGTGTCTAGCGTTGGTTGGCGGACGCGACAGGCCAAAGGCCTCTGGCGTCTGATGGGATGCTATCTAATGCGCGCGCGCCAAGTGGAGCGATCTGGGTCGTCGAATGTGAAGGGTTGTTTTTGGCGGGAGTCGACGGTCGCCGTTTGATGGGGGCGCCAGAGGTTATAGGTAGAGGTGGGCCCTCTTCAAGGCCCATCTCTCTTCATATTTCCCTCATCTTTCATCTCGTAAGCTCGGCGCTCTCGTTTTAGGTAGTATCTCCTGCTTTTTTGAGGACTTCTCGATCATGTTAGATGTCTTCACCTGGGGAATCTGTAGATGTTGTAGAGGTAGATTCTATGGATTCTCCTGCCGAGTCGAAATCTTCCCGGGGAGCGGGGGTCAGATCCCCTCCCCGTGGTTGTGTGTCAGGAGCGGATCCCCAAGTGAAGGTGGCAGATGCCCCTGGTGTGCCTTCCCTGTTGAGGTATGAGGGGGATCTTGCCACTGCTCGGGCCCGCTTCCATATCCCTTCTGGCTATACTTTGCGTTTGGCCGAGGAAGGAGAGAGGGCAGATCAAGTGCGGGATAAAGAGATTGCCCTGTACCTGGAATCTTTTTGGGCCAGAATGCGCTTGCCCTTCTCTCCCGAGGTCGCTGCGCTGTCTTACTTCGGGTTAGCCCCGGACCAGTTAGTGCCGAACTCCTGGAGGATTCTCCTTGGGTTTCTGATCTGCTTGAAACTGCAGATGGTCCCTTTCGGTCTGTCCATCCTTGCCTCCACCCTCATCTACAAAAGTCATCCCGGCTCTCGCGCGGGCGACCCGAGGTGGGTCTATCTCTCCTTTAGGAAACGTCGGGGAGGCACGCCCGGGTCGGGAGGAGTCGTCCTGCCTTCTTCCATCCACGACTGGAAGAAGAAGTTTTTCTTCTGTTAGTTATATGTATGCCCTAGAGGCCATTACTGTACATACGATGTATATTATTGTGGATGCTTGGACATATATAGGGAGGACTTTCTTGCTCGACATGATAGGATGCTATCTGGTTGCACTTTATCTTAACATGTACTCTGATTGTCTCTATGTTACATGTTGATAAAGCCCTTAGGATGAGTACTTGACTACCAGGACTGTGATGTAGATCATACTAGTGGGGACAGTGTAGTCGCTAAGTACATCCTTCAAATGTTCCTAGTCGTAGGTGTATCGAGACAGGGCATCGATATATCAGAGTAGACCAGTGTATAGCTTCTCGATCCATGTAGATGGGCGATGGATGATCCCATATCCATTGGTTTTTGACATCAGAGACAGTATACGGGTGCTCAGTGGAGACTGGGTACACTGGACGGACTTGCCTAGAACTCCCAGATGGTATTATACCTATCGTCAGATGGCAGTTCTCTGGTGACACTGGTACAGGTTAGTCTGTAGACCCGAGATCGTCATAGAGTCTTGTATGATTCCTATTGTGCTTTGATTTCCACCTTACCACGTTCAAGAGAGCGTGCAAAACGGTGGCTTTTGGGTACAGTTCCGAGTCACATGGAGGCAATGAGCGATAGGAGGGGTTTCGTCTCTCCCGGTATAGGGAGTTGATGTTGCGCTGCGCTCGATTGGCTATAACAGGAAGTCCTTGGCCAAGTCTGCTTCAGAGATATACCGGTAAGTGTTATCAGTAGTTTCTCGACCCGTTATGAGCCTCATATCGACACGACTTATCGAGTTACTGGGGTCTGACGTTTACCACCCCTAGACGAGATATACGACATATCAGACGAAGAAACCGGACTGTACGGTAGTGTTACTGATTGGATTCATAGGAGTGTGAGCAGGCTTGCTTGTTGATCTTCTGATCGCTCAATTCCTGGGTGGCCATTACGTTTGGCGGACCGCTTGCAGCTTGTGGGTGTTTGATATGATCATCACCTACTGCCGGCGTATTGACGAGTCTTTAGAGTCTTACACAGGGGTTTTCTGGCTCAAGCGAAACGGAGTAGAGGCACATATGTGATATGTGCGGGACCGAGATTGATACGAGTATGTGATACCGTATTCTATTCTCGCGATATGAGATAGCGGTCGGTTATATATGATATAGCCGGGTTATCGGATCAAGTGTTGATTTGATAAGTTGATTCATTTAATATTAGTCGGTTGTATATGATATAGCCGGATTATTAAATCAAGAGTTGATTTAATAATTTAATATATAATTATATATTTGATATATTACATTACATTAACTAGTATTAGCTCACTTATGATTTGTTTTCTCACTTTGTGTGCACATTGTACATATGTGATATGTATGTTTGTGTACATGTATTGTGTCATGGTTGATGATACATACAAGATGGGTGTATGAGACTTATACCAGGTTAAATTGGGGTTTTGTTTATGTCTTAAGATTTAACAAAAGAGAATGACTTAGTCAAAGTTGTCAAACTTGGAAGAAGCTTGTAGAAATATCGACAAAATCCACTCTTTTGTCATTTCTTTAGATATTATTTAACCTAACCCTTAACCTTATAGCTTGGTTAATTCTCTACATGAGTTAAGCATGAGAGCTTAACTCACCCATGGTTACATTATTCTTTTGGATGAGGATTAATTCAGATGATGAATTATTCTTTCTTCTTCTTCCCCCTCTCAAGCTTTTCTAGCTCCAATGGAAGTGTGATAAAAGGTGTGAGAAAATCAATTCTAAAGTGGGCCAACTTCCTACTTCATCATTCTCTACTACTTGCCATGTAGTATAGGGTGTTCTCTTCACAAAGTTCATGACCTAGTGAAGAAATAGCTTGGGTTAGTATCTCCCCGATGTAGATCATTTTCGGGCTCGAAGTATTCGAAGCAAGCATGTTCGTTTCTTCGTGGGAGCCTCTTTAGAGTCCGGAGTTCACTATCGCAGCGAAGAGGACTACTACACGGAGCTATTTGAAGTGAAGGACCGGTCTACAAAGGTTGTATTCCTTGCTCACTTCCTATTGCAAAGTGTTTGCATATTGTTTTCCGTATATTTCTTGTAAACGATCTATGTTTAGGGTTAGCTAAAGCGGCAAAATTTTAATTTGGTATGGACGATACCTCCCGAAACCTTGCTGCCGTCGTAGGTAACCCTTCAGTGGTATCAGAGCTGTGCTAGAAATTTATACGGATTTTGTTAAGATTACGAAATCGAATCAACTCCGAAATCTACATCGTCAAAACCTGCTTGCTGTCGATTTTTAAAAGTTGTCAAAAAAATTTGCAAACAAGTACAGAGTGATGTATATGATATATCATGAACACACAAAATTTCATGACTTTCCCAGAAAAAGTGGCCGGCCACCATAGGATACATCTCGGCCCAATCCGAGCACCCCCCTGAATTTTTCTCTGTATTCCAGTGGCTTGATTTTGGTCTTTTAGGTGTTGTTTATTTTTGCTAATTTTGCATGTGATGTAATCTTACACTATAAGCAAGTCGGAGTGTTTCGTATTCATAGTTTTAATATTGTTTCGGGTGTTTCACATATTGTCTAGACAATGTTAAAAAGTTCGATCGAATGTCAAAAACCCATTTTTCAAAGTTTAACGTATTCGGAAAAAGATGCAAGTGATTCTGTGGACTCTCTAGAATAACGTAAAGCTTAACTCGATTATGCGGCCGTCAAAACTGCCACTTGAACCCTAAGGTTTGTGGTAGTTTAGCGTTTCACATGTGAGGCGTTAGTTTGACTCTTCTACGGCTGGTTCATGGTACTGTGGCATCTTCTGGGTATTACTAAAACTGTGCTCAAGTGTTGAGCCGTCGGGAAATTGTGGGACTTTGATGAATCGATCGAAAAGTTTATTGTCGTCCGGATATTATGTGATGGGATACAGTATTTGGAATTCACATGTAGTTATGAGATAACTAGTTTGAATGTTATAAATCTATCAGTTTAGTCTCATTTGATCGGTTGCCACGGGATTTTGATGTGATCAAAAGTTCGTCGCAATCACGTAGCGTACGCGGATACTCGCTGGGTAAACTTAATATATAGCCACGCCCCATAGCCTCGACCAAGCAACTGTAGGAGAACCCCGTTGCCAAAAGCATCCGTTCGGGTGCTCACGGCACTGGTGTTCCGCCTTAGTGCACTTCGTCGACGGTATCGGGGGTGCGGTCGTCTACTAAAGTTTCCGACGAGCATTCGATCAGGATGTCGGGAATCTTGTTGAATTGCCCGACTAGATATTGAAAAGTGTTTTCGAGATCGAGACTAAAATGCGAGGTTTATAATTGTTAGGCATGCGATATCTAAGAATTCATTTAGTTAGGCATGAAATCCAAAGTATGTGATACGTTGGGTTTATGATGTCTAAGATGGTTGTGGATTCCAACTGTTGTAGTTTTTCACTTTCTTTTCTGCGACCGTAAGTGTAATATGTAGTGTATTGCCGGTTTCGGTGCTATATGTCAACGGCAGTTGGGATACGCATATTTACTTACGTTGATGACATGTGATGTTATGTGTTGCTGTGATATGTTATATTGGATCGTCGTGATTGAATAGCCGGGGGTTTTTATGTGAGATGAGAGTTTTTATTTTCATTCATGTAAAATTCATTGTATGTAATATTATTTTATTGGGGCACTTCTGAGTTGAGGATGATGTCACCATTATATATTATTTACTTTTCTGCATTAGGATAGACCCAAGACGGGGAGCACAAGTAACCGGGTTCGAAGGTCTAGTGGGAAACCATCTCGAGGAGTCGAGACCGAGTCTCATAACTTTAGAATTGGCAGGGTAGCTTGCCGCTCTCGTAGGGGTCTAAGGGTGTGGGATTGGCTATTCATTGCGACCGTGAATCCGTATTTTATACTGGCTTGATATAAAACACGGAAATCCTAGTACCGTTCTTCTGCTGCAATGTTCTGTGATGAGATCATATTACTGCCTGAGACGAATGTTTATATTATATATATGAGATATATATTATATATTGTTGATCTCGTTTCAAATTTGATACTTGTGAAGCATAATAAATGGGACTTCATTGATGAGATTAATGAAATAAAAGAAACCTAAATATGTTATAGAAATTTGTCTCGAAAACTGGTAGCTCTAGTTCTTGCTTTGCATAGCGGTATTCCTTGTAGAATATCCAGCACCTTATTCAATAAGGAAAGAGACGAGATCCTTTCACTGGAAATGACCTCTTTAGCGAAACTAGCAGATGCTACAAACTCGGCTTGTCTTTTGATTGCTTTTATAGTTTTTGCTTTGCACAGCGGTATTTGTGAAATATCCTACACTTTATTCGATAGGGAAAGAGCCGAGATCCCTTCACCGGGAGTGACCTCTTTAGCAAAACTAGTAAAAGCCTCAAAAACACTCCATTTAAAATCACTCGATTCTACGACGATATCAAGTTCATTACGCAAAAGGTTTTCTTAAAAACATGCCGTAGCCCTCCATCATTTCAGATAAGTACTACTTAGTATTCGTGCTGCGGTAGTTTGGCATGCGTTAAGGCGCAGTATACGGTAGCTAACTAGAGCTTATCTGCTAGCATATGATGCGATTGAGTTTGGGTATTCGTACGGCGTTATTTGGCATGCGTCAAGAGTTGTACGGGTGGGTTTAATTCAATCAGGAAATGACGGGTTGAACTTGACTAGTAGCCTATGGTTTGTTAGTTTTCGTCAAGGTCATAGGATGTTAGGGGTAAAATATTTTTGGGAATTTCAAGTGTTGAAATTTACAATGAAATTGCATACCTCCTATGAGATAGTTGGATCCCGATACCCACTGCGAGTAAGAGTTACTCCTGGGGAGAATTTTACACATTACAATTAGCCGATCAAGTAGGTGTCTAGAAAGGTGTCAACGGGGTTACGCCCCTAGAAAAACGGGGTTTATTTTAATTAGGTCCGTGCGAAAGCACGGGGAACCTCCCTCAAAGTACCGGTATTGGCCTGGCTGAAAGATTGGCGAACTTGTAGAGTGTAATTAATCCCGGCTAGTCTTTCTTTTTAGGATTTGAAGAAAGATTTGATTAAAACAGTGGGAGCCATCCTGATTAGATATATTAATAACCAATATAATCTTGCAAGAGCATACGCTGAGTGTTTTCTTCTCTCTCTTTCCAGGTAGCGACTATGTCACGCCTTAATCAAGATAATAATATGGATGTATTGACCGAACCCGCTTGTTATACTGAGTTAGGGAACGTTGGTCCCGCTCCAGCTTATAATTGTTATAAGACCGAGCAGGAAATAGGGGATTACCAGGACTCCCGTGCCACCCAAACGAAGAAAGTGCATGATGATACATCTTTTTCGGGTGTGTTCATTACAGAAAACTGTTTCTCGGTATCCTTTACGTCCTGGGTATGAGATACCGGATCAGGATCCCATATATGTAATCTGTTACATGGGCTACAGATAGGTAGAGAACTGAGAACGGGTGATATGTTTCAAGAGTTGGAAACGGTGCAAGTGTTGCAGCCAAGTATGTTGGCGGTTATCACCCTGTATTACCAAATACATTGATTCTGAATGAATGTTATTAGATACCGAACCTGATATACAACATCATATCAGTCTCCTTATTAGTAAAGAAGGATATAATTTTGTATTGTTGGATAATGTTTTGAACATTTCCTATATTAAAAGTTAATCGGTTCAGGCACGTTAACTAAAAGCATATACATTCTAAATCAAACTACAATTCTTAAAGTACAGAACACACACAAGATGAAGAGTTCAGAAATGAACGAATCCATCTTAAGGCATTGTAGACTAGGTCATATCAATGCGACCCGACTAGCTAAGTTACATAAAGATGCACATTTAAATCAGTTTGAATTTACATCTTGTGAAACTTGCCAGTCATGTCACAAAGATAAGATGACCATAGCTCCGTTTATTGGAAACAGAGAAAGAGGTAGTGAACTCTTGGGATTGATACATGCTGATGTATGAAGGTCCCCTATCTACACATGTCAGGACTGGTTCTTTGTACTTCATTACATTCACCGATGATCTCTCAAGATTCACACATGTGTTTCTGTTAAAATACAAGTCTGAACTTTTTGAGAAATTCATAGAATATAAGTTAGAAGTAGAGAACCAAAATGGGTATAACTATTATGTCCTATGATGAGATCAAGGAGGAGTGTTTACCCCAGTCAGAACAAAACTCTGTTCAAATTCTAAGGCGGGAAACGAAGCAACGCTTCTGTTTCCTCCAATCAGAGCAAAGCTCTGTTTAAAATTTAAATTTTAATAAAGGAAGCAACGTTTCAGCTGAACTGCGCTCTGCGCGACACGTGTCAGCGCAGTTGCGCTGCGCTCTGCGCTGCGCGACTCGTGTCAAGCGCAGGCGCACTTGCGCCAACTGTACCAGCACTAAAATAGAATTAAAATTCTGGAAAGATCTTTCTGATCTTATTAAAACAATAAGATTATCTTCTGTAAAACAGAAGCCCTTGGATCAAAGATCCAACGGTGGGGAAAAATCCCTAAATCATTTAGAGAAAGATCTCTTTAACTGATTTAACAAATCAAATGGCACTATAAAAAGGCCCCTAGACTCCAAGTCTAAAACACACATTGAGATTAACACAGAAAGAACTCAGAGAAATCTTCTGAAAACTTTGAAAGAACTCAGAGAAAGAAAAAGGTAAAAACCTTTGAATAAAAGAAGAATTTTTTCTAAAAAGATCAGTGATCTAAAAACAAGATCAAGATCTTGAATAAAAAAATATAAAAATAAAAAGAAGTAATTTACTTCTTCATCAGATCTTTCTAATCTACATAAAGGCATTGCCTTTTGATGAACCATTGGTTCTGGAATCTTAAAAGATTCTCTTCTTTGATCCAAAATTGGATCAAGATATTGAACAGTGCCCTGCACTTGTAAAATTTGCACTGTTGCGCTCTTGGGTTGACGCAAGCCACCAGAGAGCGCCACGTGTCAGCCCTAGGCAATCTGCGCCTTGCGCTTTAAAAAATGAGCATTGCACTCTTGGGTTGGCGCAACTTACCAGAGCGCGCCACGTGTCAGCAGCTTAACAGCGCAGCGCACTGCGCTTGCGCTCAGCAGAGCATGACACGTGTCACCATCATATGAGTTTGCGCCTTGCGCTCCTCAATTGGCGCAAAGCGCCTGACAAGCCACGTGGCACACTGTCAGAAGATTTAAGGCTCTGCATTATTTAAAAGAGGGACAAAGCCCAATTAAAAAGGCCTAACAGGCCTGATAAAAATGCCATGCATTATTTTAAAAAGGGCAGAGCCCAAACAGAGGTCTGTTAGACCAAAACAAATGCTTTGCATTTAATTAAAAGCCCAATGCTATGCATTAATAAAGGGCAGAGCCCAAGCAAAGGCCTAATAGGCCAATGATAAATAAAATGTTGAATATTTTCAACTGGACTTAACCCAATCATGGCCATAAGTTCTCAAATTAACATTGACTGAGCACGACTGCTTTCTTAAATCAATTTACACCCGGTTCAAGGGTACATCTCCGAACTCCTCTGACATTTGCCGTTGTAATCCTTCAACGTCGTCAGAGAGGTGACGGGTCCCGACAACCACACATCAATATGGACTTAAGCGTCCTTAAACCAATCTATGGACTTAAGCGTCCTTAAACCAACTTATGGACTTAAGCGTCCTTAAACCAATATACGGACTTAAGCGTCCTTAAACCAATGGACCAACATGTCCCTAAACTGGCAATGGACCACTATGTCCCCTAAACTGAAACAATAGAGCCCCAAATGCTCTTTTGTCGGATCTAAACGATCCCGTTTAAGTTGATCTTAGCCTCAAATATGGCTAACGTATCCTTAAACCTTCAAACAGACTTTAGTCCCAAATTGGACTATAAATCCCCCAATCAACTTTGGTTCAAGGGTACATCTCTGAACTCCCCTGACATCTGTCGTTGTAATCCTTCAACGTCGTCAAAGAGGTGACGGGTCCCGATGGCCATACATGCAATGGAACACTATGTCCCTAAACTGGAACAATAGAGCCCCCAAACGCTCTTTTGTCGGAGCTAAACGATCCCGTTAAATTGATCTTAGTCTCAAATTGGACTAACGTATCCTTAACAAACGTTTAAGTTGATCTTAGCCCCAAATATGGCTAACGTATCCTTAAACCAAAACCCCAAACCCAAATCTAAGAAAATACGGATTTGGACTAATCCATGTCCTACGGGCGACGACATAAATTAGTCTCCGTATACAATCCACGGGCAACCACAAACAAAACAAACACCCACGACACGAAGTGAAATTCTGGAGAAGGAGAAAGTTGTTACCGCGATGCGGTAGCGTAATTAACTGCAGGGGCTTACGCCTGCAGGGAAGAGCGTCCCCACAATCAAAAACCCCTCAAGCGAGGGGGAATCTGACGAAGTCTGCTACATCGGCCGCATCCGTCCAAACCTCCGATACACGGTGCCATAAATCAACTTGGCATCTTCGGAGAGGTGGACGGATAAAACCAAATAGCATCTGCCCCGAATCTCAGGCGAGACGTCTTCACGTCGTCTTGGCCGTCTTTCAGAGAGGAACAATTCTGGCACGCCCTGTGGGACCTTTTCCTCTTTCCACTCCACACTTTGTGTGTCGTGTTCGCGAACAAATCGCGGTTTGCTGTGGTTGCCTGTGGATTCGAGGTACTTAGATTTGGTGTCTTGCTCCATGTAGAAAACAGAAGATCAATGGCTTCAAACTGCACCACTTGCAACTGCAACTCTCGCTCTGTCCTTGCTGGAGGAGTGACTTATGGGCCCCAAGCGGCATCTCTTTTCAGGATGCCAGTAGAGCAGGTAACTCAAGCCACCACTGGACTATTCTTCGGGACCATGCTCCACCGATGAGCTTCAATGCCCCAATGATGTCGCAAGAAGCTCCAAAGAAGCCGGTCTTTGATCGACTTACCACTGCCGCGACCCCTTTCAACGAGTCGCCCAACTTCAATACCTCAGTTTTCAACAGACTGGGCCAGAACGTCTACAAGCCCGCGATACCCGAAGCTGTCATCCCAAAGCGGATAGCCATCCCGGCTCAAGCGAACAAAATCATTGGAAAGGCTCCTCCTTCCAAAAAGTCTGTTTTTACAAGACTGGCCATTCCGGTTGCTGCTCCAGGCGAGGTCCTCAAAGCTGCCCAAAGGTCTGTCTTTGACAGATTTGACATTGCTTCTCAACGGGTGTCAGTCTTCGACAGGCTAGCACCAATAACGGTCTCTCCTCAAAGCAAGGGGCATGACGAAGTCACCCTTATAGCTGAAACAACTCCATCCGCACGATACGCTCGACGTCGTCACTTGCGCCGAGTGAGGAAAGCTGGGGGCAATTCCTCTTCTGGACTGACTCCGCCGGCTCCAACGGTGGAAGTTGATGCTGCTGTCCCAACCAGGAACATCTTTGAACTACTTAACAAGGTGCACAGGAATTCGCCAACCGCTGTGCTGAAAAGATCCCCTCCACCTATGGAGAAATCCCCAAAGGCGAAGCCGGAGCAGCCCCCTCAACGGCTGTCCTCTAAAATTTACAAGGTCTGGCGACAGGTCCAGGAGTCAGTGATTGATCAAGACTATCTCCGCCGACAGAAAAAGATGAAGGTTCGGCAGGAAAAGGATTGCTCTGTCAAGCCAGAAAAAACAGCAGCTGGCTGGGTGCCCACTGCAACGGCTCCCTCAACATCAATCACTCAAAAGAAAAGGAGGCCGCAAAAAGCCCCTGTGAACATGGCGAACCGTAAAAGCGCTGAGCACAAACGCCCCAAGTCTGGGGTCTTAGTGGTGCATTCTGTTTATATTGCATACGGGAAAGAGGATAGCCGCGCTTCGATGGGTCACCGACCGCTCACCCGATCCGTGACAAAAGCTCAAGAACAGAAGCAGAAGCTTCAGGAGATGATGACTGCGATGGCCGCACTTACCGGGCCAAAAGAAAGCTCGGAGGTATCATCAGAACAACGGCACGAACAAGAAACTGACGCTGACTTCTTACGCAGAGTCCTCGAAAAGAAGGACCAAAAAGCTGCAGAGCAAGCGGCTAACATAAAACAAATGGCGCTCCTCTTCCAAGATATGGTAGGGATGATGTTACAGCCGGACCCTCCAGCTGATGACCCTCTAATCATTGTTGGGGACGACGGAGGGGAGACATCTAATCCTCCTCCGGCCCTTTCAGCAGCCAAGGAGGAAACTATCTCCAAAGCTGCACTAGACGACTATATAGCTCAGCAGATACGGGTTCATCAGGCAACTGAGGCGGTTGGGCAAATTGTTAGAACCGGATGGCCCTATCCGGGCTGGTATGACCAAATCAGTTACCCGCCGGGATATACGATCCCTAAGTTCCATGTATATAGAGGAACGGGGAATCCACATTAGCATGTCGCTCAATTCAGGGCCTTATGCGGCAACACGGGAGGCGACGAAAAACTGTTGTTTCGCCAATTCATTGGCAGCTTAGCAGAAACAGCTTTTGAATGGTACTCGGAGCTACCTAATGACTCTGTCAAAACATTTACGGAGATGGAGCTGCTGTTTACACAAAGATTCGCGAGTGCTAGTGGACGCACCCCGATAACAGCACTGACCAATGCCAGGGTGAAGCCAGGTGAGACGTGGGTTCAATACGCAACACGGTGGCGAAACCTGTGGTCGAAATGTGAGCAGCGGATCGAAGAAGCACCTGCGGTAGGCATGTTCGTGGGCACCCTTGATCCGCAAGCGACCGTCTCACAATTTATGATCTTCAAGCCGACCACTTTTCAGGCCTTGATTGACAAGCTGGACCAAATGGACCAGATGGGCCATAGGCCTTCCTCTTAAAAAACGGAGCCTTGGAATGAAAAGGGCAAAGGGAAAGCAACTTTCGTCGCCAACGCTCAACAACAACCGAGTGACTCGAAGCCGGTTGTTCGCCAAAATAACGTGCGTCCACGCCCATCCCTCGAGGAGAGACTAGGACATCCTTACTCATTTCCTCAAAATAAAACAAGGAAACTGTTTGAGCTGGCAGTGCGCAACAGATTCATCAATCTGCCGAGTCCGAAACGGCCGCTACAGCCAGGCGATGTCAACGATTCTAATTACTGCCCCTACCATCGAGCAGTAAGTCATCCGATCGAAGATTGTTTCTTCTTCAAAAACTGGGTTGAAGACCAATACCAACAGGGCAACTTCGCGCTATCCGGAAACTGGAAGGTGAGCCCGCCACAACCACATGCTCCGAGAAAGACGGATATGCTGGGGGCATCATTCATAGGGAAAGCCCCATAGACCGAAAAGTCAGTAAACTAGAGATTCGCCTCAAATACGGCGACGGCGGACCGAAACGTCCTTAAACTAATGATGGACCACTACGTCCTAAAACTAGCTGCTGATCAAAACGTCTTTAAACTACTACCGCAGGACCCTCAGGCTGACGAGATTAAAAAAAGAGAATAAAAAAATAATAATAAAAACGGTATGCCCATAAGCAAAATGGGCACGGATGAAAACCCGAAAGGGCTCCATGAGTAAAAACAGCAGGGCTACCGGCGATGTTTGTGAAAACCCGAAAGGATCTTGCGAGGAAATTAAGGATTTCGCAACTCATCCTTTGTCCTTTCGATGGATCGCATTCAAATTCTAGCTTCTAGTTAATCAAATGGTCAATAGTTGTTCCCTAGTTTCGAGTGAACACGATCAAGAAAGCATCATCTCGAAATTAGGTCATTAATCATTTGATTCACTAGAATTTCCAAACATTATAGGATTTAAGAATTGTAAAAATATCTAAATCATCATCATCTAAAGATCGTCATAACTCCTACACGAGCGGAGATTACTCAAACATCATGATCACAAACACAATCACAAATTGAGATCTAATCATTACGCTTGAATTAAAAGATAAGCAAGAATATAGAAAATTCACCTTTATTTATCGACAAATTTCGTTACAACTCTCTTGAATTTACAAAAGGAAGGAACTAGATCGTCGATTTCGGCTTCGCTCGGCTCCTTGAGTCACGGATCGGCGTGGATCTCTTGCTCCGTTGAAATCCGGCGTCGCTTCTAAAGGTTGAAGGCACTCTTAGTTGAATTGCTCTCGGGATCTTGATCTTGATTTTGAATTAGATTTTTGAGGTACAAGTTGTGTCACTCAACTTGTGGGTAGAAGATGATGGTGATTCTTGAACAACATTCACCCTAGATCTAGGCTCCTTTTTATAGACCTCCAAATTCTAGATCTAAGATTGAAATTTGAATTTTCCCTCCATAAGTTAGTTAGCACAAGATTTGAATTTCCCTCCAAAAGTTTGTTAAGAGAGCCTTCTAGAAATGGTTTGTTAAGCCAAGCCTTCTAGATGCGCCACGTGGAGCTTCTGGGGTCTTCTGGAAGCTTGGGTAGTTACATAGGACACGTGGAGAAAAATTGCGCAGCTGAAGCCATCAAGCCGCCGTGGTTCCGCGGCATAAGCCAGTTCCCGCCGCGGAACCGCGGCAGTTTGTGGGCTTTGGGCTTTATTCTTTTCTGGTAATTCCTGGTATAATATTTGGGCCTTGTTTTCATATGTTGAATCTTAAAATTCTTTCTACATTACTTCCAGATCTGAAGTCATTGAGTTGGCGTATTTCTGATCAGCACTTTTGGCTTTATTCCTGCAATTTCCTGCACAATTTCTCGGGACAAGAGTTGCGCAATACAAGGATGATGCGATGCCATGATAAACACACAATTTCCCTAAAAGTGCCGGTTTTAGTATACAGTACAAGTAATCCAGTATTTTACATGTGTTTTGCTAATATGTGCGATATAAATACCGGATACCTATACATGAATGCAAAAGGTAGGGAAATTGCCGTGTTAAAAATGCAGTATTTTCGACTGATCAAATTCTCCCAAACTTATTTTCGATCGTCTCGATCGAACTGTTTTATTAAAAAGAGAAGGAGAAAATAAAGAAGGAGAAAAGCACACTTTCGTAGGCAACACCATTGCACTGAGCACGTGCAACAAGCCTTTAAACCTCTAGGTGTCCCTAGTAGGAGGAGTGTTGTCTCCTGAGGGTTTTCAGCGGATTGCACCCACAAAATCCAATAATAAAAGAAAGATCATGAATATTACATTTAAAGAAAAGAATTGTAAAAGAAAAGCCTTGAAAATTAGGGTTTCCAACTAAGCTAGCCTTTCGGTTGTCATGAGCCCTATCTTAATGGTCATGAAAAGATGTTAGAAATCACGTCCTCTCTCAATAAAACATCGTCTTATTCTTCATTCCTATCTTTATTCCAAACATCGATCATATCACCCTGCGTGTGTGTAAAGGACATCCCTACACCCGGAGAATTCAATTCAAGCTATCATACTTTTGCCCATCAGCCTCAGTACTTTTTAATTAGATGTGCTCACACACTTTCATGCGACCGTTAATACTTCTTGAGGTAATAACCGACCGATTACTCATGTGCTTGCTTATTTGGTGTATTTTCCTCGTCTTGCTCCACCTCGGGTATAGCAGTGATTCCCAGACCAGTTGGCCTTAGGTCACTAGGTGAAAAGGCACCCTTGCTATATTTTTTTTATTGCCTTTGGTGATAACAAAACCAGTGTCCATTGTTCTCACCACTTTCTTCATTTTTTTTTCGTACATCGGCTTTAAGACAAGAGCATTTCAAGGTATCCTCTACTATCCCGGGCTTTAAGACGTGTATAAGTACGAATAGCAGGGTATCAACGTTCAAGATATTTGGCTTTTCAGAATAGAAACTATTTTTCAGACTTATTTTTATCCTCAGATTAGTGACTTCCTCCATCTTACTAACCCTTGGGACAACGGCTCATAACTACTTATTACTAGTTCGTATAAGGAAACTTCTAATTTTCTTAGTTTTCTTAAATTTTTCTAATCTCATGGATGTAATTGTTCACTATCTAATATTTTATTATCATAAATATTAAATATTTTTTGTATTTTTAAAATTTTTAAAATTTTTATGAGTTTTGAAATTTTTTTGAATTTTTATAGGTTTTTATGAGTTTTGAAAAATTCTTTTCAAAAAAATTTGTACACAAAATTTTTATGGGTTTTGAAAATTTTTATATTTTTATGGTTTTTTTTTAAAGAAATGTTTTGTGCTTATGCAAATGATATGCACATGATGCAAAACTAAGCACAAATCTCCCCCAAACTTGTTTTCAACAGTGTCCTCACTGTTGCCAACCGCTATATCTACAAAACCTGTAAGCCTGGGAGGAATTTATTAGTGGGGGCAAAATATATAAGTGAAGATGCTCCCCCAAACTTATTCTTTTCATTCACCTCCATTCAAAAAGATGATGCAGTAATATACAGGACATGGAGGTGAGACGGAGGAATTTTAATCAAGATAAACTGGCTCCTGTAAGAACAGGAGCTCCTCCGTGGGGTCAGTGGAAAAATACGGCTTTATTCTATGTCCATTCACTTTGAAAATGTGCCGTTTTTAACATTTTCTATCTCTACTGCCCCGTGCGGGTATACAGACCGCACAACAAAAGGTCCCTTCCACCGAGATCGAAGCTTACCCACGTGAAGGTGTAGTCGTGAATCATAAAGAAGGACTTGCTGACCAGGTGAAAATGTTTTCCTCAAAATGTTTTTATCATGAAAAACCTTGGTCCTATTCTTTACGATTACAGCGTTATTATAAGCTTCATCGCGGAGTTCGCTTAGCTCATTAAGTTGCAGCTTCCGAAAGTTGCAGGCTTGGTTTAGGTCAAAATTGATTTCCTTAATAGCTCACAATGCTTTATACTCTATCTCGACGGGTAAATGACATGCCTTCCCAAACACTATCCTATATGGAGACATCCCTAGGTCGGTTTTAAATGCAGTTTGGAATGCCCAAAGAGCATCCGTCAGTTTGGTCGACCAGTCTTTTCTATTTTTAGCAACAGTCTTCTCCAGGATTAGTTTGATCTGTCTATTTGAGATCTCAGCCTGCCCGCTCGTTTGGGGGTGATAGGGTGTAGAAAGTCGGTGGTTGATTGAGTATTTCTGCATCAGAGTCTCGAAAGACCTGTTGCAGAAATGTGTCCCATTGTCGCTAATGATAGCGCGTGGGTGTCCAAATCGCGAAAAAATATTCTCTTTTAAAAACTTAATGACAACTTTCCTGTCATTAGTGCGACATGGAATGGCTTCAACCCACTTTGAGACATAATCAACCGCCAGCAGTATGTACAAATTCCCAAAGGAGTTGGGAAAAGGACCCATAAAATCAATGCCCCAAACATCGAAAATTTCAACAACCAAGATGGGTTGCTGAGGCATTTCATTTCTCCGGGAGATTCTACCCGTGTACTGACATTGTGTACAGGTTTTGCAATAGTCAAATCCGTCCTTGAATAAGGTCGGCAAATAAAATCCACATTGCAAAACCTTCTCCGCCGTCTTTTTAGGACCGAAGTGACCCCCACAGGCCTGATCATGACAAAAAGAAAGAATACTCTTGAACTCTTCTTTCGGGACACACCGGCGAATGATCTGATCAGGACAATACTTAAACAAATATGGATCCACCCAGTAAAAGTGTTTTACTTGGGATAAAAAACGGTATTTGTCATGTTTTGACCAATCGTTGGGTATAAGTCCCGTGACAAGATAGTTCACAATATCCCTGAACCATGGTTCATTGGATACGTTCAAGAGTTGTTCGTCGGGAAATGAATCATTGATCGACAGGGTCACAGGGGAAGAAGAGATACGTGAAAGATGGTCGGCTACTACGTTTTCACATCCTTTCTTATCTTTGATAACAAGATCAAATTCTTGTAACAGAAGGATCCAACGTATTAGCCGACCTTTTGCATCTTTCTTCGCCAGAAGATGTTTCAAGACGGAATGGTCTGTGTACACAACTATAGGAGAGCCAATTAAGTAAGGCCTGAATTTTTCTAATGCAAATACAACCGCCAAAAGTTCTTTTTCGGTAGTTGTATAGTTGATTTGTGCATCATTCAGGGTCTTACTCGCATAGTATATCACGTGTGATATCTTTTCAATGTGCTGTCCTAAGACTGCACCTACTGCAAAGTCGGATGCGTCACACATCAGCTCAAAGGGGTAGTCCCAATCTGGAGACGATAGAACGGGGGCTGAAGTAAGGGAGTGTTTAAGTGAGTCGAAAGCTGCCTCACAATCCGAGTCAAAGTGGAAAGTCGTATCCTTGGCCAAAAGAAGAGTTAAGGGTCTAGCAATTTTGCTAAAGTCCTTAATGAATCTCCTATAAAAGCCCGCATGGCCAAGAAATGATCCGATATCCTTGACACTTTTGGGATGAGGAAGATTTTGAATGACATCTATCTTAGCTCTGTCAACCTCAATGCCTTTCTGTGAAATAACATGTCCAAGTACAATTCCTTCTTGGACCATGAAATGGCATTTTTCCCAGTTCAAAGTTAAGTTCTTCTCTTTGCAACGAGTAAGAACTGCGTCAAGATTCGTTAGGCAGTCGGAAAAAGAGTCTCCGAAAATTGAGAAATCGTCCATAAAGATCTCCAGAAAATTCTCTACCATGTCAAAGAATATCCCCATCATACACCGCTGAAAGGTAGCGGGAGCATTGCACAACCCAAAAGGCATGCGTCTATAAGCAAAGGTACCAAAAGGATAAGTAAAAGTGGTTTTATCTTGATCCTTTTTGGCTATGGGGACCTGATTATAGCCAGAGTATCCGTCCATAAAGCAATAATACGCACGTCCAGCTAAGCGTTCCAGCATCTTATCAATGAAAGGTAGAGGAAAGCGGTCTTTCCTCGTGGCGGCATTGAGTTTTCTGTAATCAATACATACACGCCATCCAGTTTGGGCGCGTGTCTGAATCAACTCATTTCCCTCATTGGTAACAACAGTGATGCTAGATTTCTTAGGGACGACATGTATAGGACTCACCCATTGGCTATCGGAGATTGGGTATATGATACCACTATCAAGGCATTTGACGTCTCTTTCATCACCGCTTCCTTCATGACGGGGTTCAACCGTCTTTGTGGTTCTCGGGTTGGTCTGGCATCATCCATCAAGTGTATATGATGTTCGACAATCAAGGGACTAATCCCTTTGATGTCCGCCATGGTCTAACCAAACACCTCCTTATTAGATCTCAATACCGATAAAAGTGCATTCTCTTGCTCTGATGATAGAGAAGCGGAAATGATAACAGGTAAAGATTCATTCTCACCTAAATATGCATATTTAAGATGAGAAGGTAAAATTTTGAGATCTAATGCTGGCGGAGAAATAATAGAAGGTGGGATCATCGAGTAATTTTCGGAGTCACAAAGTAGCTCACAGCCTGTAAAAGATACAGACTCGGATGGTGATGAGTCAGGAGTGGCAGACTCAAGCGTGGAAATGGTGTCCTCACTAAGATCATGTGTCAGGTCAAATAGTGATGTGGTAGTATCGTCGAGATCAGTAAAGCAAAGTTCCTCAACTCCGCAACTTTTGGGAGCAATCTTGTGGACAGAGCACACATCAAGGATATGAGCAGAGGGTTCTGATGGCTGACTTCCAATTTTGTAGATGTTTAGTTCAATGGTCATATTTCCAAATGATAAGTTCATTGAACCATTTCTACAGTTAATGACAGCATTGGAAGTGGCAAGGAATAGTCGACCCAAAATCACCGGAATTTGGCTCCGGGGGTTTGCTACAGGCTGTGTATCGAGAACAATGAAGTCTACAGGGAATACAAATTCCCCGACCTTTATCAACACATTCTCTAGTTCACCCCTAGGTTTGGTGATAGATCGGTCTGCCATTTGGAGAGTGCAGTGAGCAGGTTTCAACTCTCCAATCCCTAGCTGCTCATATACAGAATATGGAAGTAGGTTAACACTTGCGCCAAGGTCTAAAAGAGCACGGTTGATGTTTTTATCCCCAATAGAAATTGATATCGTAGGACATCCTGGGTCCTTACGTTTCTTTGGTAGCTGGGGGATAAAAGCAGTGCTAATGTTATTGGACATGAAGACCTTCTTCGGCACTTGAGTCTTCCTCTTCCTAGTGCACAAGTCCTTAAGAATTTTCGCATCAGCGGGGACTTGTTGAATCGCATCTAGGAGAAGGATGTTGATGTTAACCTGTTTGAACATTTCCATAATTTTCTCTATATGAGGACTCGATTTGTTAGCCCTTAACCGGTTCGGGTAAGGTGCTTTAGCAATGAGCGCCGGGTCCATCATAGGAGAAGGAAGAGGGGGTAGACAAGATCCCGAAAGAGAAGTGGGGATCGTCTGTGGAGGAGTAGAAGAGGTGGGCTGAAGTGTCGAGCCTAGAGGGAAATGGAGAATAGGCTCGAGAGAAGGCGGTGGGGTAGAAGAACAAGAATCAGACGTAGAAGTGTGTGTGTGAGGAAAAGTCTCAGCCGGGGTGTTGATAGGATTCTCAATATCATCAACTTCTTCCCCAACATGGTTATCCAGCACTCTTCTTGATCTCAACGTTGTGACGGCATTTACATTGTAATGCCCAGGATTCGGTAGGGGTTGAGACGGAAGTTTCCCTTTTTCTCTCGCACTCATTTCGGCCTTAAGTCGTGCAATCTCAGCTTCCATCGTTTTGATACTCTCAGCTTGGGACGCTGAGTTTTTCTTTATCTCACCAACGGAAGACCTAACCTCGGCCGACACTTCCATGAAATTTGACATGAGTGATTTCATGGTTTGAGCGACTTGAGAGAACTCGTCAGAACAGGTCGACTGCATAGGATTAGACGGTGCAGGAGGGTTGACCTGGTTTTGGAAATTTTGTGACTGGTAGGGGTGCTGGGTGAGATGAAGTGGTTGCTGTTGTGGAGGAAGGACCCTTTGGAATTGATTCGGGTTTGGAACCGTGTTTTGGGATTGGTTCCAGGCAAAATTCGGGTGATTCCTCCAACCCTGATTGTATGTGGAAGAAAAAGGGTCGTTTCTAGGTCTTTGGAATGCAGCATTAGTATGCTCGAGACCTTGAAACTGAGAGTTTAATGGACATTCTTCCGTTAAGTGAGAAGGATCAGAACAGCACCCACAAACAGTTTTGGGGAGCGACATTGGGTTTAGAGAGGCTGCTAAGAATTTGTGTTCCATAGCGTCGAGCTTCTTTTGCATTGCTGCCATCTCAGCTCGAACACCTATGGACACGTCTATTTGATGAACGCCATCCCTACTCGATGGCTGGGTTCCAGTCTCCCACTGTAGTGACTTTTCAGCGAACTCTTCTAAAAATTTCCATGCTTCCCCATCATCCTTGGTCATAAAGGTGCCTTGACACATGTTTTCAAGGTTTTGTTTAGTGGTAGGGTTACTGCCCTCATATATGATTCGGCAAAGGTCCCATCTCGGGATGCCGTGATGTGGGCATTGAACCAAAAGATCCTTGAATTGTTCAAAGCATTTCGAGAATGGTTCAGCCGGAAGCTGGGAGAATTGATATAGTTCGCTACGGATTCGAGCTGTCTTTTGCATAGGGTAGAATTTCTTAAGGAATGCCGCAACGAATTCTTCCCAATTCGTGATGGAATGTACGGTGGTGTTATACAATCACTTCTCGGCTGTATCGCACAAAGTAAATGGAAGAAGTCGTAGACGCATGGCATCCACAGAAAGTTGTGATGTACCCATCATCGCGCATACGTTTTCAAATTTGGTAATAAAAACGTACGCGTCTTCAGTCTCGAGACTATGGAATTTAGGTAAAAGGTTGATGTACTGGGTCTTAATCTCAAAGTTATCCCCGTTAGCTGGTGGAATGGATAAGCAGGTCGAGAGAGGACTTCGCATAGGATAGCACCTCTCTTAGAGAGAGATGCGAGGAGGATTCTGCGCACCAACAGACGGCGGCAGAGCAGCGGTAAAGAGGTTCGATGGAGACGGATCCATCGGTGTGGGTGTGGTGGTGGGTAAAAGAAAGGTAAATGGAGAAATACTGACTTCGGAGTCGATCGAGGGGACGCGGACAAGTCGGGCACTAGAATCTCGTGTCCAGCCTATCTTGCACTAAAAGGGGTTAGTACAAGTAGCAGCGTGATTTATAATTAGGGGAAATGAAGTGAATGCGGTGTTTGTTTTGAAAAAAATGATACGGATTTTGAAAATATGATGCGATCACAACAAATGCAACAAGCAACCCTAAAATCTATGGTCACCTAGGTCAAAGCTCTAGACCGCTCCTAACTTCCAAAAGACAAGTCGCAGGATAAAATCCTTCACTGTCTCTTTGTTTCTCCTGTGGCCAGGTAAGTGCCAGGTAAGTGGGTGGTTCTCCACTACGTAAGTAGTGGGCCTAATTAAGTAACCACCAGCCTTCGACACACTTGCCTTAGACACCACAAAAGAAACGCGGATAAGCAATGAATTACCCACGGCCTTCTTCTGTCCTAAGTGAGCGCGACGGTCCTTAGAGTCATCTCTAGATCTTTTTTAGTTAATGAGGGTAATGCGGATGCAAGTTTGTGATTTTTGGGGCTTAGGAAGGGTAATGAACTCCCCACATAATCTGGATTTGGTCGTGCCCTTTAATGTCCGTATTAATTATGCAAACAACCATAAAATCAAAAACAAGCACAATTTATTTAGCTTTTTGCGGCGCTGCGATTTTTGCAAAGAATCCTGCAACAAATTGCTAATTGGAGCAGATTTTAGGAAGGAGATAAGAAAGATAGAGGTTACCTTAGAAAATTTTTACAGAGAACCCCTCAAGAAGCCGCGGAACTGCCGCATTAGGGAGCTAGGGCCACGGAAACGCGGTGACTTAGTGAGATCACTGCACGAAAATTTAACAGAGAGCTTATATTGATCCCCTGAGTCTTCTGGAATTCTCCAAATAATTTTCCAATTGCACAGCAAGCTCCAGATTTCCTTGCAATGAACCACAACAACTCGTTTAGTGTTTTGCGCGAGTTTTGATCTAAAAAAAATATTGATGGAATAAACTTTTCAACTCAAATTTCAAAAAATAAACAAATAGCACACGATCCCCGGCAACGGCGCCATTTGATTGAATGAGAATTGATTTTCGATTGTGTATGTTTTGAGAAAATTATGTAGAAATCACAACCAAAAATATTTTGACCGCAATCAATAACGGTGTCGGATGTAGCGCGTTAGTAAGTGCGGATCGTCCACAGGGAAAGTGAGATCCGTTCAATTTTCGAATTAGATGAGTTGAAAATTTAAGGCATAGAAAAGAAAACAATTCTTGATTTGTAATTGAAGATCAAGAATAAGAAAAATCTAGATCTAAAAGAAACATTAAAAACAAGAATTGAGATGTGTGATAGTTTCCAACCAACAATCAAGATTAGAAGTATGGCTCGTAGGAGTAGATCGCATCTATAGATGTGATGAGATCTAATGATTACTCATTCTTATCCATTAACGTATTGATACTAGATCGATGCAAATTCATTGAGGTTTAAGGATCTTGCGAGGAAATAAAGGATTTCGCAACTCATCCTTTGTCCTTTCGATGGATCGCATTCAAATTCTAGCTTCTAGTTAATCAAATGGCCAATAGTTGTTCCCTAGTTTCGAGTGAACACGATCAAGAAAGTATCATCTTGAAACTAGGTCATTAATCATTTGATTCACTAGAATTTCCAAACATTATAGGATTTAAGAATTGTAAAAATATCTAAATCATCATCATCTCAAGATCGTCACAACTCCTACACGAGCGGAGATTACTCAAACATCATGATCACAAACACAATCACAAATTGAGATCTAATCATTATGCTTGAATTAAAAGATAAGCAAGAATATAGAAAATTCACCTTTATTTATCGACAAATTTCGTTACAACTCTCTTGAATTTACAAAAGGAAGGAACTAGATCGTCGATTTCGGCTTCGCTCGGCTCCTTGAGTCGCGGATCGGCGTGGATCTTTTGCTCCGTTGAAATCCGGCGTCGCTTCTAAAGGTTGAAGGCACTCTTGCTTGAATTGCTCTCGGGATCTTGATCTTGATTTTGAATTGGATTTTTGAGGCACAAGTTGTGTCACTCAACTTGTGGGTAGAAAATGATGGTGATTCTTGAACAACCTTCACCTTAGATCTAAGCTCCTTTTTATAGACATCCAAATTCTAGATCTAGGATTGAAATTTGAATTTTCCCTCCACAAGTTAGTTAGCACAAGATTTGAATTTCCCTCCAAAAGTTTGTTAAGAGAACCTTCTAGAAATAGTTTGTTAAGCCGAGCCTTCTAGATGCGCACCGTGGAGCTTCTGGGGTCTTCTGGAAGTTTGGGTAGTTACATAGGCCATGTGGAGAAAAATTGCGCAGCTGAACCCATTAAGCCGCCGCGGTTCTGCGGCATAAGCCAGCTCCCGCCGCGGAACCGCGACAGTTTGTGGGCTTTGGGCTTTATTCTTTTCTGGTAATTCCTGGTATAATATTTGAGCCTTGTTTTCATATGCTGAATCTCAAAATTCTTTCTACATTACTTCCAGATCTGAAGTTATTGAGTTGGCGTATTTCTGATCAGCTCTTTTGGCTTTATTCCTGCAATTTCCTGCACAATTTCTCGGGACAAAAGTTGCGCAATACAAGGATGATGCGATGCCATGATAAACACACAATTTCCCTAAAAGTGCCGGTTTTAGTATACAGTACAAGTAATCCAGTATTTTACATGTGTTTTGCTAATATGTGCGATATGAACACCGGATACCTATACATGAATGCAAAAGGTAAGGAAATTGCCGTGTTAAAAATGCAGTATTTTCGACTGATCAAATTCCCCCAAACTTATTTTCGATCGTCTCGATCGAACTGTTTTATTAAAAAGAGAAGGAGAAAATAAAGAAAGAGAAAAGCACACTTTCGTAGGGAAATTGCCGTGTTAAAAATGCAGTTATTAATAAAGAAAGAGAAAAGCAATATAAAGTAAATCACAAGAGACAAATGATATAGAAATAACAGCAACTTTTATTAATAACATTCTTTGTACAATGCATGAAAAGAAAATACAACTGAAATGAAAAGCGATGCCTAAACAGTGGCATAACAGAAAATGAAAAAAATACTGGAAAGGACAAGGTACAATATTCAGAGCTCGGGATCTTCGTGGAACTGCTCCAAATCTTCACCGGTGGGCTCGATCTCAGCTTGGTCCAACGCACCTGACGACATTCAAAGAAGAAAGAATAGAATGTCGTCAGCGAACAGGTCGCTCGGTAAGTCCCAAAGATAAGGAAGAATTAGGAAGACAATGTAAAAGTATTTTCTAAAATATTATATTGTTGAATATTATGGAATATTGAGTTAACGATGTTGTTTGTAGCTTGATACAGAAGGATGCCAGTGTATACGAGGGGAGTCTCACTTGCCAGAGACTAAGGCACGTGTAGTACAAGGAACCGTTATGCCACGGTACAACAGCAATAGGATTCAGGTTAGGTGTCTTAATCTAACCACCTCGTGCCACCTTTAACACCTTCCGTACCAATCTACCCCTTAACCCCGTAGTGTTTTAACAGTAATGTGGTATTATATTGTGTAAATTGGGTGACTGACCAAAACCATGATATCAGTTAATATGTTGTAACTGTATAATCAGGTAAATGGAATATCATGATAATGGATGAATATCCATGGTTTGATTCAGTCGAAAATGAATAGATTGTTAACTGCATTCCGGGATTCATGTATTCAAATTGTGTTGTAATATAAAAGAATATAGATTGACTTGAATGATATTCAAGTCAGAAATAGTCAGACTCTAATCTGAGTCAGACTAAAAGAAGGTAAGTTGAAGTTCGTTATTTGTTAGGAGCTTATTGTAAATTATAAAACTTGAGGGGGTTTTATGCAAAAAGTACTATTGTATAGTTTCCAAAATACACCTCAAGTATTTAATATTCGTCTTTATAGTTATAATGAGTGTGAATTTTATTTGTGTTATTCTAGTGAATATATTCTAATAAAAGTATTAATTGATTTATTTGAAACTCATGGTATTTTAATGTAAATTTTAATCTTGTAATTTTTAGGAAAATGTGGAAACTTTATATTATAATAAAATAGGTGTCTAAATGATAATTAAATATATATTAATACAAGAATAATTTTAAATAAATATTTTATATTCCAAAAATCACATTTTTCTTAAATGCCGTATTTTAAACCTTTCGAGACCGAATGCTCCTTGCGGGGGGTCTGAATCTCGCACTACTAGCCCGCGGGTGCACGATGAACCGTACTATCCCTAACGGGTTCCCCAAAAATGGGTTGTCGCGGCGCTTTGCTTAGGTTTAACAAATACTATTCATTTAGGAAAACGGTTTTATAAATAAAAGGTATTTATTTGTAAAGGATATAATTTCCTTATTTTAGTTTCTAGGTTTTCCTAAGCCAATTAGCCTATTTCAAAGATCTAAACGATAAGTCATTAGAAGTCTCAAATCGCCTCTTCACCGTCAATTGCGGCCAGGTAAGTGCCAGGTAAGTGGGAAGGAACCACAGTCGTGGGCCTAATTAAAAACCACTAGCCTAGACACATTTGCCTAGACATCACAAGACAGTTTAGATAAACGATCGATGTTCATGACATATCGTGTTTTCATTTTAAAAGATTTATTTAGAGTTGTGTACAACTTAAAGCTTTTAGAAAAGATTTATAAAGAATATGGTATTTTAGTGCAAAGTCCTGTATTTTCGTATTCTATATTTTGATGTTTATCAATTAGGGTTATATTTATGTGTGTGTAGAGGTAGGTCATTACCTCGTGACTTATTTTAGGGTTTAATGAAGATTTAGAGGTTAAATATAATGTATTAAACTTGAAGGTATTAAAGCGCAAGAATACGGTATTTGAAAACGTTATCATTTCATGTGTGAAAATTCATTCAAATTGATTTCTACAAGTTTAGTGATCAAGATAAACATATTTAGGAGTGAGGGATTTAATTAGAACAAGAAAAATAAACTTTGTGGTATTTTTATGAAAAGAATACGGTTTTACAAGAAAGCTATCATTTCATGTGAGAAACTTTATTTAAATTGGTTTCTAGGTGATTAATAGTCATCATAGATAGGTTTAGGTATTATGTATTAGGTGACAAGTGGAAATTTGTAGAAAAACCGAATCGGAAATCGTTTTGTTCCGATTTCCGTCGGGTTCCAAAAAGTCGTATTTTCTATTAAAAGAAAAGAGAGATAGAAGAGATGGGACTTACTGTTTTGGACAAACTAAGGAGGCTAAGGGAGGTAGTGATTATCGGTGCGTTGAAAACGTCGCGAAGGTTCTACTACGATCGCCGGAATCCGTCGTCGGTTTCGGTAGCCCTTCGCTTCTCGCTCTTTGTACCGAGTTCTCGAGAATTTGGGAGAGTGGACTTAGAGTTGTGAGATGAAATAGTAGAGGGTAGGGGTCTTTATATAGGGCTAGGCTAGGGTTAGGGTTTGGATTAAAAAAATATTAAAAAATGTAAAAATTCATTAAAATATCATTAATTTTGGGATTAAAAGAGGTTTAATGGGAATTTTGTAACTGTACAGAGAAAATGGAGTGCAGGGATGTTGACCAAGTCAACACGATTTTTTTTCGTGTTGACGACTCGGCCGACCAGCCGATTCGGCCTAGTCGCCGGCCGACTTGGCCGAGTCAGGGCCGAGTCAGGTCTCGTTGGGTGGGGAAATTTCTGAGGGGATTTATGGTGTACTTTATTTTTTTTTTATACCGCATTAATTTGAGAGTTATGCTTGTTTGACCGTTTGACTTCCCCAAAAAAATTAAAACAAAATGATATAAAAATTATGTGGGGCATGGGATTCGAATTCTGGTGGCTTGGTTCAGCAGTGCAAGGTATTACCAATGAGCTACAAGCTCCTTCTTGTAATTATTGTAGGGAAATAGATACTTAAAGTGTTTTCAGCAACATCAATACTCCAAGTATACTTCAAATTTAATTCAAATTTAGGTATACAAAAATTGGAGTTGTTACAATCTACCCTCCTTACAAAAATTTCATCCTCGAAATTTACAACTTTTATTTGAGGACTAGTTTACAAAAAGGTGCGGATATCTTGCACGCATTTCATCTTCCCTTTCCCACGTGGATTCTCCTGGAGTGTCTTTCCTCCACATTACCCGGACCAAATTAACTTCTTTGTTCCGAAGTGTCTTCACTTTCCTATCCAGAATTTCCACAGGTTGTTGCTCACAAGACAAATCGGGCTGTATCGTGAGCTCGGAATGATCAAGTACATGGCTGGGGTCACTCACATACCTTCTGAGTTGGGATTTGTGGAACACGTTATGCACTCCTTCCAATGAGGGTGGAAGCGCTAATCGGTATGCCACTTCACCGACTCGTTCGAGTATGTCGAACGGTCCAATGTATCTCGGTCTCAACTTTTCCCGTCTTCCAAAACGGATCACTCTGCGGTTCGGAGATATTTTCAGGAATACATGGTCTCCTGGTTGGAACTCCAAATGTCGTCTCTTTGCGTCAGCCCAGTGTTTCTGTCTATCTTGAGCTATGCGCATTCTTTTCCTGATAGTACGAACCACATCAACGGTCGCTACTATCATCTCTGGTCCAAGGAGTTTCCTATCTCCGATGTCGTCCCAACTTAATGGCGATCGACACTTCCTTCCATACAATACTGCAAAAGGTGCCATTCCTATACTTGCTTGGTAACTGTTGTTGTATGCAAACTCCACAAGATGCAGGTGATCTTCCCACGATCCTTTGAAGTCGAGCATACATGCTCTGAGCATATCCTCCAAAATCTAAATAGTTCGTTCCGACTGACCATCTGTTTGTGGATGATAAGCCGTGCTGAAGTTCAGACTTGTTCCCAAACTAGCTTGCAGACTCTGCCAAAATTGCGATCGGAACCTGGTGTCACGATCGGAGACAATGCAGACCGGTACTCCATGAAGTCTCACAATTTCCTGTATGAGTTTATGGGTATCAGAGATAGTACCTTAAGAAGAGTTTTAAATCTAAATTAGATTATTACCTCCATGTACTTTTTTGCTAGTGTCTCAGTTGATTGGCCAACTCGAAATGGGATGAAGTGAGCCGACTTTGTGAGTCGATCCACAATGACCCAAATCGCATCGTTACCCTTTGTGCTGCGAGGAAGGGCAGTTACAAAGTCCATCGTGATGTGCTGCCACTTCCATTCTGGAATTGGTAACGGTTGAAGTAGTCCAGCTGTCCTGTGATGTTCAGCCTTTACCTACTGACACGCCAAACATTTTGCGACACTTCTGGCTACTTCACGCTTCATTCCATACCACCAATAATTCTGACGTAGATCTTTGTACATTTTGGTACCTCCAGGATGTACTGAATAGGGAGAGCTGTGAGCTTCTTTCATTAACTCTTCCCGAACAGGATCTTTTGGTACACGCAATCTGCTGCCGTATCTCAAAGATCCGTCTTCATGGATGATGAAATCTGTTCTGAGTCCATTCTCCACTTGTTCTCTGATCTTTTGCAACTTAGCATCGCTGGCTTGAGCTGCTTTGATCTGATTGACAATGGTTGATTGAACCTGTAGATTCATCAAACTTGAAGCATCACCTGGAATGACTAGTTCAATCTCCATCTGATGTAGGTCTTGCTGAAGCTTCCACTGTGCGGTGAGATTCATTGCTAATGGTTAGCGACTAAGAGCATCAGGTACTACGTTCACCTTCCCTGGATGATATTGCAAGTTGATGTCAAAGTCCGCCATGAGTTCTAACCATCTTCTCTGCCGCATATTCAACTCCTTCTGAGTAAACACATACTTCAGACTTTTATGATCTGTGTAGATGTTCACTCGTTCACCAAGTAAGTAGTGGCACCAAATCTTGAGAGCAAAAATGACGGCTACCAACTCCAGATCATGCGTCGGATAATTGCGCTCATGAGTCTTCAGTTGTCTTGAAGCATAAGCCACAACTTTACCGTGCTGATGTAGAACACATCCTAGTCCCTTACCGGATGCATCGCAATGCACTTCGAATCCTCCAGATTGATCCGGTATGACGAGAATAGGTGCAGATGTCAGTCTTGACTTGAGTTCTACGAAAGCTTGCTCGTATGCTTCTGACCACACAAATTCTTCATCTTTTCGTGTAACTTTGTCAGGGGTGTTGCTATCTTCGAAAAGCCTTCAATGAATCTTCTGTAATATCCAGCTAGACCCAAGAAACTTCGAATATCCTTCACTGATTTTGGTGTAGGCCATTCGCTGACTGCTGAAACTTTTGCTGGGTCCACAGAAATTCCTTCTCCTGATACGATGTGTCCAAGAAAACCAACTTGTTTTAGCCAAAACTCGCACTTACTGTACTTGGCATAAAGCTGATGTTGACGAAGAGTTTCTAGGACAATTCGTAGATGCTTCGCATGTTCTTTCCGATTCTTATAATATACCAGGATGTCGTCGATGAAGATGACAACGAACCTGTCTAAATACTCCCGGAAGACTTGGTTCATAAGGTTCATGAAGATTGCTGGTGCATTGGTCACTCCAAATGGCATTACTAGAAATTCGTAATGTCCATAGCGAGTTCTGAAAGTTGTTTTGTGAATATCAGCTTCCTTGACCTTCACTTGATGATAACCTGAACGAAGGTCTAGTTTAGAGAAGACACAAGACCCACTTAGCTGATCGAATAAATCGTCAATGCGCGGAAGTGGATACTTGTTCTTTATTGTGACTTCATTCAAGGCCCTATAGTCGATGCACATTCTGTATGAACTTTCCTTCTTCTTCACCAATAGTACAGGTGCTCCCCAACTTGAAGTGCTGGGACGAATCCATCCTTTCGCCAGTAATTCGTCCAACTGTGTTCGGACTTTCTTCAATCCTTCCGGACTTAGTCTATACGGTGCTTTGATCACTGGTTGTGCTCCTGGTACTAAGTCAATACTGAATTCAAGAGCTCGATCGGGAGGCAAACCTGATATATCGTCAAGAAATACATCATTGAACTCTCGAACTACTTCTGGTCTTGATTCTTCCTCTGCCTGAGCTACTGCAACTACTGCTTCTCTTGGCTTCGCTTTGTAAGTACTTGGTTCCAGGGTACGATCTCCACTCTTGAAATAGAAAACCGGATGATCTGGAATCTCAAATACTACCCTCCTTTGACTGCAGTCGATGGTAGCATAAAAGGTTCCAAGCCAGTCCATTCCTAGAACCACATCGAAGTTTGGTATATCCAGTACCTTGAAGTCAGCATAAAACTCTCGACTGCAGACGACGACTGGACACATGCTGTATCCCATAGTTGCTTTTAGAACTCCATTTCCGGAACTGACGTTCCAGCTGGATACAAGCGGTGAGACTGGAATCGCATGGGTTCGGACAAACCGTTGCGACATAAAGCAGTGGGATGCTCCAGTATCAAACAGTGCAAGTGCAGGTAGTGAAGCTACTAGGATTGTACCTAAGGTATATGGGATAGGTTTTAGGTATAAGGAAAGTGTGTGGTTAAACAAAACTAAAAGATAAGTTTGAGAAGGAAGTTTACCAGTAATGACTTGGCCAGTGGCCTCAGCTTCTTCCACAGATATCATGAAAGCCTGGCGCTTTGGCACATTCCTCCTGGCCTGAGGAGCATTCCTCTGAACGTTCCTTTGAGCTTGATGGAACTGTCGAGGAGGTGGTGCAGCTTGTGGTCCCCTGGATGGTGCAGGCAGTGCAAGTCTGGGAGCAGGTGCCTGAAGAGCTGGTCGCTGCTGATAAGTAATTGCTGTCCTGGGTGCAGCAACTGGGTTCTGTCTTAAGGACAAGACCCAATACTGTGAGTGGCTGAACCGCAGATCAAGCAAAGGCGGTTGGCTCGACGGCAGTCCTTCATCATATGTCCAGTTCTCTTGCAGTAGGTGCAAAAGGCTGGGCTAGGATGATGGGTTGGTACTCCGGGTCGCCTTGGCACGAAAGATGGTCTGGACGTGGCTCCACCTGCCATTTGGTTGGCAGGGCGTTTGACTCCAGCAGACTGAGGTCTGCCCCTCTCTTTTATCACTGCCTCATAACTGCGGGCAGCTTCTAGTGCATCCTCATGAGTCAAAAACTTTCCTGTGGCTAGAGCAGCCTTAATCTCTGTGTCCAAACCTTGCTGAAAGCGACGGGCTCTGATATCGTCCGTCGGCATCAAGTGTGCCGCGAATCTGTTTAAAGATTGTGTTAGCTGTGTAGTATATGATATCTAAAAATTGAACTATTCTGACATATCTTACCGGCTCAACATAGTGAATTCAGCGCCGTATTCATCTACCGATTTGTCCCACATTGATCCTTGTTGTAGATGAATAAACTGCTGCTCCATGGCGAACCTGGTAGTCACAGGGAAATATTTCGTGTCGAACTTCTCGCGAAATGTCTTCCATTCAATCGGCTGTACCAGACGGGTTTCTTCCGCCTTCCACCAATTGCGAGCATTATCCGTGAGCTGTAGCTTCGCTACACGGACCCAAGCGTGGTCTGGCACTTGAGCTGCTGCCAGATCGTCTTCGATACTTTGTGCCCATTCTTCTGCTTCAAGAGGGCTTCCTTTACCAGAGAACTGCTTTGGGTGCAAAGCTCTGAATTGCTTTACTCCCGGTGCATCGGTTTCAGGACGGTTCAAAAGTTGTTGCTGTCCCTCGAGAAGACCGCGGATCGCTTCAAATAGCATCGTTTGCTCAGTGGGTGGTGCAGGAATAGCTGGTGTGAGACGTAGTGCTGGTGGGGTGTTGTTAACGTTGGTGCTGGTGTTGTTCGGGGAATCCATGACCTTGAAGAAAAATTTGGGTTAGGACAGATTCAAATACATGAAATGATAATATTCAAGGAATAGAGATTTGCAAGATTCAAGGAACATGAATTGTAAAGAATGTTTTAGTTGCTGGTTCTTGTGTTATATTGCTTAGGTTGTTCATACATACCAGAACTGCATGACAGGGATTCATACAGCTCTGACCTGCATGGGCCGCCAACAAAACCTGTCACGCCCCGCTTCCCAGTGTACGGCGAAGTGGACGTGACGAGGCCCGCTACGTATATACTCAGAAGTACATACGCTAAGCGTAACTAAGCAATATAAAGTAAATCACAAGAGACGAATGATATAGAAATAACAACAACTTTTATTAATAACATTCTTTGTACAATGCATGAAAAGAAAATACAACTGAAATGAAAAGTGATGCCTAAACAGTGGCATAACAGAAAATGAAAAAAATACTGGAAAGGACAAGGTACAATATTCAGAGCTCGGGATCTTCGTGGAACTGCTCCAAATCTTCACCGGTGGGCTCGATCTCAGCTTGGTCCAACGCACCTGACGATATTCAAAAAAGAAAGAATAGAATGTCGTCAGCAAACAGGTCGCTCGGTAAGTCCCAAAGATAAGGAAGAATTAGGAAGACAATGTAAAAGTATTTTCTAAAATATTATATTGTTGAATATTATGGAATATTGAGTTAACGATGTTGTTTGTAGCTTGGTACAGAAGGATGCCAGTGTATACGAGGGGAGTCTCACTTGCCAGAGACTAAGGCACGTGTAGTACAAGGAACCGTTATGCCACGGTACAACAGCAATAGGATTCAGGTTAAGTGTCTTAATCTGACCACCTCGTGCTACCTTTAACACCTTCCGTACCAATCTACCCCTTAACCCCGTAGTGTTTTAACAGTAATGTGGTATTATATTGTGTAAATTGGGTGACTGACCAAAACCATGATATCAGTAAACATGTTGTAACTGTATAATCAGGTAAATGGAATATCATGATAATGGATGAATATCCATGGTTTGATTCAGTCGAAAATGAATAGATTGTTAACTGCATTCCGGGATTCATGTATTCAAATTGTGTTGTAATATAAAAAAATATAGATTGACTTGAATCATATTCAAGTCAGAAATAGTTAGACTCTAACCCGAGTCAGACTAAAAGAAGGTAATTTGAAGTTCATTATTTGTTAGGGGCTTATTGTAAATTATAAAACTTGAGGGGGTTTTATGTAAAAAGTACTATTGTATAGTTTCCAAAATACACCTCAAGTATTTAATATTCGTCTTTATAGTTATAATGAGTGTGAATTTTATTTGTGTTATTCTAGTGAATATATTCTAATAAAAGTATTAATTGATTTATTTGAAACTCGTGGTATTTTAATGTAAATTTTAATCTTGTAATTTTTAGGAAAATATGGAAACTTTATATTATAATAAAATAGGTGTCTAAATGATAATTAAATATATATTAATACAAGAATAATTTTAAATAAATATTTTATTTTCCAAAAATCACAGTTTTCTTAAATGCCGTATTTTAAACCTTTCGAGACCGAATGCTCCTTGCGGGGGGTCTGAATCTCGCACTACTAGCCCGCGGGTGCACGATGAACCGTACTATCCCTAACGGGTTCCCCAAAAGTGGGTTGTAGCGGCGCTTTACTTAGGTTTAACAAACACTATTCATTTAGGAAAACGGTTTTATAAATAAAAGGTATTTATTTGTAAAGGATGTAATTTCCTTATTTTAGTTTCTAGGGTTTCCTAAGCCAACTAGCCTATTTCTAAGGTCTAAACGATAAGTCATTAGAAGCCTCAAATCGCCTCTTCACCGTCAATTGCGGCCAGGTAAGTGCCAGGTAAGTAGGAAGGAACCACAGTCGTGGGCCTAATTAAAAACCACTAGCCTAGACACACTTGCCTAGACACCACAAGACAGTTTAGATAAACGATCGATATCCATGACATATCGTGTTTTCATTTTAAAAGATTTATTTAGAGTTGTGTACAACTTAAAGCTTTTAGAAAAGATTTATAAAGAATATGGTATTTTAGTGAAAAGTCTTGTATTTTCGTATTCTATATTTTGATATTTATCAATTAGGGTTATATTTGTATGTGTGTAGAGGTAGGTCATTACCTCGTGACTTATTTTAGGGTTTAATGAAGTTTTAGAGGTTAAATATAATGTATTAAACTTGAAGGTGTTAAAGCGCAAGAATACGGTATTTGAAAACGTTATCATTTCATGTGTGAAAATCCATTCAAATTGATTTCTACAAGTTTAGTGATCAAGATAAACATATTTAGGAGTGAGGAATTTAATTAGAACAAGAAAAATAAACTTTGTGGTATTTTTATGAAAAGAACACGGTTTTACAAGAAAGCTATCATTTCATATGAGAAATTTTATTTAAATTGGTTTCTAGGTGATTAATAGTCATCATAGATAGGTTTAGGTATTATGTATTAGGTGACAAGTGGAAATTTGTTGAAAAACCGAATCGGAAATCGTTTTGTTCTGATTTCCGTCGGGTTCCAAAAAGTCGTATTTTCTATTAAAAGAAAAGAGAGATAGAAGAGATAGGACTTACTGTTTTGGACAAACTAAGGAGGCTAAGGGAGGTGGTGATTATCGGTGCGTTGAAAACGTCGCGAAGGTTCTACTACGATCGCCGGAATCCGTCGTCGGTTTCGGCAGCGCTTCGCTTCTCGCTCTTTGTACCGAGTTCTCGAGAATTTGGGAGAGTGGACTTAGAGTTGTGAGGTGAAATAGTAGAGGGTAGGGGTCTTTATATAGGGCTAGGCTAGGGTTAGGGTTTGGATTAAAAAAAATATTAAAAATGTAAAAATTCATTAAAATATCATTAATTTTGGGATTAAAAGAGGTTTAATGGGAATTTTGTAACTGTACAGAGAAAATGGAGTATGCAGGGATGTTGACCAAGTCAACACGAATTTTTTTCGTGTTGACGACTCGGCCGACCGGCCGAGTCCGGCCGGCGGCGCCGGCCGATTCGGCCGAGTCGCCGGCCGACTTGGCCGAGTCAGGGCCGAGTCAGGTCTCGTTGGGTGGGGAAATTTCTGGGGGGATTTATGGTGTACTTTATTTTTTTTTTATACCGCATTAATTTGAGAGTTATGGTTGTTTGACCGTTTGACTTCCCCAAAAAAATTAAAACAAAATGATATAAAAATTATGTGGGGCATGGGATTCGAACTCTGGTGGCTTGGTTCAGCAGTGCAAGGTATTACCAATGAGCTACAAGCTCCTTCTTGTAATTATTGTAGGGAAATAGATACTTAAAGTGTTTTCAGCAACATCAATACTCTAAGTATACTTCAAATTTAATTCAAATTTAGGTATACAAAAATTGGAGTTGTTACAACTGCCCTACAAGTTGTTCAATATTGACCCTTGTATACAATCCACGGGCGCGAATAAACAATTTCCTAACAAAGTCCCATCCGTGACTAGGGATATGCTCACACGGTGAGCGACCCTTGTAATTCCTCTCGACTTATAAGGAGAAAACACTCTTGTAAGATCCTTACGACTTATAAGAGAACATACACTTAAGAATCCTCATGATTTTTAAGGAGAAAATGCACCTACGAGATCCTCACGACTCGTAGGGAGAAATACCTTTATGAGACCCTTACGGCTCGTAAAGTTAAAAAGCCTTAGTCAATAGGATCCTAACCCTGTTTTCTAAGCCACCTTCGTTCGATATTGACAGAGGCAAATGATGATTCGCTCCTGGCAATATCCCAGTTGTAGCGATGTTGATGCCTAAATCGGTATCAAATTCCAAGCCCTTTTACGGCAAATGATGATTCGCTCCTGGCAATATTCCAGTCGCAGCGATGCTGATGCTAAGATTGGTATCAGATCCCAAATCCCCTACTCGCGAGAAAAAAACAGCGAGCCAAAAAAATGCATATGAAATAGCCGAAATGATTGGGCAACTCGCAATAAAAAGCGGCATGTACAAATAAAAAAAATAGCCGAAATGATTGGGAAACTCGCAATAAAAAGTAGCGAGTAAAAAGAAAAATAGCCGAAATGATTGGGCAATCGCGATTTTCGCGATATAAAAAGCTGAAATGATAGAGTATCGCGGAAAGAATAAAAAAATGATGAAAGAATGAAACTTTTTGCCCTACAGGTGAGATCACATCGATCCATGTATACAATCCAGGGGCACAAACAAAGAGGGAACCATATCTTCCCAACAGGCTCCATCAGGAAGCGAAGCCAAATCTCAACGGTTCATAGATACCTAGACACAATCTCGACATTTGTCGCAATATTGCAGACATAATATCAACAAACGAAGCAAAGGAAGATCCCTAGTTTCAGGGTCTCAACGTCAATATCGACAACTTAGAGATCACCAACGGCGTTTCTCCCCACTCCAATCAGATGCAGACGTGATGTCAACAGTCGACCTCAGAGTCGCAACGAAATGGAGCCATGGCAAAGTCCCTAGTTCCAAATCTCAATAGCCTCCTCATTCCAGCAGGACACAGATGCTACACCATCAAACGGAGCCATGGCATAGTCCTTAGCTCCAAATCTCGAAGGTTCACAGACAACCTAGAGACCATCTCAGCATTCATCTAGTTACAGCAGACGAAATGTTAACAACGGCGTTCCTTCGCACTCTAGCAGGATGTAAATGCAACGTCAACAAAAGACCCCATGGTCAGCAAAGCGGAGTGACGGCAAAATCCCAGCTCCAACTCAGCGTTCGTCTAGATACAGCAGATGCAACGCCTAAGCAAATAAACCCAAGGCCAAATTCCTAGCTTCAAGGTCTTGACGGCAAGTCATATAAAGCCTGAAAGACAATCGGAGATCATCTCGCACCAGTGCGGAGTGGTCACCACCTCGACGTTCGTTTCGACACAACAGACGCAACGCCAAAGCAAATGAAGTAAAGGCCAAATTCCTAGCTTCAAGGTCTTGACGGCAACTCATATAAAGCCTGAAAGACAATCGGAGATCATCTCGCACCAGTGCGGAGTGGTCACCACTGCGACATTCGTCTCGATACAGCAGACGAGATGTCAACAATGGCGCTCCTTCGCAGTCCAGCAGGATGTAAATGCAACGTCAACAAAAGACCCCATGGTCAGTAAAGCAGAGCCACGGCAAAGTCCCTAGTTCCAGGTCTTAACGGTTCACAGGCAACCTAGGAACCACCTCGACGTTCGTCTCGATACAGCAGACGAGATGTCACCCCAGCGTTTTTCCTCCAACAGGATTCAGACGCGACAATCAAACAGCGGAGCCACGGCAAAGTCCCTAGTTCCAAACCTCGACGGTTCACTAACAACCTAGAAACAGCCGCGACATTCGTCTCGATATAGAGGACGTAATGCCAGCAAACGAAGCGAAGGCCAAATTCCTAGCTTCAGGGTCTTAACGACAAGTCATATAAAGCCTGAAAGACAATCGGAGATCATCTTGCACCAGTGCGAAGTGGTCACCACCTCGACGTTCGTCTCGATACAGCAGACGAGATGTCACCCCAGCGTTTTTCCTCCAACAGGATTCAGACGCGACAATCATACAGCGGAGCCACGGCAAAATCCCTAGTTCCAAACCTCGACGGTTCACCAACAACCTAGAGACAACCGCGACATTCGTCTCGATATAGAGGAAGCAATGCCAGTAAACGAAGCAAAGGCCAAATTCCTAGCTTCAGGGTCTTAACGGCAAGTCATATAAAGCCTGAAAGACAATTGGAGATCATCTCACACCAGTGCGGAGTGGTCACCACCTTGACGTTCGTCTCGACATAGCAGACGCAAGATCACCAAAAGGAGCCACGGCAAAATCTCTAGTTCTAAACCTCGACGGTTCACCAACAACCTAGAGACAACCACGACATTCGTCTCAATATAGAGGATGCAATGCCAGCAAACGAAGCAAAGGTCAAATTCCTAGCTTCAGGGTCTTAACGGCAAGTCATATAAAGCCTGAAAGACTATCGGAGATCATCCCACACCAGCGCGAAGTGGTTATGACTCATCGGGGCTCTCCAAAATGAGCCTAATCTCAAGTAAAAAGTGACATGGAATATCCCTACGCTTGCTCTTTCGATGGTAAGATTACCTGGAAAATTACTTGAAGACGTCTTGTCCAGCCCCCGAAGGGATCAGAGACACGACAATCGTAAGGCTACTCGAACAGCAAGATTGCATATCGAGGAATATATCAGCCAACGCGACGGTACGACGGCCAAAACCCTAAGTACCACAAACCCTAACGGACCTCTGTCGTAAAGAGCAGAGGTTAACTGTGACGTTAGAATATTCTTGCGAAGAGTGCTCGATTCGTCTCGACTCGTGAGGAAAAGCCTTAGGCAGCAGGGATTAAAAAACCTGTTTCCTAAGCACCGGGACTCTGCAAGTCGGTCCAAAATGAACTCTTGCATACTATTCACGGGTCACACTCTCCGAAATCAAATCTTGATAAGGAGGGAAACAACCGCTTATGGGTCCTCTCGACTCGTAAGAGGGAAAATTCTCTTATAAGATCCTTACGACTTATAAGAGAAAACGCACTTAGGAATCCTCACGATTCCTAAGGAGAAAATACACCTACGAGATCCTCTCGATCCGTAAGGAGAAAAGTCTTTATGAGACCCTCACGGCTCATAAAGTTGAAAAGTTTTAGGCAGCAGATCTGAACCTATGGCCTAAGCCATCGCTACCTCTTGAAGAAGCCAATACAGGATGCTCACTCTATCATCAATCGACCATGTTTACTAAGCTAACATGTTAATAATAAAAGAAAGAAGAAAGCGACAGAAAGAACATCCGATTTGCATTTAATCAAGTGTTCGAGACACATCCATTCATGCATGTGCAAAAGACTCAGAACGAGAAATAAGACAAGCTGAAATGAGAAATTTTCCATTCACATTGCAAAGGGTTCTTACAATCATAAAGAAATAAACAAAGACATTATCTAAATGATTACAATGGAAAAACCTCAGATCCAGGGCATGGATTAAGGAATTCGAAAGTAAGGCCATCTAGAGTCTTTCTGGCCTTTCTGATCATTCTCGTGTGCATCCTCTCGCGCTCACGCGTGTCAAGATCTTCGGCAAGGCCCCCCATCATTCGATAAGCAGCAATTATCGTCGTCTGTTGGAAAATTTGATGCAGAATGTCGATGAGGCTATCTCGCCGTTTCTTCGAGATCAGCCCCGACAGGTACACTGAATGCACCTTGTCCTCGGCATCATCCAGCGCATTAAGCGGCATGGCCTCGTGAAACCCCAGAAGTGCTCTCCAAATTGATCCCGGCACGACTTTCAAAAAAGCAGAACGGCGAGGAAGCAACCAACCAACGCGTGCGTTCAGACGATCCATAATCTCCGCACACTGGGCATCTGTAAACTCTTGGTTTTGGTGACGGCCCTGTACGCGGATATCCTCATAAGTGATGAATTCGTGCAGACTGTATAAATGAACAGCCATAATGCCTGAAGGAAACATCATTGGAAGATTAGCAATAAAAAAGATACAGGGAGTTAAACTCCTCGAGAGCAATGCTCTGCAGATATGAGTGACACCTGTCAAAATCAGTTATGAGGAGAATTTGAAGAAATTCCCCTGAGAACATTGAGAGCTTTGCTCTGGAAAAATGATATAATTCATCAAAAAATAAAATCTTTTTGGGAGAGTAAAGGCTCTATTATTGGAACCCTAATAGGGTTCTCCTTAGTTCTCTTTAGATCCCTTTTAGACCTATAGAGCAAAGCTCTGCTAAGTGAAACCTTAAATGATTTTTCTTTAGATCAGGGATCTATTGAGAGCAAGGCACTTAAAATTGGTTTAATTCAATCTAATTTAATTTTTACCTAAATTTTTTTCAGAGTTTCAACTCTTAAAGGTGCTTGAACAAAAGAGCAAGGCTCTGAATAAAAATTTTTATGAAGAGATGAAAATCGTCTAAGGGATCAAAGGTCCTATTTATAGGCATTGAGAGCCGTTTCAACTTCCAAAAGGTGGCGCAACGGTTGGAATTCTGCCACCGCTGCGCTCACGTTTGGGACCACGTAAGAGCAACGGTGGGGGGGCATTTGTTTACCCCAATCAGAGCAAAGCTCTGTTCAAATTCCAAGGCGGGAAACGAAGCAACGCTTATGTTTCCCCCAATCAGAGCAAAGCTCTGTTTAAAATTCAAATTTTAATAAAGGAAGCAACGCTTCAGCTGAACTGCGCTCTGCGCTGCACGACACGTGTCAGCGCAGTTGTGCTAGCGCTGCGCTGCGCTCTGCGCTGCGCGATACGTGTCAGCGCAGTTGCGCTAGTGCAATTGCTCTGCGCTCTGCGCTGCACGACACGTGTCAAGCGCAGGTGCACTTGCGCCAACTGTACCAGTACTAAAACAGAATTAAAATTCTGGAAAGATCTTTCTGATCTTATTAAAACAATAAGGTTATCTTCTGTAAAACAGAAGCCCTTGGATCAAAGATCCAACGGTGGGGAAAAATCCCTAAATCACTCAGAGAAAGATCTCTTTAACTGATTTAACAAATCAAATGGCACTATAAAAAGGCCCCTAGACTCCAAGTCTAAAACACACATTGAGATTAACACAGAAAGAACTCAGAGAAATCTTCTGAAAACTTTGAAAGAACTCAGAGAAAGAAAAAGGTAAAAACCTTTGAATAAAAGAAGAATTTTCTTCTAAAAAGATCAGTGATCTAAAAACAAGATCAAGATCTTGAATAAAAAAAATATAATAATAAAAAGAAGTAATTTACTTCTTCATTAGATCTTTCTGATCTACATAAAGGCATTGCCTTTTGATGAACCATTGGTTATGGAATCTTAAAAGATTCTCTTCTTTGATCCAAAATTGGATCAAGATATTCAACAGTGCCATGCACTTGTAAAATTTGCACTGTTGCGCTCTTGGGTTGGCGCAAGCCACCAGAGAGCGCCACGTGTCAGCCCTAGAGCAATCTGCGCCTTACGCTTTAAAAAATGAGTATTGCGCTCTTGGGTTGGCGCAACTCACTAGAGCGCGCCACGTGTCAGCAGCTTAACAGCGCAGCGCACTGCGCTCACCAGAGCGTGACACGTGTCACCATCATACGAGTTTGTGCCTTGCGCTCCTCAATTGGCGCAAAGCGCCTGACAAGCCACGTGGCACATTGTCAGAAGATTTAAGGCTCCGCATTATTTAAAAGAGGGACAAAGCCCAATTAAAAAGGCCTAACAGGCCTGATAAAAATGCCATGCATTATTTTAAAAAGGGCAGAGCCCAAACAGAGGTCTGTTAGACCAAAACAAATTATGTGCATTTAATTAAAAGCCCAATGCTATGCATTAATAAAGGGCAGAGCCCAAGCAAAGGCCTAATATGCCAATGATAAATAAAATGTTGAACATTTTCAACTGGACTTAACCCAATCATGGCCATAAGTCCTCAAATTAATATTGACTGAGCACGACTGCTCTCTTAAATCAATTTACACCCGGTTCAAGGATACATCTCCGAACTCCTCTGACATTTGTCGTTATAATCCTTCAACGTTGTCAGAGAGGTGACGGGTCCCGACAACCACACATCAATATGGACTTAAGCGTCCTTAAACCAACTCATGGACTTAAGCGTCCTTAAACCAACCTATGGACTTAAGCGTCCTTAAACCAACTTATGGACTTAAGCGTCCTTAAACCAATATACGGACTTAAGCGTCCTTAAACCAATATACGGACTTAAGCGTCCTTAAACCAATGAAACAACATGTCCCTAAACTGGCAATGGACCACCATGTCTCTAAACTGGCAATGGACCACTATGTCCCTAAACTGGAACAATAGAACCCCAAATGCTCTTTTGTCGGATCTAAACGATCCCGTTTAAGTTGATCTTAGCCTCAAATATGGCTAACGTATCCTTAAACCTTCAAACAGACTTTAGTCCCAAATTGGACTATAGATCCCCCAATCAACTTTGGTTCAAGGGTACATCTCTGAACTCCCCTGACATCTGTCGTTGTAATCCTTCAACGTCGTCAGAGAGGTGACGGGTCCCGATGGCCATACATGCAATGGACCACTATGTCCCTAAACTGGAACAATAGAGCCCCCAAACGCTCTTTTGTCGGAGCTAAACGATCCCGTTAAGTTGATCTTAGTCTCAAATTGGACTAACGTATCCTTAACAAACGTTTAAGTTGATCTTAGCCCTAAATATGGCTAAAGTATCCTTAAACCAAAACCCCAAACCCAAATCTAAGAAAATACGGATTTGGACTAATCCACGTCCTACGGGCGACGACATAAATTAGTCTCTGTATACAATCCATGGGCAACCACAAACAAAACAAACATCTACGACACGAAGTGAAATTCTGGAGAAGGAGAAAGTTGTTACCACGATGCGGTAGCGTAATTAACTGCAGGGGCTTGCGCCTGCAGGGAAGAGCGTCCCCACAATCAAAAACCCCTCAAGCGAGGGGGAATCTGACGAAGTCTGCTACATCGGCCGCATCCGTCCAAACCTCCGATACACGGTGCTATAAATAAACATGGCATCTTCGGAGAGGTGGACGGATAAAACCAAATAGTATCTGCCCCGAATCTCAGGCGAGACGTCTTCACGTCGTCTTGGCCGTCTTTCGGAGGGGAACAAGGAGAATACTTGAGCACGGAATTCCTGGACTGTTCTAAAGGAGAATGAGATTCTCTCTCAGCATTACTCCTCCGTATACACCACAACACGTCGGTGTATCGGGGCGGAGCAATCGCACCCTGTGTGATATGGTATGCTCTATGATGAGTACTACTGAGTTGCCTATTTCCTTTTGGGGGTTATGCACTTGTGAAGCTGCATACCTATTGAATAGGGTTCCAATCAAATCAGGTGTCTACCACTCCATATGTGATATGGTATGGGAAGAGCCCATCTCTTAAGGATGATAAGATTTGGGGTTGTCCGGCCTATGTCAAAAGCAAGATCCGGACAAGCTCGAGGCAAGGTCAGTTCTGTGGAAGTTTGTTGGATATCCTAAGCATATGCAAAGGAATATCTTCTACCACACTGAGGAGCAAAAGGTGTTTTGTTTCTCAGCATGCCACCTTTTGGAAAAGGGAATTTCTTGTGAAAAAATTAGTGGTCATGAGGTAGAACTGGAAGGAGTTCCAGCTATACAAACTGCAGCTGATGATTTGGTAAACCCGGAGGATTCAATAGTTTCCAACGAAGCTCAGCCTCTCCGCCGATCTAGTGGGTTCCTCACCCACCTGAGAGATACTTCGGTTTTCTCTATGACAGTAGGAGCGAGGATTGCATCATGAGATGATGACCCAACTAGTTTCGAGCAGGCCATCAGGAGTGGGGACTCTGTGAGAATGGCTGGATGCTAAGTGATCTGAGATGGAATCTATATACACCAACAAAGTTTGGACTTTGGTTGATTTATCTGAAGGGTTAAATCCCCATAAGGAGCAAGTATATCTTGAGAAGATTACTTGATGTACATGGAAAAGTTGAGACTTTCAAAACTAGACTTGTTGTAAAAGATTCTCGTCATCGACCAGGTTTGGATAATGATGAAACGTTTTCTAATGGCTATGCTTAAGTCCATCCGGATCCTACTTACCACTGCTACATACCATTACTACGATATCTAGTGGTTGGATGTCATGACTGCCACTCTAAATGATAATTTAGAAAAGAGCGTCTATAAGTACACAGCTAGAGGGTTTCGTAAACAGTGGGAGCAGTGGAAACATGTGCAAGTTGCTTTATGAGTTAAAGTAAGCATCGCGGAGTTGGAACATCTGTTTTGATGTGGTAGTCAAAAAGTTTGACTTCATCAAAATGGTAGATGAACCTTGTATATACAAAAAGGTAGTAGGGGGTATGGTGGTGATTCTCGTATTGTACATAGATGCCATACTCTTGATAGGGAAGGAGTTTTCTATGCTACGCTCGGTCAATCTCCTCTTATCACATAGATTCTCCATATAGGATCAAGGTGATACCTCCTAAATCCAGGGTTTTGGATCTATGAGATAGATCTAAATGGATATTAGGATTCTCACTAGGTGTAGTGAGATGGTATCAATCGATCCTGGGGAGAATCACTGGATAGCTTCCAGGATGGTAAGCTCGACTGAATGTCAGTCACAAGCATTGTCTTTACCCTCAGTGGAGGGACGGTATGTTGGAAGAGTTCCAAACTAGATATCGCGGCATACTAGACGATAAAGGCTGGATACATGGCTACCTAGGATGCTACCAAAGATGTAGTCTGGATATATATGAATTCATGAGATGAACTTCGTTCCAACCATTGTAAGACAATGGAGTTGTTGCTTTGGCCTAGGAACCTTCGTCCCATCAGTGATCCAGACATATTCTTAGGCAGTATCACCTGATCATGGAGATGGTTGATCTCCAGAGAGATCGAGGTTAGGAGAGTAGACACAGAAAAGAACAGGGCAAATCCACTCACAAAGGCCTATTCCCAGGAGAGACTTTTATGGGATGGTTAAGTATGGGATACTTCAACCACTGCTGCTTGTTGGGTATGAGATATTACACAAGATGGCCCCAGTGCAAGTGGGAGATTGTTAGTTATATGTATGCCCTAGAGGCCATTACTGTACATACGATGTATATTGTAATGGATGCTTGGACATATATAGGGAGGACTTTCTTGTTCGACATGATAGTATGCTATCTGGTTGCACTTTATCTTAACATGTACTCTGATTGTCTCTATGTTACATGTTGATAAAGCCCTTAGGATGAGTACTTGACTACCAGGACTGTGATGTAGATCATACTAGTGGGGACAGTGTTGTCGCTAAGTACATCCTTCAAATGTTCCTAGTCGTAGGTGTCTCGAGACAGAGCATCGAGATACCAGAGTAGACCAGCGTATAGCTTCTCGGCCCATGTAGATGGGAGATGGATGATCCCATATCCATTGGTGTTTGACATCAGAGACAGTATACGGGTGCTCAGTGGAGACTGGGTACACTGGACGGACACGCCGAGAACTCCCAGATGGTATTATACCTATCGTAAGATGGCAGTTCTTTGGTGACACTGGTACAAGTTAGTCTGTGGACCCGAGATCGTCATAGAGTCTTGTGTGATTCCCACTGTGCTTTGATTTCTACCTTACCACGTTCAAGAGAACGTGTAAAACGGTGGCTTTTGGGTACATTCCCGAGTCACATGGAGGCAATGAGCGATAGGAGGGGTTTCGTCTCTCCCGGTATAGGGAGTTGATGTTGCGCTGTGCTCGATTGGTTATAACAGGAAGTCCTTGGCCAAGGCTACTTTAGAGATATACTGGTAAGTGTTATCAGTAGTTTCTCGACTCGTTATGAGCCTCATATCGACACAACTTATCGAGTTACTGGGGTCTGCCGTTTACCACCCCTAGACGAGATATGCGACATATCAGACAAAGAGACCGGACTGTACGGTAGTGTTACTGATTGGATTCACAGGAGTGTGAGCAGGCTTATTTGTTGATCTTTTGATCGCTCAATACCTGGGTGGCCGTTACGTTTGGCAGACCGCTTGAGGCTTGTGGGTTTTTGATATGATCATTACCTACTGCCGGCGTATTGACGAGTCTTTAGAGTCCTACACAGGGGTTTTCTGGCTCAAGCGAAATAGAGTAGGAGCACATATGTGATATGTGCGGGACCGAGATTGATACGAGTATGTGATACCGTATTCTATTCTCGCGATATGAGATATGGGTCGGTTATATATGATATAGCCGGGTTATCGGATCAAGTGTTGATTCGATAAGTTGATTCATTTAATATTAGTCGGTTGTATATGATATAGCCAGATTATTAAATCAAGAGTTGATTTAATAATTTAATGTATAATTATATATTCGATATATTACATTACATTAACTAATAGCTCACTTATGATTTGTTTTCTCACTTTGTGTGCACATTGTACATATGTGATATGTATGATTGTGTACATGTATTGTGTCATGGTTGATGATACATACAAGATGGGTGTATGAGACTTATACCATGATTAGGTTAAATTAGGGTTCTGTTTATGTCTTAAGATTTAACAAAAGAGAATGACTTAGTCAAAGTTGTCAAGCTTGGAAGAAGCTTGTAGAAATATTGACAAAGTCCACTCTTTTGTCATTTCTTTAGATATTATTTAACCCAACCCTTAACCTTATAGCTTAGTTAATTCTCTACATGAGTTAAGCATGAGAGCTTAACTCACCCATGGTTACATTATTCTTTTGGATGAGGATTAATTCAGATGATGAATTATTCTTTCTTCTTCTACCTCCTCTCAAGCTTTTCTAGCTCCAATGGAAGTATGATAAAAAGTGTGAGAAAATCAATTCTAAAGTGAGCCCACTTCCTACTTCATCATCCTCTACTACTTACCATGTAGTATATGGTGTTTTCTTCATAAAGTTCATGACCTAGTGAAGAAATAGCTTGGGTTAGTGTCTCCCCGACGTAGATCATTTTCGGTCTTGAAGTCTTTGAAGTAAGCATGTTCGTTTCTTCGTGGGAGCCTCTGTAGAGTCCGGAGTTCACGATCGCAGCGAAGGGGACTACTGAGGTATTTGAAGTGAAGGACCGGTCTACAAAGGTTGTATTCCTTGCTCACTTCCTATTGCAAAGTGTTTGCATATTGTTTTCCGTATATTTCTAGTAAACGATCTATGTTTAGGGTTAGCTAAAACGGCAAAATTTTAATTTGGCATGGACGATGCCTCCCGAAACCTTGCTGCCATCGTAGGTAACCCATCATCTTCGTCAGGCCGCCAGAAGGTGAGTGTTCCCCTCCGAATGGCGGCCGAGACATTAGGACGTCTTGCCTGAGATTCGGGGCAGATGCTATTTGGTTTTATCCGTCCACCTCTCCGAAGATGCTAAATTGATTTATGGCACCGTATATCGGAGGTTTAGACGGATGCGGCCGATGTAGCAGACTTCGTCAGATTCCCCCTCGCTTGAGGGGTTTTTGATTGTGGGGACGCTCTTCCCTGCAGGCGCAATCCCCTGCAGTTAATTACGCTATCGTATCGCGGTAACAACTTTCTCCTTCTCCAGAATCTCACTTCGTGTCATGGGTGTTTGTTTTTTTTGTGGTTGCCCGTGGATTGTATACAGAGACAAAGTGATGCCGTCGCCCGTAGGATGTGGATTAGTCCAAATCCGTATTTACTTAAATTGGGTTTGGTGTTTTGGTTTAATGATACGTTGCCATATTTAGGCTAAGATCGACTTAAACATTCGTTAAGGATACGTTAGTCTAGTTTCCAGACTAAGATCTACTTAATGGGATCATCTAGATCCATTTTCCAGTTTTAGGGACGTGGTGGTCCATTTTCCAGTTTTAGGAACGTGGTGGTCCTTGTTCTAGTTTAGGGACGTGGTGGTCCATTTTCCAGTTTAGGGACGTGGTGGTCCATGCTCCAGTTTAGGGACGTGGTGGTCTATCATTAGTTTAAGGACGTCTCGGTCTGACATTAGTTTAAGGACGTTTCGGTCCGACATTAGTTTAAGGATGTTTCGGTCCAACATTAGTTTAAGGACGTTTCGGTCCACGAGTTTAAGGACCCCGCAGTCCGTATTCATATGTGGTCATTGGGACCCGTCACCTCTCTGACGTCGTTGAAGGATTACAACGATAGGTGTCAGAGGAGTTTGGAGATGTACCCTCGAACCGGAGATAAATTGATTTAGGAGAGCAATCTTGCTCGGTCAATTTAGTTTGAGGACTTACGGCCATGACTGGGCTAAGTCCAGTTGAAAATGTTCAACATTTTGTTTGCATTTGGCTTGTTAAGCCTTTGTTTGGGTTCTACCCTTTTTAAATGATGCACAGCATCTATTTTAGGCCATTTAGACCTTTTTAACTGGGCTCTGCCCTTTTTATCTGGTCCTTTAATTGGGCTCTGCCCTTTAAATAATGCATAGCATTTTTATTTTGTTCTGATAGACCTTTTTATTGGGCTCTGCCCTTTCAATAATGCATTGCATTCAATGTTCTGACAATGCCCCATGTGGCTTGTCAGGCGCTTTGCGCCAATTGAGGAGTGCAAGGCGCAAACTCATATGGTGGTGACACGTAGCGCGCTCTGGTGAGCGCAAGCGCAGCAGCGCAGTGCGCTGCGCTGTTGCGCTGCTGACACGTGGCGCTCCCTGATGAGCGCAAGCGCAACATCGCAGTGCGCTGCGCTGTTACGCTGCTGACACGTGGCGCTCCCTGGTGGCTTGCGCCAACACAGGAGCGCATCAGTGCAATTTTTGCAGAGCACTGTTTTATCTTTTGATCGATTTTAAATCAAAGAAAACAAGTTTTTCTTGTTTTCAAAGAACCAATGGTTCATAAGAAAGTGTAAGGCACTATTATTATTTATTTTTCTTTTTATTGAAGATCATTGATCTTGTTCTCAGATCAATGATCTGTTTATAAGAGAATTTTCTCTTTTTTCTAAAGATTTTTACCTTTTTTGTTCTTGAGCAATTCTCTCCAATTCTTCAGAGTCTTCAATGATGATGTTGATGATTTTGAATTGAGGTCTAGGGTCCTTTATATAGTGCCCATAGATTAGTTAAATTTGTTAAAGAGATCTTTCTCTGAATGATTTGGGGAATTTTCCACACCGTTGGATTTTTGATCCAAGGGCTTCTGTTTTACAGAAGGAAATCTTCTTGTTTTAATAAGAACAGAAAGATTTCTTTAAATTTTAATTTTGTTTGGCGCAAATGCCCCAGCGCGTGACACGTGTCACGCAGCGCACAGCGCAGCGCAACTGCGCTGACACGTATCGCGCAGCGCACAGCGCTGCGGAACCGCGCTAGCGCAGCGCAAAGCGAGCGCAACTGCGCTGCCACATGGCGTGCAGCGCAGAGCGCAGGCCAGCTGAAGCGTTTCTTCAACAATTAAAGTTTGAATTTTAAACAGGGCCTTGCACTGATTGGGTGCGTTGCTTTGGGCGCTGCGCTCCCTACGCTAACGTGTCTGATTTTGACACGTGGCGCTCTGCGCGCAGCGCAGGGGATCTGAAGCATTGCTTCAATTATTTTAACTTTAATTTTCAAGACAGAACTTTGCTCCGATTGGAGGAAAAGATAAGCATTGCTTCTTTTCCCACCTTGGAATTTGAACAGAGTTTTGCTCTGATTGGGATAAACAAATGCCCCCTCCCCACCATTGCGCTTACGTGGCCCTAAACGTGAGCGCAGCGGTGGCCGAATTCCAACCGTCGCGGCAACTCTTGGAAGTTGAAAGGACATTTGATGCCTATAAATAGGACTTTTGGTCCCTTAGATGATTTTCATCTTCACAATTTTACTTTCAGAACTCAGAGCCCTGCTCTATTATTTAAACACTTTTAAAAGTTCAAACTTTAGAGAATTTTAGGTAAAAATATTAATTTTGATTAAATTAAATCAATTTTAAGAGTCTTGCTCTCAATAGATCTCTGATCTAAAGAAGACCCATTTAGTGTTTCACTTAGCAGAGCTTTACTCTAAGGGAGTCTATAGAAGACTAAGGAGAACCCTATTAGGGTTCCATTAATAGAGCTCTGCTCTCTAAAAGATTTTCTTGGGATTTTCTTAATTTAGTAATGGAGCTTTGCTTCTTCCAAATCATATAGAAGAACTCTTAAGAATTCTTCGTGGATCTTGGAAGTTAAAGATGGTATTTTATATTATTATATATCATTTTTTCAGAGCAAAGCTTTCAATGTTCTTAGGGGATTTTCCTCAAATTCTCCTCATTATTGATTTTGACAGGTGTCACTCCTGTCTGCAGAGCATTGCTTTCGAGGAGTTTAACTTCCTGTGTCCCCTTCCTCTTTTTTTTTATCGCTAATTTTCTATTGATGTTTCCTTCAGGTATTATGGCTGTTCATCTATACAGTCTGCACGAATTCATCACCTACGAGGATATCCGCGTACAGGGTCGTCATCAAGACCAGGAGTTTACAGACGCCCAATGTGCGGAGGTCATGGGTCGCCTTAACGCAAGCGTTGGTTGGCTGCTTCCTCGTCGATCAGCTCTCTTGAAAGTCGTGCTAGGAGCAATATGGAGAGCACTTCCGGGGTTTCACGAGGCCCTACCGCTCAATGCTCTGGATGATGCCGAAGACAAGGTGCGTTCAGTGTACCTGTCGGGGCTGATCTCGAAGAAGCGGCGGGATAGCCTTATCGACATCCTGCATCAAATTTTCCAGCAGACGACAATAATCGCTGCTTATCGAAGACTAGGGGGCCTCGCTGAAGATCTTGACACACAGGAGCGCGAGAGGCTGCGCATGAGAATAATCAGAAAGGCCAGGAGGACCCTGGATGGCCTTACTTTTGAATTCCTCAATCCGTGCCCTGGATCTGAGGTTATTCCATTGTAATAATATTTCTCGTTTATTGCTTTATGATTGTAAGAATTTTTTTTTGGCAATATTAATGGAAAAGTTTTATCTCGGCTTGTCTTATTTTTCGTTCTGAGTCTTTTGCATATGCATGAATGAGTGTGTCTCAAGTGCTTGATTAAATGCCCATCAGATGTTCTTCCTGTCGCTTTTTTCTTTCTTTTATTATCCGCATGTTACCTCAGTGAACATGGTTGACAGATTATAGAGTAAGCATCTTGATTTCCCTAAGAGATAGTAATGGCTTAGGTCGCAGGTTCAGGTCTGCTGCCTAAGACTTTTCAACTCTATGAGCCGTGAGGGTTTTATAGAGACTTTTCTCCCTACGGATCGAGAGGATCTCGTAGGTGGATTTTCTCCTTAGAAATCATGAGGATTCCTAAGTGTGTTTTCCCTTATAAGTCGTAAGGATCCTATGAGAGAATTTTTCCCTTTTACGAGTCGAGAGGACCCGTAAGCGGTTGTTTTCCTCCTTGTCGAGATTCAACTATGGAGAGTGAGACCCGTGGATAGTATGCAAGAAACCGTTTTGGGCCAACTTGCAGGGTCCCAGTGCTTAGGAAACAGGCTTCTTTTATGCCTACTGCCTAAGGCTTTATCTCACGAGTCGAGCCGCCTCGAGAATTTCTCACAAAGACATCAATTTCTTCACAAGTCGAGACGAATCGAGCGTTTCTCGCAAGAACATCCTAACGTCGCAGTTAACCTCTGCTCTTTATGACAGAAGTCCGTTAGGGTCTGTGGTATTTAGGGTTTTGGCCGTCGTACCGTCACATAAGCTGATATATTCCTCGATAGGCAATCATGCTGTTCGAGTAGCCCTGTGACTGCCGTGTCTCTGATCCTTTCGGGGGCTGGACAAGACGTCTTCAAGCGATCTTCCTAAGCAGTTTGACCGTCGGAAGAGCAAGCGTTAGAAATTTACCATGCTGCTTTTTACTTGAGCTTAGGCTCATTTTGGCAAGCCCCGATGAGTCATAACCACTCCGCGCTGGTATGGGATGATCTCCGATAGTCTTTCAGGTTTTATGTGAGTTGCCGTCAAGACCCTGAAGCTAGGAATTTGTCCTTTGCTTCGTTTGCTGGCATCGCCTCTGCTGTATCGAGACGAATGTCGCGGTGGGAGCTAGGGATTTTGCCGTGGCTCCATTTATTTGATTGTCGCGTCTGAACCCTGCTGGAGGAAGAACGCTGGGGTGACATCTCGTCTGCTATATCGAGACGGACGTCGCGGTTGTCTCTAGGTTGCTGGTGAACCGTCAAGGTTTGGAACTATGGATTTTTCCGTTGCTGCATTTGGTGATGATGTTGCGTCTGCTATGTCGAGACGAACGTCGAAGTGGTGATCATTCCACACTGGTGTGAGACGATCTCCAGTTGTCTTTCTGGCTTTATATAGGTTGCCGTCAAGACCCTGAAGCTAGAAATTTGGCCTTCGCTTCGTTTGCTTTAGTGTGTCCAAATCCTGTCGAAGGAAGGACACTGTTGTTGACATTGCGTCTGCTGTATCGAGACGAATGCTGAGGTGGAGCTGGGATTTTGCCGCCGCTCTGCTTTGTTTTGACCGTGAGGTCTTTTGTCGGTGTTGTATTCGTATCTTGATGGACTGCGAAGGAACGCCGTTGTTAACATCTCGTCTGCTATATCGAGACGATTGTTGAGATGAAGCTGGGATTTTGCCGTCGCTTCGCTTTGTTTCGACCGTGAAATCTTTTGTTGGCGTTGTATCTGCATCTTGATGGACTGCGAAGGAGCACCGTTTGTTGATTCTTAGGCCGTAGATATTGCCGTTAAGATTTGGCTCCGTTTTCTGATGGAGCATTGGGAGGGAAAGGGTGCCTCCTTCTTTGTTTGTGCCCCTGGATTGTATACAGGGATTGCTGTGTTATCGCCTGTAGGGCCAAAAAGTTTCATTCTTTCATCATTCATTTTTTTATGCTTTCCGCGACGCTCTATCATTTCAGCTTTTTATATTGCGAAGATCGCGATTGGCCAATCATTTCGGCTATTTTTTGCGGTGCCCAATCATTTCGGCTATTTTTCTTTTTACTCGCTCCTTTTTATTGGGAGTTGCCCAATCATTTTGGCTGTTTTTTTTATTTTACTCGCTGCTTTTTATTGCGAGTTGCCCAATCATTTCGGCCGGTTTTTTTATTTTACTCGCTGCTTTTTATTACGAGTTGCCCAATCATTTCGGCTATTTTTTTTATGCATACATTTTTACTTGCTGATTTCGTTGCAAGTTGCCCCATCATTTCGGCTATTTCATATGCATTTTCGGCTCGCTGATTTTTTTATCGCGAGTGTGGAACTTGGAATCTGATGCCAATCTTAGCATCAGCATCGCTACGACTAGAATATTGCCAGGAGCGAATCATCATTTGCCATGAAAGGACTTGGAATTTGACACCGATTTAGGCATCAGCATCGCTACAACTGGGATATTGCCAGGAGCGAATCATCATTTGCCTTCGTCGATGTCGAACAAAGTCGGCTTAGTAAACAGGGTTAGGATTCTGTCGACTAAGGTTTTTGACTTCATGAGCCGTAAGGGTCTCACAAAAGTATTTCTCCCTACAAGTCATGAGGATCTTGTAGGTGTATTTTCTCCTTAGGGATCGTGAGGATTCCTAAGTGTATGTTCCCTTGTAAGTCGTAAGGATCTTACAAAAGGGTTTTCTCCTTCTAAGTCGAGAGGACTTGCAAGGGTTGTTCACCGTACGGACATATCCCCAGTCACGGATGGGACTTGGTTAGGGAATGTTTATTCGCGCCCGTGGATTGTATACAAGGGTCAGTATTGAGCCGCTTGTAGGGCACTATTGAAGGTTGTGGGGGTTGCTTAAGCACAGGTTTAGGTCTCTGTAACTTAAGACTTTCAAATCTTATGAGCCGTGAGGGTCTCAGAAGAAAGTTCTCCTTACGAGTCGTGAGGATCTCGCAAGTATATTTTCTTCTTAAGAATCATGAGGATTTCTAAGTGTGTTGCTCCCTTATGAGTCGTAAGGATCTCACACGGGTGGTTTCTCCTTATAAGGTCGAGAGGACCTTGTAAGTGTCCTTTAACGAGATTGCGCCCTTTCAGGTTTTCACAAACACTCGCCGGTAGTCCTGCTGTTTTTATTCACGGAGCCCTTTCGGGTTTTCATCCGTGCCCATTTTGCTTATGGACATACCTTTTTTTTTTATTCTTTTTATTCTCTCTTTTTTTTACGAGGCCGCGCCCTTTCGGGTTTTCACGAACACCCGCCGGTGGCCCTGCTGTTTTTACTCACGGAGCCCTTTCGGGTTTTCATCTGTGCCCATTTTGCTTATGGACATACCGTTTACTATATTTATTTTATATATTTTTTATATTTATATATTTTTTCTCTCTCTTTTTTTTTATCTCGTCAGCCTAAGGATGCTGCGATAGTAGTTTAAAGACGTTTCGTCCTTCATAAGTTTAAGGACGTTTCGGTCCGTTATCCAGTTTTAGGACGTAGTGGTCCGTTGGGTTTTCTCTATGAATGAGCATGATTCCCCAGGCATATCCATCTTTTTCGGAGCATGTGGTTGTGGCGGGCTCACCTTCCAGTTTTCAGACAGCGCGAACTCGCCCTGTTGGTATTGGTCTTCAACCCAGTTTTTGAAGACGTAGCAGTCCTCAATCAGGTGACCTACTGTTTGGTGGTAAGGGTAATAATTAGGATTATTAACATCGCCTGGCCACAACGGACGTTTTGGACTCGACAGATTGACGAGTCTGTCGCACACTGCCAGCTCGAACAGTTTTCTTGTTTTATTTTGAGGAAACGAGTAAGGACGTTTCAACTTTTCCTGAAGAGATTGCTGCTTGTTGTTTCGGCAGACAACCGGTTTAAGGCCACTCGATTGCTGTTGAGTATTGGGTGCGAGGGCTGTTTTTCCCTTCTCTTTATCCTTTTTGCTCGATCCTTTGTTCGTGAGGCCGAGATTTTTTTCGAGTAGCGTGCGATTGCACGGCTAGACGTTTTCGCAACTCCTCAATTCTTTCACTTTTGAAATGAATTCCTTGAGGAGAGGGTTGAGGGCAGCTTCTTCGTCAGAGTCGCTTCCGAAGGTGATAATTTGCGATCCCTTGGAGTCGGCTTTGTGACAGTCGTCGGCGGCTCTCTTGCGCTCATATATCGCATTTTTCTGATGTCTACGAGCTCCACACTTTGTCCTGTTGAAGTGTTGCTTTTGAGTGACATACCCTTGCCACCAACACTTAAAAGAGTCGCAGTCTTCGGTAGGATGTATGATCTTCTGATGATATAAGCAGAAGTTAGGATGTATCTCCACTTCACCGAGAGTATTTTCTTCAGAAGGCGGTAGTTTCATTCCCACTGATAGAGCTTTGGCGAACCTTTTCCTCGTCTTGAATTTGTTTTTACCCGCAGTGGATGACTTTTGATTCGACGGGAGTGCCTCGACTCTTTGGTCCAGTCGTCGGTGTTTGGCTCCTTCTAGTATAGCCATCCCATGCTCTTGATTAGCTTTAACTTTTAGACAAATCTCATTCAGGAAAGCATCGACCAGCTCGTCCGACGGCAGCGGAATTTCTGGTTCAGGGTCCGCCCTCGGTTTCTCGGCGCAAGGAGCCTCTTTATCATCTGCCAATGAGTGAGAAATCACATGACAAGTCATTATACAGTCTTCGGATTCACCTGATGAGCCTTCTCTATCGTTTTCGTCCTCGACAAAAGAACAAGTTGTCCCCGGCGTGTCTGTCTTCTTTGGAGAGTGCGGCTGTGGTGGGTTCACCTTCTAGTTTTCAGACAACGCGAACTTGCCTTGTAGGTATTGATCCTCGATCCATCCCTTAAAGACAAAACAGTCCTCGATCGGGTGACTTACCGTTTGGTGGTAAGGGCAATAATTGGGATTATTGAGATCGCCTGGCTGCAACAGACGTTTTGGACTCAGCAGATTGATGAGTCTGTTGCGCATTGCCAGCTCAAACAGTCTTCTCGTTTTATTCTGAGGAAATGAGTAAGGACGTCCTAGTCTCTCTTCGAGGGATGGGCGTGGAAGCACGTTATTTTGACGAACGACCGGCTTCGAGTTGCTCGGCTGTTGTTGAGCATTGGCGACGACGATCGCCTTCCCTTTCCTCTTCTCATTTCGAGAGTCCAGTTTTGGAGGAGACGGTCTATGGCCCATCCGGTTCATTTGGGCTAATTTGTCGATCAAGGCCTGGAAGGTGGTCGGCCTGAAGAACATCATGAATTGGGATATGGTCGCTTGCGGATCAAGAGTGCCCACAAACATGCCTACCGCAGGTGCCTCTTCTATGCGTTGTTCGCATTTCGACCATAGATTCCGCTATCGTGTTGCGTATTGAACCCACGTTTCGCCTGGCATTATCCTGTCATTGATCAATGCTGTAATCGGGGTGCGTTCACTAGCACTTGCGAATCTTCGCATAAATAGTAGCTCCATCTTCGCAAATGTTTTGACGGAGTCATTAGGTAGCTCTGAATACCATTCGAAGGCCATTTCTGCTAAGCCACTGACGAATTGGTGAAGCAACAATTTGTCATCGCCTCCAGTATTGCCGCATAAGGCCCTGAATTGAGCGACGTGCTGATGTGGATTCCCTGTCCCTTTATATACGTGGAACTTAGGGATCGTATATCCCGGCGGGGAACTGATTTGGTCCTACCAGCTCGGGTATGGTCGCCCAGTTTTGACGATTTGGCTGGCCACTTCACTCGCCTGATGAGCTCGTATTTGTTGAGCTATATAGTCATCCAGTGCGGCCTTGGAAATGGTTTCCTTCTTGGCCGCTGACAGCGCCGGTGGAAGATTCGATGTCTCTCCCTTATCATATTCAAGGACAACCGGAGGATCTTCGGCAGGGGGATCCTGCTGAATCATCATCCCTACCATATCCTGGAACAGGAGGGCTATTTGCTTTATATTGGCTGCTTGTTCGGCAGCCTCTTTATCCTTCTTCTCCAATATCCGTCGAAGGAATTCAGCATCAGTTTCTTGCTCCTGGCGTTCATCCGAGGACGCTTCGGGGCTTTCTTTTGGCCCCGTAAGTGCGGCCATCGCATTCATCATTTCCTGGAGCTTCTGCTGTTGCTCCTGAGCTTTGGTCACGGTTCGGGTAAGCGGTCGGTGACCCGTCGAAGCGCGGCTTTCCTCCTTTCCAGAAGCCATATAAACAGTGTGTACCACCATGCCCCCAGACTTAGGGCGTTTGTGTTCAGCGCTTTTACGGTGTGCCTTGTTCGCAGGGGCTTTTTGCGGCCTCCTTCTCTTTTGAGTGATTGGCGTTGAGGGTGTCGCTGCAGTAGACACCCGAGTAGCCGTTGGTTCTTCTGGCCTGACAGAGTAGTCTTTCTCCTGCCGAACCTTCTACTTTTTCTGTTGGCGGAGGTAGTCTTGATTGATCACTGACTCTTGGACTTGACGCCAGACCTTGTAGATTTTAGAGGACAGCCATTGAGGGGGCTGCTCTAGCTTTTTCTCTGGAGTATTCTCCACAGGTGAAGGAGTTTGTTTCAACACCGCAGTAGGAGAGTTTCTGCGCACCGTGTTCAGCAATTCAAAGCTGTTCCCAGTTGGAACAGCAGCATCGATCCCTACCGTTGGAGCTGGCGGAGTAAATCCAGAGGGGAAGTTGCCCCTAGCCTTCCTCACTCGGCGCCAGTGGCGACGTCGAGCGTGTCGTGCGGATGGAGTTGTTCTAACCGTAGTGGTGGCCTCCTCATTCCCCCTGTGTTGGTCATAATCTGCTGGTACTAGCCTGTTAAAGACCGACGTCCGTTGAATGGGGACGGCCAACCTGTCAAAAGCGGACTTCCGAGCAGGGGAAGCAACCTTGGCGACTTCTCCTGAAACTGGAGTAGGGATAGCTATCCGCTTCGGGATAACATCTTCCGGTATTGCTGGCTTTTTCATGGGCCCGTTGGAGCTCTGACCTAGCTTCTTTTGAGCTTCTTGCAACGTCATTGGGGCATTGAAGTTCATCGGTGGGAGCATGGTCCCAAAGAACAGCCCAGTGGTGGTCTGAGTCACTTGCTCCACTGGCATCTTGAACAGGGAGGCCGTTCGAGGCCCGTGGGTTACTCCTCCAGTGAGGACGGAGTGTGAGTTGCAGTTGTAGGCAGTGCAGTTTGAAGCCGTTGATCTTCTGCTTTCTGCACGGAGCAAGATACCAAATTTTAGTACCTCGAATCCACAAGCAACCATAACAAACCGCGATTTGTTCGCGAACACGACACATGAAGTGTGGAGTGGAAAGAGGAAGAGGTCCCACCGGGCGTGCCAGAATCTGTTCCCCTCCGAATGGCGGCCGAGACATTAGGATGTCTTGCCTGAGATTCGGGGCAGATGCTATTTGGTTTTATCCGTCCACCTCTCCGAAGATGCCAAATTGATTTATTGCACCGTGTATCGGAGGTTTAGACGGATGCGGCCGATGTAGCAGACTTCGTCAGATTCCCCCTTGCTTGAGGGTTTTTTGATTGTGGGGACGCTCTTCCCTGCAGGCGCAAGCCCCTGCACTTAATTACGCTACCGCATCGCGGTAACAACTTTCTCCTTCTCCAGAATTTCACTTCGTGTCGTCGGTGTTTGTTTTGTTTGTGGTTGCCCGTGGATTGTATACGGAGACTAAGTGATGTCGTCGCCCGTGAGACGTTGATTAGTCCAAATCCGTATTTACTTAGATTTGGGTTTGGTGTTTTGGTGTAAGGATACGTTAGCCATATTTAGGCTAAGATCAACTTAAACATTCGTTAAGGATACGTTAGTCTAGTTTCCAGACTAAGATCTACTTAACGGGATCATCTAGATCCATTTTCCAGTTTTAGGGACGTGGTGGTCCATTTTCCAGTTTAGGGACGTGGTGGTCCCTGTTCTAGTTTAGGGACGTGGTGGTCCATTTTCCAGTTTAGGGACGTGGTGGTCCATGTTCCAGTTTAGGGACGTTTCGGTCCGACATTAGTTTAAGGACGTTTCAGTCCAACATTAGTTTAAGCACGTTTCGGTCCACGAGTTTAAGGACCCTGCAGTCCGTATTCATGTGTGGTCGTTGGGACCCGTCACCTCTCTGACGTCGTTGAAGGATTACAACGATAGGTGTCAGAGGAGTTCGGAGATGTACCCTCGAACCGGAGGTAAATTGATTTAGGAGAGCAATCTTGCTCGGTCAATTTAGTTTGAGAACTTACGGCCATGACTGGGCTAAGTCCAGTTGAAAATGTTCAACATTTTGTTTGCATTTGGCTTGTCAGGCCTTTGTTTGGGCTCTGCCCTTTTTAAATGATGCACAGCATCTATTTTAGGCCATCTAGACCTTTTTAACTGGGCTCTGCCCTTTTTATTTGGTCCTTTAATTGGGCTCTGCCCTTTAAATAATGCATAGCTTTTTTATTTTGTTCTGATAGACCTTTTTATTGGGCTCTGCCCATTCAATAATGCATTACGTTCAATGTTCTGACAATGCCCCACGTGGCTTGTCAGGCGCTTTGCGCCAATTGAGGAGCGCAAGGCGCAAACTCATATGATGGTGACACGTGGCGCGCTCTGGTGAGCGCAAGCGCAGCAGCGTAGTGCGCTGTGTCAGTGCGCTGCGCTGTTGCGCTGCTGACACGTGGCGCTCCCTGGTGAGCGCAAGCGCAACAGCGCAGTGCGCTGTGTCAGTGCGCTGCGCTGTTGCGCTGCTGACACGTTGCGCTCCCTGGTGGCTTGCGCCAACACAAGAGCGCATCAGTGCAATTTTTGCAGAGCGCTGTTTTATCTTTTAATCGATTTTAAATCAAAGAAAACAAGTTTTTCTTGTTTTCTAAGAACCAATGGTTCATAAGAAAGTGCAAGGCACTATTATTATTTATTTTTCTTTTTATTGAAGATCATTGATCTTTTTCTCAGATCAATGATCTGTTCATAAGAGAATTTTCTCTTTTTTCTAAAGGTTTTTACCTTTTTTGTTCTTGAGGAATTCTCTCCAATTCTTCAGAGTTTTCAATAATGATGTTGATGATTTTGAATTGAGATTTAGGGTCCTTTATATAGTGCCCATAGATTAGTTAAATTTGTTAAAGAGATCTTTCTCTGAGTGATTTGGGGAATTTTCCCCACCGTTGGATCTTTGATCCAAGGGCTTCTGTTTTACAGAAGGAAATCTTCTTGTTTTAACAAGAACAGAAAGATTTCTTTAAAATTTTAATTTTGTTTGGCGCAAATGCCCCAGCGTGTGACACGTGTCACGCAGCGCACAGCGCAGTGCAACTGCGCTTGCGCAACAGCGCTGACACGTGTCGCACAGCGCAGCGCACAGCACAGCGCAACTGCGCTAGCGCAACCGCGCTGCCACTTGGCGCGCAGCGCAACCGCGCTGCCACTTGGCGCGCAGCGCAACTGCGCCAGCGCGTGGCGTGCAGCGCAGAGCGCAGGCCAGCTGAAGCGTTGCATAAACAATTAAAGTTTGAATTTTAAACAGAGCCTTGCTCTGATTGGGTGCGCTGCCTTGGGCGCTGCGCTCCCTGTGCTAACGTGTCTGATTTTGACACGTGGCGCTCTGCGCGCAGTGCAGGGGATCTGAAGCATTGCTTCATTTATTTTAACTTTAATTCTCACTTTAATTTTCAAGATAGAGCTTTACACTGATTGGAGGAAAATAGAAGCATTGCTTCTTTTCCCACCTTGGAATTTGAACAGAGCTTTGCTCTGATTGGGGTAAACAGTGAGGACTGGCCCGTACCCATCCAGTGGTCTAGGGATAAGTGCTGGCAGGGAAACCCGTCCAATGACCCCGACACGGTGAGAGTGGTGGCATGGGAGCCCATTCCTCGGGCCGATGTGTTGCTTTCTTAGCGGGCTCTTAGTTGGACCGGGCTCAGCCCTGCCCAGTTCGTCGGTAAGTTAGGCTTGTATTTATTTTGATTTTTGCTTATGTCGCTGCCCCCATTTTATCTCATCTTGTGCAGAACCTATGGATTTGAGTTACCTTCGAGCGGCTATGCGCAAGCCGAAGACGGGGTTGAGGGCTGGAGGGGCCAGCTTTTCCCATCAGGCGCCGACCCCGGCTCCTCCGGCAGCCGTCCAGCACCAGCGCTTGAGCCCGGATCGAGCCCCATAGTCTAGCAGGGTGCCGACCCGAAAGAGGGCTCGAGGGCAGGAAGCCCCGGCCTCGGAAGCGGAGACCAGTCCGCTGCTGCCGGCTCTCAAGAGGTTCCTCCGTGCAGCCCAGCAGGCCCCGGCGTCCCCGATCTTGGTGGACGATGGGGAGCTCCGCTTTGAGGTTCCCTCTGGTCTCTCCGTCACCGACAGCCTTTTGCACGACATGGAGAGGTCGGCCGGGGGCAGGGTCCCCGGGGGAAGTCTAAAGGGGCAACTGGCGTCCATCGCCCAAGAGGCCGTGCAGGTTAGTGCTTGTACTTTGCTCATTTCATCTTTCATGAGATCGGTAATCCTTTTTCTTTCTGACCCCTTTCTTGTTTCCCCAGGTCCTCCACCATGTCGCTATTGCTATCCGGATGGAGGAGGAAGAGATGGCCCCGGCGGTCCGAGCATTAGGCAAGTCCTCCTCGCTGAGGGAGAGCTCGAGGCGGGCGCTGGAAGCGACGATGGCGAGGGCCGCCGTTCTTGAGGCAGAGGTGGTGGCCGGGAAGCAGGAGCTAGTGGCCGCGAAGCAGGAGGCAGCTGCCGGGAAGGAGGAAGTGGCGGCGGCAAAGCGGGAGGCTGCCAGGCTCCGCAAAGCCTCCCAGGCTGCCGAGGCCAAGCTTCAGGACTCCACGACGCTCGTCAGCACCATGAAGAAGTCGGTGAGCACCCTCCGGAAGGAGCTAGGGGCGCGGTAGAGGCGGCGAAACGGGCCGACCTCTTGGCGGCGAAGGCGGTGGAGAACTTCCAGAAATCGGAAGAATTTTACACCGTCCTAGCCTCGCCCACCACCGCCGACTGGCATGAGGCCTGTGTCCCCCAATCAGAGCAAAATTCTGTTTTGAATTTCAAAATTCAAAAATTGAAGCAACGCTTCAGATCCCGTGCACTGCGCGCAACGTGTCAAAAGCAGACACGCCAGTGCTAGGAGTGCTGCGCCCTAGGCAGTGCACCCCAATCAGAGCAAAGCTCTGTTTCAAAATTCAAATTTTAAAAGATGAAGCAACGCTTCAGATCCAGCGCTCTGCGTTGCGCGCCACGTGTCAAGCACGGGGGCGTTAGCGCAGTTGCGCTACGCGCCACGTGTCAAACGTAGGTGCGCTGGCGCTGGAATTAAAAAAATTCCCCACCGTTAGATCAAAAGATCCAATAATAATAAATTATTAATTAATCAGAATTAAAATTCTGTTATCGAAATATTTTTCAATTTTATTAAAATAAGAAGATTATCTTCTGTAAAACAGAAGCCTTAGGATCAAAGATTCAACGGTGGGAAATATTCCCAAATCAATCAGAGAAAGATCTCTCAAACTGATTTAACAAATCATTTGGCCCTATATAAAGGATCCTAGACTTCAAGTCATAAAAAGAGAAAAAAGGATATAGGGAAAAAAAAACCTCTGCAAACTTTGAGAAAAACTCAAAGAAAAAGAAAGGTAAAGAATTGATTCTTGAACAGCAAAGATGGAATCATCTCATAAAAAGAAGAAACGTCTTCTAAAAAGATCTTAGATCTATAAAAAAACCAAGGTCTTTGAATAAAAAGAAAAGATCAAAAGACATAATCATAAAAATATTAAAAAAAAGAGAAGTATTTTTACTTCATAGATCTTCTGATCTATAAAGGCAGAGCCTTTTAATAAAAAACAAGAACTGTTGTTCTAGGATCTTGAGGCAAGGCCTCCTTTGAAGAACATAAACTTGTTCTTTGATCTTAAAATTGATCAAATGCGCTTTGCGCTATTAGACAGTGCCTTGCACTCATGAACTGCGCTCTTGCGCTCTTTGGACTGGCGCTCAGCGCCAAAACATGCCACGTGTCAACCATAGACACGATCTGCGCTTTGCGCTCCTGAGAACAGCGCATTGCGCTCTTGGGTTGGCGCTCAGTGCCAAGCGCGCCACGTGTCACTCACTGGCGCACCCATAAACTGGCACAGTGTGCTCATAAATTAAAAACACAGCGCGCTAACAAACTAGCGCTTAGCGCTAAGCGACACGTGTCCTCCTCGTGTGCGCTAACCGACAGAAGCGCAACGCGCTCTTTGACTGGCGCAAAGCGCCTAGTGCGCCACACGGCGCGCTGTCAGAGCATACCTTGTTCTGATAAATACTATGCATTTAATATAAGACAAAAAAATGTCTGAGCCCAATGCTTAGCATTATTAAAAGGGCAGAGCCCAAACAAAGGCCTAACAGGCAGAACAAAAATAAAATGTTAAACATTTTTAACTGGACTTAGCCCAATTCTGGCCATAAGTCCTCAATTTAAATTGAACTGAGCTCATTTGCTCTTCGAATCAATTTACACCCGGTTCGAGGGTACATCTCTTTACTCCTCTAATATCTGTCGTTGTAATCTTTCAACGTCATCAGAGAGGTAACGAGTCCCGACAACCACACATTTCTATGGACTGTGGGGTCCTTAAACTCATGGACTATGATGTCCTTAACCTCGACCGTGATGTCTTAAAACTAACATCGGACTGTGGAGTCCTTAAACTCACGGACTATGATGTCCTTAACCTCGACCGTGATGTCTTAAAACTAACATTTGACTGTGAGGTCCTTAACCTGATGGACTATGATGTCCTTAACCTCGACCGTGATGTCTTAAAACTAATAACGGACTGTGAAGTCCTTAAATCTACGGACTATGATGTCCTTAACCTTGACCGTGATGTCTTAAAACTAACAATGGACCGTAATGTCCTTAAACAAATTATCGACCGCAATGTCACTAAACTAAGCAATAGAGGCCAATTGTTCTCTTGTTGGATCTAAACGATCCCGTTAAGTTGATCTTAGTCTAGAATTAGACTAACGTGTCCTTAACGAGCGTTTAAGTTGATCTTAGCCTCAAATGAGGCTAACGTATCCTTAAACCCAAACCCCCAAACCCAAATCTAAGAAAGATACGGATTTGAACTGGTCCACGCCCTACGGGCGACAATATAACTTAGTCTCCGTATACAATCCATGGGCAACCACAAACAAAACAAACACTCACGATACGAAGTGACCATCTGGAGAAGAAAGTTGTTACCGCGATGCGGTAGCGTAATTAATTGCAGGGGCTTGCGCCTGCAGGGAAGAGCGTCCCCACAATAAAAAAACCCCTCAGATGAGGGCGAATCTGACGAAGTCTGCTATATCGGCCGCATCCGTTTAAACCTTCGATACATGGTGCCACAAATCAACTTGGCATCTTCGGAGAGGTGGACGGATAGCACCAATTAGCATCTGCCTCGAATTTCAGGTAAGACGGACCTACGCGGTCGCGTCTCTGTGTTCGGAGGGGAATAAGGCCCTTGGTACCGTCAAGGCTCGGGTGCTGGAGTTCGTCGACCAGGATCTCCGAGCCGAATATCCTCGCGGGGACGAGGAGCAGGGGGAGGACCTCGGGGGCGAGGCCAAGGAGGAGATACCCGGTGAGGGCAACACGGAGGCCCCTGCAGCGGGCGCTGGGCTTCTCGAGGATGCGCCCGGCCCGGAGGCCTGAGACCCGTCGTCTTTTATTTCATTTTCTTTTTATTTGTTTCCTCGGGAATTTGGTAGGCCTCCGGGCACTTTGTAAGGCTGGGGAGCCCACAATACCCTGTAAAATCTTTAACTTTTGCGAATAAAGGTATTTTTCTTGCAGTCTTGTTTGCACGCGTATTTTTCTTCTTGTTGTTTGAACACTTGTATCTGCGTAGGACTGCCTTTCTGTTGTGTCGTCTCTTTGTCTGGCGATTACGCGTCGACTTGAGTCTGCTCTCTTACCAAGTGTTCCAAGGCAGGCGGTAAGACGGTATCTCCATGGCCCCGAAGTCGAAGTGTAGATCGCTAAGACGTTGATAGACTGTATGCCTCTTGTCAAGTTTATGCTCCTTAGTTGTCGGAGTGGCCGTACTGCTGAGGATGGCCGAGCAGGGTAGCTGCTCGGTGCCTCTTGGCGAGGGCTTTGATCCTCAGCGCGGAAGGTGCCGTGAGAGGCCTGTTGAGGATGGCCGAGCAGGGTAGCTGCTCGGTGCCTCTTGGCGAGGGCTTTGATCCTCAGCGCGGGAGGGGCTGTGAGAGGCCTGCTGAGGATGGCCGAGCAGGGTAGCTGCTCGGTGCTTCTTGGCGAGGGCTTTGATCCTCAGCGTGAGAAGGGCCGTGAGAGGCCTGCTGAGGATGGCCGACCAGGGTAGCTGCTCCGTACCTCTTGGTAAGAGCTTTGATCCTTAAGGAGGCCTAAGCGGGGTTGCCGCCCGGTGCCTCTTGGCGAGGGCTTTGATCCCTGGTGGTGTGCCAGGAACAACCGAGCACGGTTGGTGCTAAGCGGTTGCCTCTTTCGAGGGCTTTTCATCCTTAGCACGGGAGGGGCGTAGGACGCCTACTAAGGATGTCCGGGCGGGGTTGCCGCCCGGTGCCTCTTGGAGAGGGCTTTGATCCCTGGTGGAATGCCAGGGATAACCGAGCACGGTTGGTGCGAAGCGGTTGCCTCTTTCGAGGGCTTTTGGGTCCTTAAGGATGGCTGAACAGGGTTGCTGCCCGGCGCCTCTTGGCGAGGGCTTTGATCCCTGGCGTCGTGGGGTAGGGAAGCTACCAGCCAGGGATAGCCGAGCAGGGTAGCTGCAGGGCTACCTCTTGGTGAGGGCTTAAATCTTTGGCGTCGTGGGGTAGGGAAGCTATCGGCCAGGGATAGCCGAGCAGGGTAGCTACAGAGCTGCCTCTTAGTGAGGGCTTAGATCCCTGGCGTTGTGGGGTAGGGAAGCTACCGGCCAGGGATAGCCGAGCAGGGTAGCTGCGGGGCTGTCTCTTAGTGAGGACTTTGATCCCTAGCGTTGTGGGGTAGGGAAGCTACCGGCCATGGATAGCCGAGCAGGGTAGCTGCAGGGCTGCCTCTTGGTGAGGGCTTTGCTCTATGAGGAAGGACCGAGCAGTGAAGCTGCTCGATTGTCTCTTGGCGAGGCTCTGTCCGACCTTCTTATGTGAGCACCGACGAGTGGGACAGCATCGAAGACACGTGTCATGAGGACGCTGTTGAAGGCGAAGCGCCGAAGTCCCGTCGTTTTGGTTTCGCATTGGGAGGCGCGACGCTTGCTGCGTGGCACCTGCGTTGCGGGTGAAACGGGCGACTGTGCGCTTCTGCCGCCTGTTCCCAACGAAGTGGCCGAGAAATTGTGTGGCCAGCTCGTCAAAAGTTGAGATCGAGCGCGACTCGAGTCCTCGGAACCGGTCTCGCCCGGCACGGATGAGAGTGGCCGGGAAAGCTCGGCACTGGGCGACATCGGAGTGGTCTTGGAAGCTCATCCCCGCGGTGAATGCGTCCAAGTGGTCCTTCGGGTCAGATTTGCCGTCGAAGAGGGAGACCTTTGGGGGCTTGTTGAGGGAGGAGACGTGGACGGCGAGCAGCTCCTCAGTGAACGGTTTTGTGAGCGAGTCGGCGGCATACTTAGCCCCGTCGCTCGAACGGTAACCTTCTCGATGTAGACTCTCGATCTTCTTCTCGAGGGCGTCGAGTCGGCCATGGTACCCCGACGAATTGGCGCATTCTGATCCCAGGCCCATGCTGTGGGCGGCCTGCGTCTGGCCTCGGCCACGGTTTCTCTCAATGAGATTCCTCAAATCTCCGAGTGAGGTGGCCCTTGAGCTGCCTTGAGCCCCGTCTGCGCGGCCCCGTCGGGGGAGAGTGTGTCGGTCATGCCTGGTGACAGACGAGTTGACCGACATTTCCTCAGGAGGGACAGGAGCATGAATGACTTTGGGGTGGGGCGCTCTAGCGACGGACCTCGGTGTCGAGCTGTTGGGTGCCCAGCGGGTCGCAGAACATACTGGCCCAGGGAATCCGCGGCCGTGGGAGGCAGCGAGGTGGCGGTCGGCTGTGCCGACGCGAGCTGAGTCTTCTCTCCCCCTGTAGGGGTCCTGGTCCTGAGGCGGGGGAGCGGTGACCTGGGGATTTTGCCCCACCGTTTGGACGCGGACGAGCGCCTCCACGAAGGATACGAGTCGGTCTATCCGATCGGTGAAGGCGTTGATGGCATTCGGCGGAGGAGGCTCGTCTGTGCCTCCGTTGAGAGGGAGGCGGCGGTTGGCGTTTGGATCGTCTTGATGATCGCTCGCCATTGGAGTGAGATCGGGGGGCGAACTTCTGTTTTTGTGGAATCAAAGTTTTCCCACGGACGGCGCCAGCTAATGGAGGGTGGAATCTCCTTCAGATGTTGCTTCCCGTTGATCTGCTGATGGCGGCGATGATATGCTGAGATTTGATCTGGAGGTAGACTCCTGAAGCGTGTGGATCTCAATGGGTTTGAAGTTGTTGAGCCGAGCTGCCTGCAAGGAAGTCCCGGGATGGTTGGACCACCGAGGATCCTCCGACGATCAAGTTAGTGGGGTAATCCGAGCAGAGTAACGGCTTAGTGGATTAGAATTGACTTACCTTGACCGTCTGAAAGAGGGGTTTAAATAGTGGTGGCAGCAGGTGCAGTAGGCGCAAGAATCACGCCGGTCGTTGCACTCCCGACGTCACGCTCGCGTGATGAGCGGGACCTCCCATTAATGGCGAGACAGGCTCGTTAATGGGGGATCGTGGTGGCGTGGAACGTGGGATATGGCCGGCGGAGATCTCACGCATGGCGAGATTCGCGAGATGGAGGTTACGCCTGCAAGCGGTGCTGTTGGTCGGTCGATGGACCGAGGAAGATGACCTCGGCGGGAGAGCTCGTGGACGAGCGGGAGTGCCAAGGCATCTTGTTTCTGCGGTAGCTCGGGAATGAGCTGTGAGGCCGAGGAGGCCAATTGTGCTGGGCTCGGAGGCGAGCTGGCCTCGTCAGTAGGACGGGCATAGGAACAGTCTGGTCGGCCCCTGTAGATCCTTTTTTGTATGCTCTGAGACACGCCATCTGCCACGTGTCATGATCTGAGAGATCACCGATATCGAGCCCCATCAAATGTCATTTTGAAACTTTCAGCTATCTACCTTTTTCCGATATTGTAAATACACTAATTGTTACGAGCCTTCTGTTAGAAAATAAGCTTAAAGTAAAAACTTAATATTCATTTTGGATTGTTATACAATCTGTTTATAAGATTATATCATCAACAATTCATCGTTAAGAATGATAAAGAAGTTATATGTGGCTGCATGCATCCACAGCAAACTCGCTGCGGGCGTAAGACTGCTGAACAGAGTCCCATTTTGTTTTATGTTGTCTTTTGCGTCCCACCCATTTCTGGGATAAGATTTTGAAATTCGGTGATGGGATCTATGAGAACAAGGGCAAAACCGTCTCTTGAGAACAAAGGTAAAGAAAAAGTATTGGTGGTTTAATAAATGGCAGCAAGTTGCCTCTATTTCCGTTTTCTTCCCAATCTCTTCCACACGCAATAAAGGGGGAAAAAGAGGGGGGAAAATTGAAATAAAATCAAAGCATAATAAAAAAAATCGAAATCGAAATCGAAATCGAATAAGAAAAGAGGAGGAGATGAAGGGGTGCGAGCTATGTCCGGGAACGGCGAGGATGTACTGCGAGTCCGACGAGGCGAGCCTCTGCTTCGAGTGCGACGCCAAGGTCCACGGCGCCAACTTCCTCGTCGCCCGCCACTCGAGGGTCCTCCTCTGCCGCTGCTGCCAGGCCGCAACACCCTGGAGGGCCGAGGGCCCCAAGCTGGGCCCCACCGTCTCCGTCTGCGACCGCTGCTGCGTTGCCGGAGGAAGATCCAAGAAGACTGATGATGAAGAAGGCGAAGGGGACAGCGGGGAGAGGCAGAGAATAGAAGTGGATGCTAGTGTTGATGATCATGACGACGACGGCGACGAGATACAGGATGATGATGATAGAGAAAGCGAAGAGGAGGAGGAAGGGGAGGAGCAGGTGGTGCCGTGGAAGGAGGAGGAGGAGGCGCTGCCAGTGTCGAGCTCGTCGAGTAGCGAGGAGGAACAGACGTCGATGGGGAGAATCGGGAATGGGTCGTCGTTAAAGAGGAATAGGCATTCCATTTCTCATCAGGTACTATTGAGTAATTGATGTGATTTTATTCCCCCCAAATCTTCTGATTTATTTTTTTTTATAAAATTTTTGAATGAGGTTTTGCTTGTGTAATTTTTCTTTTTCTTTATTCAATCTTTGTACAGATAAACTCTCTTGGTTTTAATTAAATGCAAAAAAGAAAAAAAAAATTTGATGGCTAAAATAGCAGGTGGTTTAGTTACAAGAATACAAATTCGAATATTATGGACAAATATACAAAGAGACTTAACAATATACATCTCCTCTATAAAAAAAAACAGACGAGTAGATTTCTTATGGAGAGGGGGAAAAAAGACAATGGGTTTGTCTGGCATTTTTTTTTCCTTCCATAGAAATCGATTCTTATTTATTCTGTAATCTATCTGCTGAACACCCTGTTTTTATGAAGGATTTTGATTTGTTGTGACACCGTCCTTGCAGAATCAGTTGCCATGTTCTTCATCTTCAATTGGGAGTCATCTCCCAAACAGATCAAGAGCTCATCTCGACCCCGTCAGAACCGTGGGCGATGACGAGGCCACGCCCGATGCCTTTAGGCCCTTGAAAGACCGCAAGAAAGCGTGCATCGTCCGCTCCGGTTAATGCCAGTTATCGGCCCATCTCATGTCCTTCAGCTCTGGTCGTCGTCCTATCCAAGTGAGTCCACCTTTCCCAATTAATCTCATTAGTAGGGAATGCATTTAGATCCCAAATGGTTGTTAAGCTTGTCTTAAATTTACATTGTTCTTAATTTACATGGACTTATGTTTAGATATTCATGAGCCCATTGATGACAAAGTAAATACAGATAAAAGTTTATACGCTTGTCATACTAAGATTGCTTGATATAGAGAATTGGTGCATTTGCCCAAAAAAAAAGTAGTATATATAATTTGGTTCTAGAATAAAAATTGTTATTCGCTGATAGAAGGCGAAATTTTGCAATGAATTTCACTTCAAGCTGAACCTTAGATTATTCCTGTTTCTAGAAAACGAAAGAATGTTTCCGTCTTAGTTTCTATTTGCCAAGAGAAAACTAATAATTTCGGGTGGTTGTGGTGGGAGATAGGAAGGCGCAGTTTGTCCATCAGCATGAAGTCCAATTCGAATGTCCAATTAAACGTGGCCCATTTGTTTGGTGGATTTCGAGATCGACAATATCTTGGTGTTTGGTGGTTGGAAGGACTTTGTTTGATGTTAACGCGGACCAATAGGTCCAACTCTAACTAATAGTCTAGTTAATTATAATTATCAGACATAAACTTTCTCTGTGACAAGTATGTGGATTCCATGATGAGTGCGTAGAATCGAAAGAGATGGGGAAAAAAAAGCGTTGCTCTTTTTTGTTAAGATTGTGGGGTCTGTGTTAATAGGTAGAAGGTGATAGCGTAAAAAAAACTTCGTTGCTTCTTTAGTTAGAGCCAGGAAACTAGAAGAGAGCAAGCAGGATTTGTTTGGGGATCAGCCAATCTTTTGGGGCTGTTTGATGACATGTCAGGTGCCTATAGGCCATGAGATGTGGGCCCCTTGTTGTGGGTCCAGATTCTGTGATTCATATTTTTAGTAGTGGCCCCTGATGCATGCACCATAGTTTCAGGACAAACTCGGCCTAACAAATGTAAGCCACACTTTTCACATTGTGTGGTGCCCAAATTTTGCTAGTCTTGTTTTGCTGGCAATGGTACTTTGGTACGCAATGATTTTTGCAATGTTGATTGATCTAGTTCATGGAAGCAACTTGAGTAGCTGGAATTGTTTTTACATCCAATGGAGCCCTAGGATAAAAAATATTGTGATTTTGATTTAGGCAACTGATCCGCTGATCATGGGCATTTGAGAGTCTCTGTCCTGAATAAGTATCTCTCTCCAGCGTGGTTTTATGTGACTTACACCTTATAGGAAAGTTTTAGAGCTAACAGATGGTCAAAATTCGAAATGTAAATTTTAAAAAAAGAAAGAAGGTTCACATACACCAACATGCGCCGTTGTCGAGGCTATTAAAAACGGATCAATATTTCAGTAATGGTATTACTAAATAGGCTGACATGCTGACGATATCATTAGGTGTGGGGTTGGGGGGGGGGGGGAGGTTACCGTGTGTGGGACTAATGATAAAGAGATCTAATACAGGACCAGACATGAACTTCACATGTGCAGTATTATGGGATCAAGCATGAAGGTTCAGAAATTATATGATTATGATGCATTGAAGTTTATGGAAGCAAACATATCTTTTCAAGTGGCCCCTTTAATTAAAGTGTTCATTAGATTATCTTTCCTATCATTTTACTGGCCACGACATACTTTATATCTCCATATCCTCTCCATAATTGGCTGTCAATAGGATATGCTTTATGGGCGATGCTCATTGAAAATCATGAATTGGGAAACTTCAGATGCTTATTAAACAACAGGATGCAAAAGGCAATAATATAATTGAGAATGCTTACGCAAAATTGTGCTCAATTTTGTCAAATTATATCATCATATTTGGGTTTATGAATTTTTGAAAAAAGGTACATAAGTTACAGTTTTATCAGAAATATAATTTGAATTTTAGTGATGCTATCTTCATGTAGAACTGCTTTGCATTGTATTATTATTTTTGGGGGTAAATCAGATATAACTGAGAATGCTTACACAAAATATGCTCTATTTAGTTAAATTATGATCATAACTGGGTTCATGAATTTAGTCTGAAAAAAGGTACAAAAGTTGCATCTTATTAGAAATATAATTTGAATTGCAACCTAAACATGTCAGTGATGCTATCTTCATGTAGAACTACTTTGCATATTTTAGGATGGGGTAAATTTTTTCCAGCACCATCGAACTTTTATGATTTTTGAGATATCATCATCAAACTTTAAAAATGCAGGAACATTCCTTGAATTGACAATGTTACATGAAAATGTTAGCGTCATCAACTCGTTTATGACACTAGAGGATTGAATAACTCTAGAATGATTTTGTATGAGGACTAGATAATCCCAAAATGAACCGTATGTATCATTCACTACAGGAATACATACCCTAATTCAACGGGCATTTCATGTTGAATCAAGTCTATTTCGGCGGGAGCTTTTAAATTGCGACGGAAGACCGCCGTCGCGTTTAATTTCGTCGCTGGAGACCTAATTCAACGGGCAATATGCGTCGAATTAGACTTATCTAATTTGACGCGAGTTGCCCGTCAAATTAGATGTTATTTTGACGTGCCAGTCATGTCTAATTTAACCTGATTTTATACGAATAGTATATTATTAAAAAATATAATAATAATTTTTTAAATCTAATTCGACGGGTATATGCCATCGAATTAGACTCAAATTCGACGAGAAATACCCGTCGAATTAGATGTAAATAGCAGGAAAAAAATAAAATTCAAAACAGAAAATCTGGAATTTCAATCCAATCCAACATTATATTTAATTCAATTCCATTTTAAATTCCATTCCAAATAATAGCACTTTCCAATATCAATTCCAATCGAAAACAAATATATTCCAATATCAATTCTAATACAATCCAATCTAATCCTAAAATCATTTTACAATAGAATCAAACAACCAATACAAATACATAATTAATAACTCAAATATGTATATGTACATGAAAGTTAGAAATTTAGACAAATACTAAACTATGAGGAGGTCGATCACGGGGAGGAAGAAAGTCGATTATGAGGGAGGTGCATCTTCATCTTCATCTGGGGGTAAAGCCCCTGCGATTAAAAGTTTAAAATACATAATTTAGTACATATGATACTTATATATTTATATATTATTTAGGATTATCGAATTTACCGGAGGTACTAGCTCCCCTCGTTGTGCATACATACGGATAAGACGAAGCCAATGAGCCGTGCTAAAGCCACAAAATGGATTGCCAGTGGGAGCAGGGGCCAATCGGTGTGAAGAACCGCTGATATCCATATCCGGCGTCCGCTCAGTCTGAGATCCACCATACGTCGAGGTCATGGTTCTACACGTCGTCTCCGATTCCACGTCGTCTGCCCGGCGATACTTAAAAGATGGATGCGCAGTCACAACCTATAAGGAGCGTTATAATGGATGGGAAAGATCTTGGCGGGCACACATTGAACTTTCTCGTGAGTATCTGGTCTATACGGCGTGAAAGCTCTATCTGCAGTGAACAGTTTCTGCACGTCATTAACTGGGTGGCCCTACTCCATCTCTATCTCCTTGATCAACCGGTCTCTCAGCCGTCATCCGCCACCAGCTCCTGTTTGTAGGAGAAACATATTACGGTTGTTCTAACAGCTGCACAATAATTATTCGGAAATAATTAAAAAACATGACATTAGTGTAGTCTTAGATATTGTTCCCGAGCTGCAACCGATGTAGGCGTGCCATTGTTCCATACAAATTTGGCCTTGAAGACTTCGATCCGATCAATGAGGTCTTCATCATGGCCTTCTTGCTGCATATTATATTTAGAAAGTTAACATATAAATTTCTAAGATATATTTTGAATGTATTAATATAAAATATTAATTGTTGAAACTTACGTATTCGGCACAAAACCGTTGGGGACTCTTATTCCCTCTCCTGTAGATATCTTGCAACTCAGAGCGACATGATTTATCTCGCGCGCTCCTCTCGTGCAATTATATCAAATATTATTTATTGAGCTGCTACAAAAGAATAAAAATGTATCGTCAAAAGACATACCCCAAACTCATCGCTCATGTAATGCCCAAATATGGTACACCAGTAGCCGTCAGACTAATCTGGATCCGGTTTCATCGCATACGTCTCCTCCAGTGTATTGGCTTTTTCAAGTTTTGCGAAGACCTTGTACTTTGGTCTATTTAGTTATTTGGCATATGCGTAAGCAGGTTATCGACATCTCGTTTATCGACAACTGTATTGGGACCCTCTTTTCCATACCATCGGAAGTTAAACCGATTCTGTAAAAAAGGATAATCCATCATCGTATGGGTAGATGTATTTAAACAAATCAAAATACAGTATTGAATAGTATAAACAAATCTCACCATAACTTCCCATGCAGCAATGTTCTTCTGTGCTAACTTTAGGGTTTCCCAATCAAGGGCCACACTCGCCATCGTCGTCCTCGATCACAAGAGGCATGTGTTTCTCGCTGTTCACTATAGACGACATCATCTTCTTTGCATTGGTGCAGCTTCTATGAACAAGGTCTCTTGTGTATGAAAGGTATGCAATTGGCCTGTGTATAAAGAGGTTTCTTAGCATCCTCCATATACTTAAAAAATTTCGCCGATTTGTCATCTGGACCCGCATCATCCGAAACGGTATCATCGTGCATGCCATCATACAACTCGTCTATCATATCATTTAAACCAGTGTTTGTTGGAGTTCTCATAGGAGAGTTAGTAGGCGGCAACCAATATGCAGGGATTTTATAGTCAATGACATCTCCATGCAAGTGCCAGATAGTGTAATCTCGACTGAATCCGTTAGCAAGTATATGCATGCGAACTGCTTCTCGACTATCCTTTTTGGGTTACAACATCTCCTATAGGGATAGGTAAATACGACTACTACTCACTCTCGACGAAAATTGCATAAACAATTAAACACCATTACGAAATTCAGGGCCAAACTTGTTCTTATTTATTCATATCTTATCCATTCTTGTCCGGTACGTAAAACCTAAGACCGTTCACGATTATTTATTATATCATAATAAACATTTTCAAATAGTTCAGGATATTAACGGTTTTATATTGGATGTCAAGGGTAGCGACTGTTGGGGCTAAGGCTTCTATTACATTAAGAATGCATAACGCATACACCTGTATTTGTGCTTTCATTCGTTTCGAGAAAATTTCGGCAGCTCCTCCCCGCAGTTCTCCGAGTACACTGCAATAGAAAAGATAAATATCTCAATATTATCAGTTTTGAAATGATCATCTCAGCTATATTTGTACACGGAGAACCAACAGAAAGTTACCGGCGAAACATATCTTGAAATGAATGAAAGCATAAGTATGCAAAAAGTGTATATGTTATACATTCTTAACTTGTTCAAAACAAGACAAATCTATCGGTTATAGTGCGACTAGTCTTTTCGTCGCATAAACTACGATATGGTTATCAACGAAGAACGATTAACGTTCGAGCTTGACAATCTTCGCATAGTTTTATGTCACGAATATAACCATACGCATATAACTAATATATGGCTTCTAAGACGCGATATTTTATCAATGTGAGATACTCGATGGCGATACGTATTGGTTTACTTTTTGTTATCATCGAGTATCATGCACTTAATCAGATTAATTTTGATGGTTATCGTTTCAATATCGTCGGTTATTGAAGTATTTAATTTAGGGTTTTAGAATTTTTAGTTTGAATGGTAAATTGGTCAAACAATTGATATTAATAACGAGGTAACTGGATTCTTTGAAATAAACACGCATCCATACAACGAACATTACATAAACGTAAGTCTCATGAAACATCTAGATTAATAACGAAGCATCTAGATTAGGATTAAATGGTCAATTGATTATTAACTATGTAGATTAGGACAACGTGATTTTCGGTTTAATTAATATTTAATTGGTGGTTTAATCAAGATATGATGACTTAGTCTAAATTTAGTAGTTAAGAATTAAAAGCGGTAGAGGTGTACTGGAGACCGGCGTATATAGAATGTGAAGAAAGGGCGAGCAATCACACCAACGTCACACCGACATCAACCCTACAATCACACAATTTTTTTAATTATTTTGTCTTAACATTTTTACATAAATCTTCCAATATAACGAAATTAACTAAAATTAACAACAAATAAGCTTTCAAAATTGAAAGTTTATAAAATTTATCCATCTAATTCCATGTTGATTTCACGTCGAAGTAGATCCGGTGGACGAAATCCGTGGAGGGAAGCTCGGATGTAGATCTGGTCGGAAGAGAGATGGTCGGCGAAGGGGGTGCTCTGTGAAGGAGAGGGGGTGCTCGGTGGACGAGGAGGTCGACGAGATGGGGGCGGCGATTTTTTTTTTGGAGCAGAGGACGCGGTGAGGATTTTTTTCAGAGGAGGCGGGTGCTCGGGGTAGACGAGGAGGGGAAATTGGGGGGAAATAATTGGAGCTGGGTGGTAATTGGGGGTGGGAAGGGGCTAATAATGGGCGAGGGTTGTTGACTTTGGTCAACCCCTAATTCGACGCGAGGCTCGCGTCGAAATTGGTGTTGACTAATATCAACAAATTTTCAAATATAGACATCTTGTTTCGACGGAAGACTCCCGTCGAAATAGGTCTCCCGTCAAAAAAGGGCCCAGTTTTTTGTATTGATTTTTTTCACAGAAATGCCCTATAGGGAGGGTTCATGGTATTTTTAAAGTTTAATGGTACTATCTAAAAAAAGCTTGAAAGATAGATGGTAATTTATGAAATTTACCCTTTAGGATATTATTTAACTGGAGAACAACAAAAAAAAATCTTTCTAGCATTTACTTCCATTATCATGGAACCTGATTAGTTCCTACACAATATATATTATTGCAACATTGAACGATTTTATTTTATTTATTTATTTTTGCTTCAAACATAAATTCTTTCTAGTAGTTTCTTGAGCCAACACTATCCTAGTGTTAACCATATTCTTATATACTTGCATTCACTATAAGGAGAAGGGGTGGCATATTTTTGAAGTTTGGCTTAATTACACTAAACTGCCCTTAACTATTATTGTTTTTCATTAAATTGCTTTAACGAAATAAATTCCTACTCGATTCTAAATAAATTTGGCGTCGAACTGCTAAGGTATCCAGCATTTTCTATACTATATTGGATTGATGATTTTTATAACAGTTGTATGTTTAGGCTTAGTGATCTAGATAACGACGACTTCATCGATCTGTCCTTGGACTAGTGGAAAGTATAACTGTTTGTCCTGTGATTTTTGCACTTAGGAGTTCTCGTCTCACACTGCCTTCTTAAAAGGAGGTTAAGAGTTAAAAGTCCGAGATGTTGATCGATGTGGGAGATGCTTTTTGTTACTTATTTGATTAATAGAAAACTCGGGTCGGTGATTTGTGTTTGTATACTTTTGCGAAAGGTGAAAGGAATGGTTACTTGGTACTAATCCTTTTCTTTATGTTTCCTTAATAAATAAAAAAACCATTACTTTATGAGAGGGGCCATCTTTGGAATCAGGCGCTCCTTTGCCTCTCGGCAAACCAAGGCATTAATCTTGGTTGTGAGGATTGACACTGCAATTTATAAATGTGAAGAAAGATACTTGTCTAAGTTTTCAATTAGTATGTGCTTTACATACTAATGATGATTAGGCGAGCCTAGCAGAGCAGTCTATGCTAGTATGATATTTGTATCCATAAATTGATTAAATAATCATTTGGAAATTGAATCACTAAGAAAGCATTTTAGACCGCAAAAGTTGACGTCTGTATTAGAATAATTACATACGATATTGATGTTAGCTACCATCCATGTCCATAGGTTAGCCGTAAGAAATAAGTAGTGATGAAATTGGTTTAAAATAAAGTATTTTTCTTCCCGCTTTACGTTTGCTTTTTCTTATTCATTTATCGAATAATTACTGAGATATTGCTTGTGTATGCTGCAGATGGTTGTTTTGCTCTTCTACCCTGCTGTAAAAAGTTTTCAGTTAATTTTTTGTGAGAGGCAGTGGAAAAGTGTGAAGGCCCAGGTGAAGATCTTACTAATATATGATTTTGTGGTTGCTGGCGTACTCTCAAGTTAATTAGACATCTTACAAGAATTCACAATCATTTTGTATTTGTATATTCTTTCTGACGGGGTTTATAAACACTAAGTAGGAATCTGTGTTTATTTTTCCTTCTCCCCCCCCTCCCCCCGCCCCCCCCCCCCCCTTCAATATCTCAGTTTCTTCATCTATTTTTCTGCATATGATGGCTTATATAATGTTTTGTTAGCAAACAAGTGGAGGGATTAATTGTTGTGTATGCCGCTTTCAGTTTTTAAGCTTTAAGCCAGGTTAGAAAGGTAAAGTTTGGGATCGGATCTGGTGTGCCGGGCGTAATACAGGAAAGAAAGAGATGGAAAATTCCGGGCTACCTTTGGGGAGCTTGGTGGCTCCGTGGTTTTATTTCTTTCTTTGACTAGGCATACATAGCTAGCATATTGTAGAATTTTTCCATTTTTATAGCATAGAAGGAAATAATCTTTTATATACCATGTGTAGAGAAAGAAATAGATTGTGGGCCCCACAAAACTGTCCAAAAGGCTTCACTTGAAATATTACATTGTTCGGGCGAATTGGATATGCCAAGTATATGAAGGCTAGATATGATTCATGAAACCTTTGCATCATGTAGTTGTATAAAAATAAGGGCAAAAGTAATAGTTTCTTCAAATGCAGATCACCTAAGAGGAATCAACCACATTGGTTTGTTGGTTTCTGTTTTTAATGTCTCCATTGTTATCGTTATCGTTATATGATAGAAAGCTGTAACGAGGCTTGATGCCTGATTTCCAGCTTTTTTTTATTTCCTGATTTGACCTGAATTTTTTGGTTTTTCCATCAAATGTCCTCAATTTTTTCTGAGGCAAGGAAATTATTTGTTGTGCACATGGTACTTCTTCTACACAATTGTATGGAGAAGAGGTGGGATTTGTCTAATAGAGAGAGAAGATGCATTCCTCTTAAAGGTTTGAAGAAGGGCAAACAATGGGCTTTCTCTCATAGATAATACTAAAATGATTGGTCTCACAAAAGAGAGAAAAAAAACCTTTTCTTGATTTCCAGTTTGTGAAGGCAAGGATCTACGCCCGGCGGCGTGGCTCTCCGTGGCTCTCCGTGGCTCCCATCCGCATCGACTTCTCGAACTCCGGCCTCACCTACTAAGACTTTTGTGAGCGACGGCAGTGTGGACTTTGCTCCGGATCTGAGTAGACGATGGTGATGCTTGCGATCATCTTTTGTCAGTTACTTAGCTTTGACGGCCATCGAAGCAACTAACAAACGAGATTTCAGTTTCATCTCTAGGTAAAGGTAACGTCCTTTTTTGGTGTTTTCATTTGATATGTTATCGTTTGGATAAGTCCTTTTTTGAAATATAGATGTTATCCAAAGCGTCAACTGGGCCTCGGAGAAATAATTTGCAACTCGTTGCTGGATGCGGAGTGAAGTAATTTGTAGCCTCCTCTCAAATCTTTTCTCAGATGTGAAATTTCTTCATGAGAAATTACACGTTTTCACAAAAACCTATAATTTAGGATTTTTGCTACTGTTTTTAAATTTTTGATATTTGTTTATTTAAGAGATCGTTGCATGCAAAATATTTTGCTGCAGCATTTGATTTAAGCTTATAAGTCCCAAAAATCAGAATACAAATTCATTCTTCCCAGGTTTGTGATGTTGAAGGTATGGAGCAACATATATGAGTGCTGAGTGATGATGCTTAATTCTGAATGAAATTTTTTTTGAACATGTGCATGGCACATGCAAAATACTAGTACAGAATAATTATTGAAAATATAATCTTTTTTATATTTCTGAAAATATTTTGATTTTTGGTTTTATAGCAGGCAAAATGTGGAAAAAATCGATGAGAACAAATTTTTTTGAGATATTTGAAAATATTGCAATTTTTATGCTTTATATAGCAAACAAAATAATAAAACCCGGATATTTTTAAATTTTTGAAAATTTCACGATTTTCAAGTGCTATACAACATACAATAAATTATAGATATGAAGAAAACAAATTTTTTAAAGATTTTTTTAATTTAGCAATTTTCATTATTTATACAAAGTAAAATATTGAAAAACGGAAGAAAACAGAAAAGTTCACGATCTTGGTTAGCAAAAAAAATATTGAAAAACCGAATAAAACAGAAAGATTAAAATTTTTTAAAATTCTGTAATTTTGTGCGAGATAGCATAAAAAAATATTTAAATTTTGAAAAAAGGAGATTTTTTTTGAATTTTTAGAATATCGTGATTTTCCTGTGGGATAGCATGAAAAATATTAAAATAACAAACAAATATTGAAAAATTGAATAAAACAGAAAATTGAGATTTTTAAAAATTCTATGATTTTGTGCGAGATAACATAAAAAATATTTAAATTTTGAAAAAAAAGATATTTTTTTGAATTTTTAGAAAATCATGATTTTCTTGTGGGATAGCATGAAAAATATTAAAAATTTGAAGAAAATAGAAAATTTTAGGATTTTTGAAATTATTGTGATTTTCATGTACCGGTAAAATATTGAAAACCCGAAAAATATAGAAATTTTAAGAATTTTAAAAATTTCGCTATTTTCATGTGTTTTAACATGCAAAATATTAAATATCGAAAAAACAATTTTTCCGTGTGCTCTGAAACTTTAACGATTTTCATATGCTATATAGCAAGTAAAATATTTCGAAAACAGAGAAGTTTGAGATATTGAAAATTACACAATTTTCGTGTGGTGGAATGTAAAAATATTATAAATTTGAAGAGAACAAATAATTTTAGAATTTTTGTAAATATCATGATTGTTAGGTGCTATAACATTCAAAATATTTTAAAACCCGAAGAAAACAGAAAATTTGAGATTTTGTAAAACTTCATGATTTTCGTGGTATACCATGCATAATATCACAAAAAGGAAGAAAATGGAAAATTTTGAGTTTTTTTTAATATTTTGTGATTTCTGTGTGCTATAAAGAAAAATATTAAAAACCCGAAGAAAATAAAAAATATATTATTTTTTAAAATTTCATGATTTTCTTGTATTATAGTAAGGAAAATATTGAAAACCTAAAGTAGACAGAAATATTAAGGTTTTTAAAATTTCTTCATATTTGTGTGTTATAACATGTAAAATGTTGAAAATTTAAAAGAAAAAATTATTTGAGTTTTTTTATATAAATTTTGTGATTTTCGTGTGTTGCCGCAAGCAAAATATTGAAAAACTAAAATGATTTTTTGTGTGATTTTTAACAATTCTGCGATTTTCATATGCTAAATATTGAAAGCGGAAGAAAAATGCCGAGGTTATTGCAAGTTAATCCTTCATATATTTACATATAAAGTGCATAAATATTTAAAAATTACAAATTACAAATCATACAATAATAAACTTTTAAATTAATATGATTTTTCTTCACTTTGCGCTTTGTACCCGTGGGGAAGCCCTTGCTGGTTATCTGTATATAATTTCAACTGTTTATTATGTTATTGTCATTGTCCATCCTAGTTTTTTAAGACGAACCCATATGTTCCATTAAAGCCATCAAAACTTATCTAAGTTGGACTCTTAAATATTATTAATTTTCTTCCATTGAAAATGTATATATAATATTGCAAAAGTTGAGTAATTTATAGGGGTTAATTGCTAAATAATACCCCGATTTTTCACCTACTTTTCATTTTTATACCTTATTGATTTTTTCGCTGCACCTATATATCCTAAAGTACAAACCGTTGATATTTTGCTCTCTTCAGTTAACCATCAAATCCATCACTATTTTAAATAAAATTCATATGATTTGTAATTTAGGGTATTTAAATGCAGCGAAAAAATCAGCCAGGTGAAACATCGAGATATTATTTAGCAATTAACCCAAATTCTAATGCAATTTTTGTGGGTTTGGAGCACCAAGCCACCAATAACCAAACTTTAAGCGATGAGATTTATGTTTGATTTGATTATAATAATGTCTTTTCCATGGAAATATAAATAAAAAAGAAAATTGCTTCGGTGCCTTTGATTTTGGTCTCTCTCCCTCTTGCTGACCAAATGAGCCGGTTCAGCAAATCCTTAAGCGCCACGTGTAGGTTCCCACAACCTATTTGTTAGCTTTCACCAGCTGTCCATCCGTCAAATTAAATCAGAAAAGTTTGACAGCTGTCCATCCCCACCTCTCTCTCTCTCTCAGGATTAGATTTTTATATTCTTTGGCACGTGCTTCTGAAATATATCAAAACTATAAAATGGAGCAAAAAAGATATTTTTTATTTTTAAGGAGAAGCAGTCTCCATGTCATGAAACCTTTTAGCAGTAGGAGACCTATGAGTTAATTTTGGAGATTTCAAGGCATTATGTAACGGCCGTGAAAAAATTCGTATGCGTCGAATCATTCTTTTTTATATAAAATATTGTATTTATTTGTTTTTGGTTATTCCCGTATATTTTCTTCTTTGAATAAATATATTAGCTTTTGGTTCTTTCTTTTCTTGTTCCTTAGCCCACTTTCTTTTCATGTTCCTTAGCCCACTTTCTTTTCAAGCAACAGTATATATTTAATTCTTATTAAATATATGCATGAACAACCTTGTAGCTCATTAGTTAAGTCCTTACATTGTTATTCCATAGGCCGCATGTTCGAAACTCCTATAATCTAAAAATGAGATCTTTCGTTTTCTTTAACTCCTCAACTCCCATTATCAATTCATATTAATGTGACATAACTTTTTATATATTTATCTTACTCTTTTCTTCTTATTTTTTTAAAAAAATGAAAGAGAAGAATAACTTCTCTTCTTCTATTGGATAGATAAACCCGGTGACAATACGGCTTGTGCATATAAGCCATTCTCTAATCTTTTTCTCTTATTCCTCTCTTTATTTTCTCTCTCTTTTCGTTTGGACTTGCATGATCCATTAGCCCTTATTTAAATATTTTTAATTAAAAACAAAAATTAATTATGCATAATATTACATGAATGGTTGTTTCTATATCTATATTTTTTATGTTTGTGGTATTTGTGCATAATCTATGATAATCATCACATGTTATTAACCTTGTAGATAGCAACTCATAAGAATTTTATGAAATGATATATATGTGAAAAATGTTATGGTAGTTTTATGAAAGATCGGTTCGTATGCATATTTGTTTATAACCCAATTGCGTGCTTGAAACATCGATAATATCTTTCAATTCACAATATGATTTTTTTATAGAATTATTAGTGTATTTTCTCATGTATATTTTTAATTATTATGTTGTAGCTATAGGGGGGAAAACAACATTGCAAACTAATATCTTAGTTTTATCGCTTTCAAATACGATCCTAAATATAAATATCTTTATTGTTAAAGTAATTTTTAGAAAATAATTTTCATTTCTGAAAATCCTAAGAAAATCAGGATAAATACTAGATATATTTCAGGTCTACAACAAAAAAAATCATATCGAACTGAATAACGGTTTGGGACTTATGACACTTATAGTCACTGTTTTTTTCTGAAATCTGAAAACCGCTTTTATCGATCAACTTATACAACACATAACTCCGTCTACCGTTGCCCAAATTGAGCAAACTCGGGTGTTTCAGATATCTATATCGAAATACCTAGGTTTTATTAGGCATACTAATTTCCTGAAAATCGATGTAAAATATAGAAAACAGCGTTATAATATTAAGTGACGAATGTGGACATAATCTGTCCTGATTTTCATACTGTTTTTAAATTGGACATAACTTGAACTATCGATATTCGCTCGTGGAAACCTTTTGATGTATAGATACACAATTGGTGGACCTAGAATTTATTATGTACTCGGTGACCCAAAAATACATAGAAGAAACCGATATATGCTCTGAAATACAACATATAGTTGCTGTACAGAAATCAGAATTTCTGTTTTAGCCCCTGAAGCTAAAATGATCATAACTAGAATTTCAGAAATCCAAATCGTATGGATCTTAGTATTTTGAATAATTACATCGAAATATTTGTAAGTTTCTAATAATGTTTGAAACCTGAAAACCGAAAGAAATTAACTCAAATCGTGTTTTAAAAATATGCGACAGTGCTAAACAGATTCTAATTAGTTCTGCGTGACGATACGAAAACGGGTATAGTTCTCAAACCAGCACTCGTATTTAGACAAGACTTAAACTCATGTTTACATAACACATAGGACTATTTTCTGTTTATATTCTGAGTGCAATTGACTTGAGTAATTAGTTGTACATAACATTTCTTTAAGGCATTGTTTCTTATCGTTACATGAATATTATACTTGTTTCATCACATGCTATGCATCGCTTGTTTATTATATCTGCAAAAACCTGTACTCAAACCATTGCATGATATACTTGACTTAATTTGAATCATGAATATTATTTGACATGAATACCCTTGACTTGACTCGAACTATGGGTATAACTTGGTATGAATACTCAAAACTTGATATAAATACATGAACTCAAATAGTATACCTAAAACCTACTTAACTCGAATCATGAATACAAATGCCATGACTTGAACTTGACTCGAATCATGAATACAAATGCCATGACTTGAACTTGACATGATCACATGACTACATGAACTCAGTCTAGAAAACTTGATATCATACATCATTTTTTGTATTTATAGATTCGATCAAAACTCATAATTTTAATAAAATAAAATGCACGGGGTGTTGGGGCAGTTCAGATGTGAATCCAATGAAATCTTAGGAGTCCTCCTGGTTCATGAATTTATGTCCACTAACACAAATAATCTATCATGAGGGTCCGTGTTTCCAAGTCTCTGAGACCCTGCTCTTGGGTTTGGAATACTTCAATGATGGTTGAAGTCCCGTTACTAACACTTGATTCGGGGCCGTAATTCCTTACTCCTAGGGTCTTACCCTTGAGTTTGAGAATACTCTTGAAATTTGTTGACATTCACACTTAAACTGATGTTAGATTAGTTTACCTTTGTAAAGATCTTTTAGGACATATTGACATTCACTTCATGTTCACCACTACACACTTATTACATGCTTAAGATGATTAACACATACTATATTATATTGCCAAGCTCATGTTATATTGCCATGCTTATTTATATTGCCATGCTTATATATTCGCTATGTTTAATTGACACTCTTATTTGTCAGCAACTACATTAGCATTCATATTTTTCATGCATTTCCATTACCACCTTTATATTCATATCTTTTTTGGGAACCTATCGAGCGCAAGTTCCTTGACGAGCATTCCACCCACCTTTGTTTCTTTGGAATATTTGTCAGATGATCTAGAGACGGAAAAGGCCGAACCGACTGCAGAAGACTACGACCAGCTCAGCTTACAAGCCGATTCATAGATTTCATTTTCAGTTTCAGTTTACGTGGGCCACTTGTTTAGGCATTTTCATTGCACCTTTCATTTTTTGTTCTTGTATCAATTTAACTCTGTAAAGCTGGGAATGTAGATATATAAAGATGGATTTTTTCCATATCATTCTTATCATTTTTATATTGCTTACATACGCGTTTAGCGTATTTGTTTCATCTTCTCGAAATAAATACGCCGCGGGCTTGCTCCCGTCTTTTGGAAAGCAGTTAGTGACACATTATGCATAGTATTTTGGCACTCGTATAAAGTAATTATTTACATTTCCTTACCGACTAGAAAACTAGCGGGGCTACATGACTTTATCATATTTAATTCGAATTAAATATTCATAAAATCAAGAAGATTATTTAATTATAAGACGGGCCACACCGTCGACTCTTTGAAAAAATCTTTTAGAATCAATAATCTTAAAAGGATAAATAAAAGCAGTGTTAAACAAAAATATTTGAGAAGAATTAAACCAAGCCTTGATGGTTATAACAAATCGAAACCTACTTTGGACTAATAAAATAAAGGTATATTTAAAGTGCAAAATCCAGAATTCCATATTTTTGGATATCTTATACAAAAAGGTAGTTTATATAATTCAGAGCAGATAATATTTAATGAACATGGATAACAGTAAATTTAACTATCTTGCAAAATTTTGCAAAAAATATTATATATCCTAACAAATATTTTTAAAAGCAGTTGTAACTTATTTCAGGAAACTAAAAATTCTTCTTTTTCTGTATATTGAGGCCCCACCTGTAAACCCTCTGTATATAAACATCCACCGCAGCCTTTCCATCTTTTTCTCTGCCCCTCGTTTCAGTCCCTTTTTCTTTTATTCCATTAAATTTCATATTTTTTTCTCTAATTTTTTTTTCTTTTTATAATTATAATAAAAATTATTTGTTCTTTTCTTGGCTCCAAGGCGCCATTGTGGAAGAGGTTTGTGGTCCAATCTGGCTACGATAAGGTATCTTTTTCCCCCAAATTTTTTTTTTGTGTTAATCTGCTTATGTTTTGAGATATCTGATGTTGATTTTGATTATTATATATATATATTTGTTGGATCTTTGCAAATTTTGTAATTAGATATGAAATTCTATGCAGCTATATGTTAAAGTTTGGTTCTTGCGCTCTAAATCTTCAAGTATTGATCTAATGGGTGTGTTAGTATTAGTATTTGTGTTTTCCTTATTGCTTATTTATTTATTTAGTAATTTTATGAGATATGAGATGTTAGATGACGAGTTTGATTGTCTTGATTATCTTTTTGTTGAATCTATTGGAAGTTTGGTTGGTAGATGAAGAAAATGGAGTGAATTACATGTAGAAACAGTACAAGTTTGGTTCTTATCTCAGAAAAATCATAAATTTTGGTTATTGTGTTCTAGATGTTAAGCCTTTTTTGAATATGGAAATTAAAAGATATGAGGTTTGTGCTGTTTGTTATATGAGTTGCAAGTTTGTTAGATAGTGAAATTGTTTCTTTTTTGAATTGTTGATTGCTACCGTTGTTTAAGGATCGGGTCTGCGGCTTCATGGTAATTTTTTGGTTGGTTAGTGGAACCTTATTTTCGGATATAAGCTGCGTGATCTCATTGAGAAGTTTGCTTTATGGGCTCTGATTGAATTAGGTTCGGTCTTTTTGATAGCTTGGAGAGTGTTTTGGATGCATATATACTTCAAAGATGTTGTTTCGAAGTTTTATTGTGGTGTGGTTTCTTCTTTACATTGTATTTTGATTTAATTTCTCTTTCAGTGGTTCTATTGCTAGTTTGCTCAGAAGATGGAGAAAGTTTATATAGTATCGATCTTTTGGGTTGATCTTCATTGAAGAACCACTCTGAGAATTAGAGGTTTATTTCTTTCCATCGACTGCTAAGGTTAGATAAAGTAAGTTAAAGGAAAGTTTTTAGTCTTTTTAGTTTTTTTGTTTTTTTTGTGGGGTGGGGTGGGGTGTTGTTATTATTTAACTGTTTTTTTAGGCAAACAGTTGGCTTATGAAACCGAACAATCAGCTGTCGACAAGTATCCGATATTTTTTTGTTTAACTGATACAAGGAGTTTCGGTCTGTATACTTTGAGAAGCTAGTATTTGACAGTTTTCTCACGTATTAACTGTACCTACTGGAAATTCATGTAGCCGTAAGCCGACCCCTGAAAGCTTGAGAAAAGGCTTGTTGTTGCTGTCCTGCTATTTGTTGTCGTTGTAATGTATACTAGGAATTTAGAGCAAGAATAGATTTTATATCTATAATATTACTTGATGTTTAGTTAGGCCAGATATTATTGTTTGAAGAATTCCTGTTGTCTGTTGTTATATTTACTATAAACTCAGAGTAAGGATAGATTAGATATCTATTGGATTACTTGCTGTTGCGACGGCTTGATGTTATGTTCAAAGAATTGCTGCTGCTGCTGCTGCTGCTGCTGTTAGGACTCAATGGCAAGTGACATTAGATTTGTAGCTTTTTATGTTAGTTTTCGAAGGTAACCATTTAATCCAATTAGCAATGTAATGCCCATCTTCTAAAGTTCTTTTTCTTAGTTAATTTGTAGACTTCTTGTAAATATGCATTCTGATTGACTCTTGGTTTTGTTTGTTACGTAGTTCGACATAATAATCTATAGCAAGTCTATAATCTTATCCCTTCTTCTAGAGTTCTCCAGGAGATTTTGGAGGATGCCAAATGTTTGTTTTAGGTTTATGGCAAGCCTCTTGGCCAAGGTTTCTTGGCGTGAAGTTTGAGGCTTAAAAAATCAAGGTTAACCTCAAATTGACAGTTGATCCAAAGCATTGTCAAATCGTTCCTATAGTTTTGGCCAACCCCGTCTTCTTGGGAATTTACCAATTTGGATAGTTGCTTGTCCATCGTATATACTGACCTAAAATGCCAAAATTTGTATCTAATAGTATCATGCTTTTGCATATATGGATCAGATATGTGTCTGAGACTATTGTAACAGATGCAATACCAATACAAATCAAAATGTGAATTGGCATCCTATGGGAAAAAGTTTTTATTACTTAAATGTCTCGTATGTATATCTTCATATCAAAGAAGATGATGAGATAAACAGAAAGGTCCCTTAAATGTTTAAGGGTAATTACACTGAAATACCCTCAACTATTGTTGTTCTTCACTAAAATAGCTTAAACAATTTTAATTACACTAAATACCTTAAACTAATTACGTTACACTAAAATACCCTGGCGGTGTTAAGATAATTGTGTTTTAACCTTTTGCTCCTTGACATGTTAAATATCATTTTCATGAGATGGGAGGAGAGATGGAGTGGCAAGTATGGACTTTGGCTAAAACGGTGGTATTGAGGAGTTTGGAGGGACATGACGATGCAGCAGATATACAAGAGGAGGACGTGGTGGTGGTTGAGGAGAGATGAATAAGGTGGACGAGAGGAGGTAGAGGAGAATGAGGTGGAAGCGGTGGAGGCATGGAGGAGGAAAAGAAGGGACAGAGGAGGATAGAGAGGAAGATGGGGAGGGAAAGAATAGAAAATTGCCAAATTTACCACTTAGTAGGGTTATATTCGTCATTAAAAAGCCCACATCACCAAAAGATTACTAGATTAGACAAAATATAGACGGAGGGTGTTTAAGTAAAAAAATTGATGGTAGTTTAAGGTATTTTTCTATAATTAAAATTGTTGATGATATTTTAGTGAAAAACAACCATAGTTGAGGGTATTGTTGTTTAATTTACCCAATGTTTAAATACGTAAAAAGAATTTTAAGGAAAAGGTAGAAAACCTTAAGTGAGAAGAATATATGGAAAATTTATCACCGGGTTCTGAACACTGCTAGATTCTTGCAGGATCCAGTAAACTTTGGGAAACTGAGCAGAAATCTCTTTTTTTTTTTACGAGAATTCCCAATAAGTAACTTTTGTTGTGATAAATTTTTTAGCGTCAACTATTGATTTTGACAAGTTAGCCTAAAATGATAGCTAAAGCCTTTTAGTATTACATACCAGAATGGTCCAATACAATATACTACTGACCTTTATCATTTTCAAGAAACTTCATGCATCTATATATTTTAATATCTTGCGAATACTTACCATTTTAGTGGTTTTTTAGATAACTGTCCAGACTTGTTATTGCTATTTGTCTTCCTTCAATTTATGAATCGAAATTTATTGCAGGATTGCTTCTGGCTTATGTATTTTGGCTCTGGGAATACCTAGTTGATAAAAGCTTTCTTTCACTCTGGCCGCTGCAAAAAGGTCAAATCATTCTCGCACCTCTAAGTGGGTGTGGGGTTGTAATGATCGCGTGATCTCATCGGTCTTTCTCCTTGGATCAAAATCATCCTCGATTTGGAGACTTTGTCGTGTTCTTGAGGGCCTTTCTCTTGATTACGGCTAATATTAGCAAGGACAGCTAATATTATACTGCAGGATACAATAGCTGATCATTTTAATTAAGTCATACGATATCTAGTTCTACTCTGAAATTGGGTCCTTCTGATTCTGGAACTCCAAATCTCATATATTGAATTATGAGTGTTTGAATTTTTGTACAGTTGGTTATAATGGTTAAGTTTTCATGCTTCTCTACTCCAAGCCTTTCCCAAAGACCAAAGGTATGTGAAATTATTATTCCAATTTGCTGTTCTTATTTTCTTGGCTAAATAACACTAAAGTGCCCTTAACTGCTGTCATTTTTAAATAAACCATGTTAAAGGTTTTTTTCCTTTAAAACCACAGCAAGCTCCTTTAAAGTGCTACATCTAAAGTGCTACATCTAAAGGGTAATTTGACTTAAGCGAAAAATCCCTTAAAGGTCAGTTTATGATAATTTACTGTAATGAAAAACTTTCATTATAGTTTAGAGAATAACAGTGATAGTTAAGGGCAGTTTAGTGTAATTTAGCCGAATCTTCTTTGCAACCTGAACGAAATTTGAATCCGAGTATTGAAACTAATAGTCCCATTATTACATCAGAAAGTTCAACATTTGGGCACCAGCATGCATTCACCTTCGCAACAAAAATCCGTCGATCAAGAGAGAGAGCTTTATTTTGGTTCTGCTAGAAACATTCCGAATGTTGTTGACAGCAATCATTCAAATAGCAGTGTCGAGCAAACTGCAAGCCCCCCGTCATCTCATGGAGACTTTTGGAAATCCGAATTGAATGGTGATTTTATGGAGGGTAATCAAGGAATTCTTTTGAAGAATAGCATAAAGAAAAGTCGTTCTCTTGGAAACATCCTAGAAGAAGAAAGAGGTTTCTCTAGCGGTGATATAGTGGACGGTGGTGAATTAGACCGAAAATTTTCATTTAATTCCTTCCATGAAAAGAGCTTGGAGAGAATCAATGGTTCTCTTGATGGAGACACATCCCTAGAGTTATATAATCATGAAAAAGATTTCAATTTTGAAAATCAGCTGAAGGGAAACCATTTGGTTCATTCACTCTTCTCTATCGAGGTTTTGAAAGGATTTGATGGCAATCAACATGCTGATGTCGATGATCAGTCAACCGATTTAGTAGAAGATAATCACTCTGCCATTTCAAGGTCGCATTCGGTGTCTAACCTACGAGTAAATTCACATAATCATATAGGAGGTACCAAGACTAACAGAGCGAGGCCTCGATCGAGGTCTTTTGGAAATTTGCATACTCTAAATGGAGAGATGGATGAATTTCATGGTGATGAAGATATTTCTCCTAATCTTCTGCAAGATTCTGATGAAGATAGGAAATGCTCAGACACAAGCGGCGGCTTACTTGAAGGCCAGGAGGTGCATGAAAAATACTGGAATGAAAGGTATGATTGCTCTGATGACCATATTGCATCAGGAAATGAAAATACGGAAATAGAAATAGAGGATGAAAAGATGAAAAAACTTAAGGCAAAGTCTCCTATCCAAAACTGCGATGACCTGAATCCCAAAGAATTCACCATTAGGCGCATCAAAGAGTGGATCAGCCAAATTGATACTGAAAATGAAAACATTGTAGAAGAAACTGGGGAAAGCTCCAATACATTTTCGACACAGGAGCCTCATTCTGAAGTCAGTGTTCCTGACTTTAAGATCGATGCTAAAAGTAATCTTGGCATGGAAGTGGCTCACAATTATATTTTATCCTTGACTGCCACATCAACATCAGCGCAGATGGTGAACCTTGGCTTGGTTGCTGTTCCATTTCTTAGCGCATTCTCTAGCTTAAGGGTACTTAATTTATCAGGAAATTCCATAGGTATGCATTTCTTAATAATGTTATTAAATTGCTATTTCATTTTGCATGGTTATTGCCAATGCTGGTTTAAGCAAGGACCTCAGTCTTTTCTGATCTTCTTGAAAATACAATTCTTCATGCAGTTCGGATAACACCGGGATCTCTACCAAGACGACTTCACATGCTAAATTTGTCGAAGAATAACATTGCAATTATTGAAGGGCTTCGCGATCAAACACGCCTTCGTGTATTGGACCTGAGTTACAACCGAATCGTTAGGGTTGGCCATGGTACGACACATTCAAGTATTTATCAATTGGCATTTCAATGTTTATCTTGTTGTTAACATCGTGTTTAAATTACTGTATTTGTGATTACTGTACTCTTTCTTCTTCAGCTTCTTGTTGTTAACATTGTTAGGATTGGCCATGTTGTTAACATCGTTTCCTATTTTTATATATGTGTTGCAGACTTACCAGTAACATCATATAAGTAGTTCATTCTTTAGTTTTGTACAATCGGATACAATCTAACTAGATTAATGCTTATATATCATATATTTGGTGATATGAAATCAGAAGAAAATATGAAATAAGATTTCAATTTTCCATCATGCTTCCCCTTAGGCTTTTAGAGTACATGTCTGCTCCCTGAAAGATGTAGGAAAGGTTTATATTGCTATTAATATGCAAGTGGGTAAGGATGGGCCTAAATGAACATTAATAGAGGCAATTATGAACGATATGTTAATTGTTAATTTAACTAAGAAAACGGCTCTTAACATAGTAGAATGGAAGAAACAGATTCATATAGCCGGCCCAAAATTTTGGGATAAAGGCTTGTTGTAATATGTAAATGGGTACTAATATAGTGTGGAAACATTATGTTGATCATGCATGGGGCATGGTTCAAATCCCTTTTAGCACCACGCCATAAGGGTTGAAAAAATGAATAATTCTTAAGAAGATGTATGACCTCAAACTTGGGAGCACAATCCTTTTGGCAGCTATGGAACAGGTTGTTGGTGGTAATGTAATTACGGTACTGTAAACAATAATGGACTGTCTACCCACCTAACTGTTGTTAGCTCAGGCAGCCAACCTAAATTGATTCAAGATTTTAAATATCGGATATCAGGTTTGTATTGGTTAGGTTTTTCTATATGCATTAGCAATATAGGGGAGTACATACTATCAAACCGATACAAACTATTTTTATCCATTCATGACAAGGAGGCTCTAAAGATGATATATCAGATCATATCGTTCTTATCTGACAATATTGTATCAGAGATATCTAAAACAATGAAGATCCTTGTAGTTAAGGATTTTTTACACTTAGGAATAATTTACATATTGGCTAAATTTCACTTAAACCCTCATGAGTTTTGGGGGTGAATCATATAAGCCCCCTATAATTTGAAATAATTACAAGGTAACTTCCTAGATTTTGAGGGTATATCATTTAACCCTGTTGTGTTTCAAAATGCAACAAGATACCGCCTAAAGTTTATTGGTCCTTTTAAAACTACGCCTTTCATACTATCTAGGAAGGACATACACTTATATTTGCTTGTCATGTCTATGTCCCACATATTGGACACTTGAACATTCCGTCAGACACACATGGGCCGTGTCCGTCCATATTGGACATGCGCGACACTTCTAGATAGTGTGGAGGGCTAAATCTCTTTCATAGAGGACTATTAGAAAGAGTGAATGCAACTTCTAAATAGTGTAGGGGGTTAAATATCTTTCATGACGGATTACAACTAGAAAAAGTAAATGTTCATATTGATACTCAGGTATATTAAAGTCGGCTCTAATTAGAAAGGGTTGTTATTTTGTTTGTTTACACCCTTATGAATTATATTCTTATGAATTTTAGTTTTAATTTTATATGTGCATTTGTTTGTTGTAAAAGAAACTTGCGGTTTTGGATAAACTTATAACTTTTGTTTTATTTTATTATGCTTTTAAGGCAGTATTAATATATATTTCTTCAAATAGTTTACTATATTTTGTTTAATATATATAATAAAATATATAGATAAGTAATATAGCCGTGTCCATGTGTCCTTTTTACGAACTTGTTGTGTCCCATGTTCGTGTCCAAGCCGTGTTTGTATCTGTGTACAGGCTTCATAGCATACTAAAGAAAAAAGAATACTTTACCCTTATGTTAAGAAAAACAATAAATAATATAACCAATAAAGAATACTTTATCATGCTTTAAAAAAATTTACATTATTTGTTTAAAGGGATTATCTTCCCTTACACAATAATCCAACTCTCTCTTTTTTGTTCTTTATCTCCCTCCTTTGACAATGAATTTGGTTTTCTTATATGTTCATGATATTAAGAAATCAAACTTAGCCTAGAATTACTGTAATAGACCGAACTTTAAACTCCAATTGTGAAAAAGATAAAAAGAAAATATGGATGAGGAATGAAAAGCACGTGTGGATTAGTTAGCTTCATTAAGAAAAAGAGAGGTGTGATTGACAAATAGAGTTAACAGATAATTTTTTTTCAATTTTTTTTTAAAAAAAATAGGGAAATTCGTTTCTAGGCCTAGTTTGAAGAGGACTTAATTTTAAAACCCATGAAGTTTCAAAATTGTGAAAAAATCCGAAAACTTACTTTGACATTATTTTAAACGTAAATACTGATTTGAATACGTATTTATGTATTCATTTCCTATAATAACCTTATAAGATTTTCTAAGATATTAGAATATGAAACTTTTAAGATTTCCCAAAAATCATAAAGTGAGGTTTTTGTATTACGCATCTATAATTTCCCGCGACTTCTTTATAATTTCCTCTTTATTATTTCTTGACCTAATTTTATTTTATTTTATCTATATTCTTTCGAAACCCATCTTCTTTATTATTGCTTGCCCTAGTTTTTCACGGCTTCTTTATTTTTCCCTCTTTATTATTTCTTGCCCTTGTTTTGGGAATATGTGACACCCCGCTAATCTTATAGTGGTTTGGTTAAATTATCCTTGATATTTATAGACTATACCATGCTTTTATGGGTTATTTTTACGTTTACATTTGAACTCCTGTCTTAAGAAGCATGTGGAATCATATACCCTTTTCCTGCTATTTATTACTACATTTCATACCGAGAAAAGAAAAATAAATAAATAAAAATTGACAGCAATTTCTCTATATCATACGCTAACCACAAGCGATTGTCTGTTGACTTTTGAAGGTTTGGCCTCATGTTCCTCCCTCAAAGAGCTGTACTTAGCCGGTAACAAGATCAGCGACATAGAAGGGCTTCATCGTCTCTTCAAATTGAACACTCTCGATCTTCGTAGTAACAAAATCTCAACAGCTAAAGGCATCAGCCAGCTGGCCGCTAATTACGCTTCTTTGCAAGCAATCAACCTCGAAGGCAACCCTGCTCAAAGAAATGTTGGAGACGAGCAGCTCAAGAAGCATTTACTCAGTCTCCTCCCTAATCTTGTTTACTACAACAAACAGGCCATGAAAGCTAGTGGTGCAAAAGAAATCCCAGATCGTACGTCTAGATCCTTTAAGAAAACAGATAATAGTCTCACTCGAAGAGGATCACATGGGTCTGGTCTTCACAAGTTAGCATTAAATCATGTTCGGTCGAGCCATGATGTTGGGTCGAGGGGCCGAAATCTGGAGAGTCGTTATTCGCGGTTATTACCGCCTATTGGATCTAAACCTGTTAATTATCTGCCCGAAATGGAGAGGAAGCCGGTAAGTTTAAAACCCAGTAATCCTATTAGGCGAAGCCAAAGCGAGGGCACGCTTTTTTCTTTCTTTCACCGGTTATGAAATAAACATAAGCGAGTACTTCGGTTTTATGGTTATGTGCTGTTGGGGTTTTAATAATTTGACAATTTTTAGTTGGTTCAAGGAAACATGGCTTTCTGTAATTTTCTGGATTTTGTCTGTTAGTGATAGTATGCAAACATAAGTTGGTGATAGCCCCACTATATCTCTTGCAATTTTATCTGCTGGTTAACTGGAGAAATTGAGCATGGTTAATTTATTATAATTGTGTTGCATCTTATAGTCGATGGATTATTCAGTCTTAATTTAAGCTTTCCAAACAATTCCATTAAACAAGAAATAGAATTGTGTTGAGTTAAAATTATTGTTGGGCATAATTCAGAAAGAAGAGGGAGTTTTAAGAGCAAACGGAGCACCGGATCCATGGGGAAAAATGGTGTTGCAGGGACTGGGAGGATCAATGGCTGCTGTGCTTTCTCACCCTCAACAGCTCCATCGATGAAGAAAGTGTGGAAGCAAGTTATTATCATGTCGATTGTTACTGGTGCTTAGAAGAACGAGCTCGAGCTCAAGCTCAAGATTACAGCGAATATCAAGCACCTCTCTCAAGGGGAGACCAAACCACCAAAACGAAATGATCGATCTTCGACTAAAACATCATACCAACAATCGGAGGCGTCAAATCTCCTAGCCATCTCTATTATGCGGATTATAATACCTCTTCTGAAATCACAACCGAGATGTTTGTGCTTGTGATTGATGCAAGATTTGAGTACAAGTCTAACAAGTTCTACCCTGGAAGTTGCATGTCCTTGGTGTCCTGGAATTTTGTAAAGCTCTTCAGGGCAGTTTTAACTTCTGCATACTTCAAAAATTTCCAGCAAGCATCACAAAACAATGTAAAGTTCTGCAAAACATAAAGATTCTCTTCCCGACAACAAGTTGTATCAGACATAAGACTCGATTGATAAAAGATCTGAATGAAATACAAGCAAAATACATGCATCTCACTTTTGCTTAGATCTTGGTGCTAAACTAAAACAAATATTTTTAAAAAAAAAATCATAGAATAGAATATCAGTACCATCAGCATACCTACAAGCGCGATGGCAAAGCAGCCTCTTAAAATAGAGGGAACAAGCTCATAATTCATTGTTTAAGAAACATTTGACTAAAATTCTATGAACAACTCAAACCAGAAGGAAAAGTCCTTGACAACATAAGCATCTCACAATGATAGCCTTACACCCTTCAGGCGCGCACAACGAAAAATCCAAGCAATTCAGGAACTACAATAAGACAGAACAATCATTGAAGTCTATGAGGCAGACAACACAGGTAAACAAGCAAAGCAGAGAACCTAGCATCGCTTTTAATACATAGCACAGTCCCCTCCATAAAAAGGCCACAGCCAGTTTCCCCACCGCCATTACAGTTCCCCATTTCACTATCTGCAGCAAAGGAGGAGATCGAGTGGTAGTTAGCAGAAGTAAAAATGGGTATCCGGAGAATGCATTGGCGCAAGGCCGGTTTGGCGAGCACTACTGTTAGGATATACATCAAGGCTTTGATACATACTCTAAACGTATGCCGCAATTTCTTTTACCTTGATTAAAGAGGACCATGTGTTAATTGATATCCATCAAGCATCTGCAAAACAAAGACCACAAAATATTTATAGTCGGCTCTTTGCATGGATGATGATGATGCTTCTAAAATTACTGTATTCGTCGAGACCATGTTCAACAAATATATGCACACCAAGAACGAGCACAGTTTTGATGCAACAAAGAGGAGAAGCATGCAGCAATACCCTGTAACTTGTGCAAGGAAAGATCTATAATGAAAGCATTCCATGAGCACATGGCACTAGAAAGGCAGAAGGTAATACTATCACTACATAACTTCCTCTTATTTGATCCTCTTCTCCCTATTGTTGTTTAAATAGATTAAATGCAGCAAAACTACATTTCAACTAAAAGAATTCTGCATGTTTGGACACTGTCTATCAGTAATAAAAAATAATTTTATTTTCCAATTGTTAGGAACTTAGGATGATAAGTAATGTAAAGGTTCAAGTGTTGAAAACAGGGGAATAATTTAGATGGATGATAAGTAATGTAAAGGTTCGCCTATAATGGTTTCCATCCATCTAAATTATTTTCCTTATATTTAAATCCTATCCAGTGTTGAAAAAAGGGGAATAATTCTATCGAATATTCGGATTCGTTGGCAAAACAAACAGAAACTGCAATATTCGGTCAAATATGCGGTCAGACAGAATATACGCTGCACAGACTGCAAATTCGGACGAATAACGTGAATATTCGTCCGAATTGGCCCATTAGGCCTAATATCATGAGTTGTCTATATCTTTATATTTTTTGAATTTTTTAAATGTAATATTTATATGAAAATATCATAAGTTTTCTATAACAAAAACCGCATATTCAGGCCAATATCATAATTTTTCTATATCTATATGTTTTTTTGAACTTTTTATATGTAAATTTATATGAAAATATTGATGGCCGCATAATCTGAATAAACCGGATATTCTTTATTCGCCGGCCAACCGAACAAACTTCAAATCCGTTCATTACAACATTAATCCTAACCAAAAAGTTAATCATTAAATACTTAATTACCTAAACCCGCAAAATATCCCTCCTCTTCATCCTCCATCTTTCTTATTCTCTAACCTTAACCCTAAACCGTCTATCCACGCCGCCGCCGCTTCGACCAGCACCGTCACCCTCATCTTCCTTACACACCCAGCACTAAAAGCTAACCTTATCCAACACCCCCACCCCCACCCCCACCCCCATCTTTGCTCCGCCCAACCTCCTTTTTCCCTAATCAAGCCACCACCTTCTTACTCTGCCTCGAAACGGAGTTTGAGGAATATTCCAGAAAGATGCTTTTTTGGACAATTGGGTCCTCCAAGAGTGATCGAAAGGCTTTTTTCCTTTTTTTTTTTGGGAGGGGGTGTTAAAATCATGTATTTTCTTTTTTGGGTTGTGGTTTTTTTTTTGGTGGGGGGGGGGGGCGAGTGGGGGTTGGCAATTAGCTAAGTTCTGGGGGTCCACTAAGTAATTAATCCCATAAATGTTTACTTATTTTATAGTCTAATATGAAGTGCACATGGAAGTCCATGTGGTCAAAACGATCAAATTGTATTGGTTACAACATAACTAGTCATCCGCAAACTAGTTATTTAGAAACCACCATACAATTTCTCCTAGATAACGTGTTTCCCTAGTGTGAATATTGAATGCAGTACTGCAGTCTTATAGGAGTACATATCTTATTTGCCTGAGCACTGTAGTTTAATAGTTTGTTTTCAGCTTTCAACTTTCAAGAGGGCATTCAGTTGCAATTGTGAAAACTGTTGTCTGCCTTCAGAATAACATGGGGCATAATTAAATTGAATGCAGTATTTAATGTTTATATGACAAATATAACATACCAACTCCCAAGAAATGGAAGAGCTGCTACTGAACGACAATTATACTGAGAGGCCAGAAGCTCAAGACTTCAAGGCGTGCAACCAACAAAAGGAGAGAAGAGGCTAATATTTATCAACAATAGGGAAGGAGTAGGTCCAGCATAAGTTCAATCTTATAACTACAAAACTATATCCTACATCTTTGCATCCTAGTCTATGACATAAAACTGTGACAGCCAAAAACCAATGCCCAACACATCATGACAACATCATCACTATCACCATCACCTTTTTCATTTTCTTTTCCTTTTTCTGGATGAGAGTTACTTAAGCTAATAGTCAAGCATTTGGCAACAAAAGATCACATTGATGCTATATTTTTGCTCAAAGGCTAAATCTTTCTTCTTCTTCTTTTTTGTTTTAACCACCGATGAAACATTATCCTCATGTAAGCACACAATGGAGCTGAAATGGTTAAATTTTGAATTGCAGACATGACCCTTAGCATATGAAGAATACAGAGTCAAAAGCAAATGGCCAAACAAGGCCAAACTAAAGTCATAACAAAAGAACAAGTTTTCACTAACACATCAACCGAAAGAATTACCATATCATCATTGCTGATGAACTATAAGAAATAAAACCAACTTGCAAGCATCTGTAAGAAGAATACGAAGAAAAAGAAATATATTCCTACGCCATACAGCAAAAGAAGAGCCAAGCTTCTACATGACTTTACATCTGTCTTTCCTACTAGTAATTAAACATCATAATACGGTAATGGGTAGATGAATAACGCTGCATGAGGGTTGAAACAAACTCTACAAAGAAAGAATTACCTAGCAAGGAACTATGCCTATCAAAGTACTATGAAGATAAAAAAAAATATGCAGCAAACTCATCTAGATTCTACAACTTTTGTCCATAGTTGGAGAATCATGTCTTCTTTAGACTAATCAACTAAAACAATGTTATTAGCAAACCAATGCACCACAAGATTTCATTTTGAATTTGGCAATTTGCTTAGTAAGCTCATCCATAACCACACATAGATATAAGAATTATGGTCATGAGCCTTCAGTGAAAACCAATGACGACTGAGTTAACTGCTCCATCATGATACTTGACATAGCAATATATCTTCATAAAACTTGTTGTTTTCCCCAAAACTTTTATATTATCTTCCTACAAAGCCAACAATAAGAATAATTTAAATCAAGGAATTGCAAGCCCTAGTCCGATCACTTTACTTCTACCTATACTCCATTAATCATCAAATAAAATAAATAGCTTTTTAGTAGAAGTATAATTTCTTCCCAATAGTTTAACTGTGTGTGTGTGCACGTGCGCGGACGCTTGCTTGCTTGCTTGCGCGCGGTATTCATCCTATCAGTCAATCATTTTGTCAATATTATAATTTTTGTATTAACTAATCCAGTCACACTAAGCCCTTAGTTCCCTATAACAGTTATACTTAAATACTTCACAGGAACATCATCAAGTGACTCCTATAGCTCTCTACATTTTCATTTGCTTTATAAAGTTCATGGCCATGGGTTACATGTTGCATAAGTATAATGACTATATTATTATACAAATGTTCCAACCCTTCTGAGGTATAGAAATTAAGAAAAAGCCATTTTTTAATCCCTGATCACATATACTGTTTCGAAGGAGGGGGAAATTTTCTATCAAAGCACAACACCACAAGTAAAGTCAAGAAAAAGCTCCAAGGCATTAAACTCAGATTAAAAATTGAATTTAAGAAGAAACTCAATCGAAAAGCAAATAAATTAATTATAAAAATAATATTTTTTTTGGATGCGGCCCTTTTGGTAGGCAACTTCTCACTTTGTAGAGGAAATTCTCACCACATGAGCTATGTCCAATTGGTATAAAATTTGTTGTTAGCAAATAAATTATTTATAAAAATAATATATTTTTTTGGATGCGACCCTTTTGGGAGGCGACTTCTCACTTTGTAGAGGAAATTCTGACCACGCATGATGAGGATTGAGTTCCACTAAACATTTAAAACACAAGAAAACTGAAAAGCTTTAACGATTTTCCCCATAGGGAAAACCTAGCATTTTTTCTCATCATGTCTTTTGCAACATAATTAAATAAACAAAATGATAAGTTTTTTCTTTTATTTACAGCATTCATATAATGAGCATCAATGGCCACATCTTTTATAAGAAGCCAACTTTTTTAGCTAATCGGTCAGAATACCTAACCGTAACTGTCAACAATATCATAGTATCAAACAAAATGAAAAAGAACAAACTCCTGTATAAATTATGCACGAAGAATTTTTCACATCTCCAATCACCTCTAACAATTAACAAAAAGGCAATTGGACAAAAGGTATCATTTTACTAAGTTGAATGAGCATCCACATGCCTCCTAAAATAAAACTCAAAGATAGCATCTTCCAATAAGAATAAACCATCACAAATAAAGTCTATAGGTCAAGACCCCATATGCAAACCCTGATATTCCTTGTTAGCACCATGACATGAAAAAATTCAGGAAATCATAATTTTCCATATACCAAATCAATCACTAGAAAAGGCGACTTGAGTGATCGACTTATATCAGTAAAGGCAATTTGAAGAAAGAAATCATTATACACACAAAAAAGCATTATCGCTTTTTTCTTATGTCCGCCTCTAATAAATACCGTTGACAGTTGCATCTTTTTTAAGAAAGAAACTACATATATAGCTAATAATCATCATCGCTAACTTTATTATGTACTGAATAAAATCAATATCAAAAGATCACATCTTTTACTTACCCAGAGCATAATTATACTTGGTCAATGGATCACGAAAAATCAATCTTCTTATTATCCTAATTTATTTATCATATACATCAGAAAAAACAAGTAAATTTATCCCCAAATATATTTATTTAAGAAGCATTAAGCCGGATCCCCCTTTTTTTGATGTAGGTGCATGTCATCGAATCACAATTATTAAAACTATCAAGAGTCAATTTAATGGGCAAGATTGTGTTTTTAGCATGCTTTACATAATTACGTAAATCCTATAAATTTTTACTTATTTTATAGTCCGATATGGAGTGCACATGGAAGTCCATGTGGTAAAAACGAATAAGTTATATTGGTCACAACATAACTACTCATCTGCGAACTAGTTATGTAGCAACCGCTGTAAAATTTCTCCTAAATAAACTGTTCCCCTAGTGTCTTGGAGTTCTTCAGATCTTATTGGCTTGAGCACTGTAGTTTAATAGTCTGTTTCAATTTTCAAGAGGGCATTCGGTTGCAACCATATAAACTGTTGCATGCCTTTAGAATAACATGGGGCATAATTAAATTGAATGCAGTATCTAATGATTATATAACAAATATAGCATATCAACTACCACAGGATGGAAGAGTTGTTACAGAATGACAATTGTAATGAGAAGTCAGAATTTCAAGGCATGCAACCAACAAGAGGAGAGGAGAGGAGAGAAGAGGCTAATATTTATCAATAATAGGAAGGAGTAGGGCCTGCATAAGTTCAATCTAATAACTACAAAACTATATCCTACATCTTGCCAAATTATCCTGTCGATGACATATAACTGTGACAGTCAGCCAAATACCAAAGCCCAACACATCATGACAACACTATCGATATCACTTGTTTTTGTTAAGATGAGAATTACTTCAACTTAATAGCAAGCATTTGGCCACAAAAGATCACACTGATGCTATATTTTGCTCAAATGCTAAGGTCTTTCTATTTTATTTATTTTTTTTTGTTCTAACCACAGTTGAAACCTTATCCTTATGTAAGCACACAACGGAGCTGATATGGTTAAATTTTGAATTGCAGACAGGACCCTTAGCATATGAAGAACGTAGAGTCAAAAGCAAATGGCCAAACAAGGCCAAACTAAAGTCACAACAAAAGAACAAGTTTTCACTAAACACATCAAATGAGAGAATTACCATAACATCATTGCTGATGTATTATAAGAAATAATACCAACAACTTGCAAGCATCTGTAAGAAGAATATGAAGAAAAAGAATTATGTTGACAAGTCATACAGCAAAAGAAGAGCCAAGCTTCTAGGTGACTTTACATCTGTCTTTCCTACTAGTAATTAAACATCCTATTGTGATATGGGGTAGAATAAAAAAAAGAACCAGATGAATAATGTTGCATGAGGGTTGAAACAAATTACAGAAAGAAAGAATTACCTAGCAAGGAACTATGCCTGTCAGAGTACTATGAAGATAGAAAAATATGTGGCAAACTCATCTAGATTCTAAAACTTTTGTCCAGAGTTAGGAATCATATTTTCTTTAGACTAATCAACTAAAACAATATTATTAGCAAACCACATGCACCACAAGACTACATTGAGTTTGGCAATTTGCTTAGTAAGCTCATCCATAACCACGCATAGATATAAGAATTATGGTCATGAGCCTTTAGTGTAAATCAAAGGCATCAGAGTTAATTGCTCCATCATGATATTGTGCCATATCAATATATCTTCACAATACTTGTTTTTTTCTCAAAACTCTTATGTTATCTACCTACAAAGCCAACAATAAGCATTATTTAAATCAATGAATTGAAAGCCATAATCCGATCTCTTTACTTCCACATACTCTCCATTAATCATCAAATAAATTAAATAGCTTTTTAGTGAATGTAATTCTTCCCAATAGTATAACTTTGTGTGCGCGCGCGTGCATGCTTGCGTGTGTGTGTACCATTGGTAGTCATCCTATTAGCCAAGCATTTTGTCAATATCTATAATTTTTGTATGACTTGTCCATTCCAGTCACACTAAGCCCATAGTTCCCATTAACAGTTATACTTCACAGAAATATCATCAGGCGACTCCTATAGCTCTCTGCGCTTCAATTTGCTTTTTAAAGTATATGTCCATGGTTAAATGCTGAATGAGTATTAATGCCTATATTATTAGAATATAAAAAAAAATCCTACTTCTGAGGTATAGAAACTAAGAAAACAAACCATGTTCTACTACATTACAAGGACAAGAAATCAAATGGAAGCCATTTTGTAATCCCTAATCACATATACTGTTTCAAAATAAGGGGGAAACTTCTATCAAATCACAACGCCACAAGTAAAATCAAGAACTCCAATGCATTAAACTTCAATTACAAAATTGAATTAACGAAGAAACTCAATCGGAAAGAAAAAAAATTATTTTTATAAATAAATTTTTTATGCGGCCCTTTTGGGAGACGACTTCTCACTTTGTAGAGGAAATTCTTACCACATGAACTATATGCCCAATTCACAATTGGTATAAAATTTGTTGTTAGTATGATGAAAATTGAGTTCCGCTAAACATTTAAAACACAAGATAGCTGAAAAACTTTAACGATTTGATTTTGTAAAACCAGCACTTTTGCTCATCATGTCTTTTGCAACTTAATTAAATAAACAAAATGATAAGTTTTTTCTTTTATTTACAGCATGCATACAATGAGCAAAACCAACCGTTGTTGATCTCAAGTCCGGATGAGAAAGGGTAAGGGTTGTGGTAGGCTTGTGACAGCCAACGTAAAACTTTGTCAGATTCAATGACATGAACCATAATAAGAATATCGTTGGGACGTCCCCTACTCAGCGACGGGCTGCATCGGATTCCATGTATAGTGTTAAATATGCAAAGGCTTTTAGGTCGTCGTCCGGAAGTGGCGCGCTACATCGGACCCTGGGTGTAGTGACAAATAAGTAAAGGTTTCATAGGACCGTCTAGCTTCTTGGAACATAGGTCCCCTTACGGATAGACTAACAAAATTAGTGGAGGTGATGATTAGAAGAGTTGGTATTATGTGTTTGCAAGAAACTAAATGGGTAGGTGAAAAGAATAGAGTCATAGAGCCTTAGAGTTATAAGCTTTGATATACGGGTAAAGATAAAAATCGTAATGGGATAGACGTAATCATATATAGACGGTTACTTGAGAATATAGTTGAGATTAGGAAAAAAGGTAACAGAATTTTACTGGTTAAGCTTATTCTTAGTGAGAAGATTCTTAATATTATTATTGCTTATGCACCACAGATAGGTCTTGATGACGCTAGTAAACGTCTATTCTAGGAGGATTTAGACGGAGATGGTGCAAATGATATCTAATGGAAAGAAGTTATTATTAGTAGTGATCTCAATGGACATGTAGATACTAGTCGTATTGGGTTTGATACTATCCATGAAGGTTTTGGTTTTAGACAAAGGAATGATACAGGTAGCTCGATTTAAGATTTTGTCTTGTCTTATGACTTGATCTTAGCAAACACTTGCTTTAGGAAAAGAGTCTCATCTTATCACCTTTAGAAGCGGATCAAGTGCAAGTCAAATAGACTTTTTTCTGACAAGAAGGATAGATAGAAGTTGTTGTATCAACTGTAAGGTAGTGCCAGATGAGAGTGTAACCACTTAATATAGAGTTTTAGTTCTAGATTTTCGATTTAGAAGAGAATCTAGAAAGATTAGACATAAGGTAGAGCCTAGAATTAAGTGGTGGCGACCAAAGGAAGGTAACCAAAAGGTTTTTATAGATTGTGTAGTTCAAAAAACGATTGGCGGTCTGAAAATAATTCAGACATAATATGGAACAAGATGGTTAGTTGTATCAAGAGGGTAGTTAGAGATCCACTTGGTGAGTCGTGAGGTGGTGCCTCCACCATCCAAGAACACATCATGATGGAACGGAAAAAGTAAAAACTGCTATTAAAATCAAGAAGAATTCTTATAAAGATTTGAAGAAAGCAGAGATGCAGAAAGATTTGAGAAGTATAAAATGGTTAAAAAGGAAGTAAGAAATCTATTCGGGAAGTTAAAACTTAAGTCTACAAAAAAGTATACGAGAAGTTGGACACTAAGAAGGCTAAAATTGATATATACTGGATTACTCGGATACGGGAAATGAAGACCAGAGACTTATGTGCGGTAAAGTGTGTAAAAGATGAAGATTGAAAGGTTTTAGTTCGAGATGACAATATCAAGGAAATATGGAGAGATTATTTTGACAAATTGTACAGTGAGAGCTTTACTAAGAATTTAGATGGACTTGTCATTTAATCTCAACATATAAACCGTGATTTCATGCGTAAAATAAGAATAACATGAGGTTAAAAAGGCTTTGAAGAGAATGATATCAAGAAAAAC